>JARFIW010000816.1:3710000-4310000 GCA_036346225.1 Platerodrilus igneus | reverse complement strand
CTTTTATCTCAGTCTCTATCTGTAGTATATAACCAATCGTGCATTTCCCTTGCTTTAAGAACTTTGTTAGCTTGTTGTTCAAACCAAACTGACGGTTGAAAATACTTTCTATGAAGTCCTGTCTTAATATGCTCATAATTTCGACGAATGTAACCTTTTTTATAAACGCGGGTGTTTGTTAATTATTGACCGTTTAGCACAACAATTCTTAGATTTTATATTTCGTCGTATCAGATAAAACTGAAGTTTGCTTGTTACAACAAACTTTTGCCTTGTAATTATTGATTTTCCTTACACTAGTGGGGTTTTCTTATGCTTCTACGTGTTGGAAAAATAAATTAAAATTAATTATGCGTATTCTATTTGCTTTAAAACTGTTTTTCTTTATGTACTTTTCAACCTTTTAGTTGTTAATTATAAAAATACTCAATACTTGTCCGTTCTCCCTAAATGAATTAAATAAATTTTGCGCATAAATAATTTGTTCTTTTTTCTATACAGGGTGGTTGAAATTTTATTGTTTACTCCAAATTTAACCCTTTGAATCCACAACAATATATTATTGTGTATGTTTATCTAATAAAAATTAGGAGGTTAAAGAATAAATGATTGCACAGATAAAGGTGGTGTCGGCCTTTCAAATATTTGGAAATAGCGGTAATTTTTCCTGATAGTACCGCAACCTTAATTACATGTATATATTTAATCACGATGCAAAATACTCTACTAACTTTTTGTATTTCTGTAAAATTAAATAAAGGAAAAATTTTGTTTATTTATGTCACGGGTTTTTGAAACACTCTCCCGGATTATTATAGCAAGATATTTCTACTCTGTAAGAAAACGTGGGCTCATGTCGTCTTACAGGCACATTAGTAACTTCCACATAAAGCGTCGTCTAGTTAAGATCAATTAACCTCTCGCAGTGCAGGTGTGGCGTTATTATTTTCAAAGATTGATAATTATAATCGCAAATGTATAATTTAGATAAACGTTCGAGATTCAAATTACTAACAAATATCTTTAAATGGTGCTTATACAAGGATTAATTTCAAATATCTGTAATTCCACCGAAGGTGCTTGAGTTGTTCAAATGGACCTCTTCAATGATAAAACAAAATCGTCTTGCGGACGCTTGCAGTTAATACCTGTAGAAAGTAAGTTTTAATTTTATGTTTTTATTAGATTCACTCTATTTTATGTTCTAGGACTAATAAAATAATAACTCAGGAACAGTATACTTAGAATCCGCTATATGAATATGTATTCTTGTAATACACGACCACATACGAACAAAATGTTGTCCTGTTAGATTGGGAAACCACTGTAAATTATTCAAAGCTCACTGGTGCTATTCTTCACCAATACTAACGATGACCCTCTGTTCGCTATAATTGGAATCACTTTTCTTAATTGCACTCGGTTGTATAAAACCTTATTATATTATTATATACCTTATTATATTAATTATTATACGATACACTCATATTCTTCCACAGATATTAAATTCTTTATATTGCTTCCGTAACACGATGATTAAATGAAAGGGATAAATTTCAAGCATATATTCTTTTCTCTTTTTTAAAATACAATACAGGCTCCCAAGAAAAACGTCTATTCATCAAAAATTTTCAAAATCAACTAACTTATTTTTAAATACTTATCACCTAGGAGATTGTCTCAGAAATTATAACTTACCTACTACACTCATTGATCCATTTTCATTATGTATACTTCCTATTTTGGAACAGCTAGATATTTATTGTGTCACTTATACTACTTATTATTGGTTGACATTCCACAAATCTTAAAATTACTTAATGCTAACTAAACATGCTAAAATAAATTCTCTTACAGGTATTATGGTACATTAATTAATTAATGAAATAGAGTATCCATCAAACAGTTAATATGACATTTACAAATAATCAACCGAAGTTCATTCCGTTGGAATTACGTTAGATATACGTTTTATTGAAGAACAGTTAACCAAAACACTTCTTTTAAATCTCAAACGCTTCATCACCAGTAAATAGCATTTTAGTCTAGTTTAACAAGTAATTATTTATCAATCCTCAGTTTATTGTGTTTTACATTTAGAAAACATTGATAGGAGTGGTAAATTAATGAATTTACTCTCAAATATCTTTTAAATCATTTTATAATATTTTAATATATTTCTACGAAATAGCCCCTACGTTGGTGTGCGATTTTTAATTGCTATGATTTGCTCCGCGATTGGGCGTACCATTTTTATTGCTTTGATATAGCCTTTATTATAATTGGGCGTTATTTTTATTGCTATGAATTGCCCTTATTATGCCCCACGATTGGTGCGTGCCCTTTTTATTGCTGTGATATCTTTATTTGATGTGAATTTTTGTTTGATATGATATTTACTTTATTTTCTTTAAGCCCCAATGTTGTACGTTATATTTTATTTGTTTGTTTACCACGACTCACGACTCACTGAATACTCTACTTCCTAATAAATCTTATTTTGCCCTTTAAAGGGATTTAAATAAAGCAGTTCAAAATCACACAATATAATAATTGATAATATGTACAATGTTGTGTAACCTCAAAAGCCTTCACCTTTATAGAATATTTACATTTACCCAATTTATGCTTTCCTGAAAGCCAGCAAAAATATATTTTTTAAAAACTCTCAAGTATCTTCGAACGTTCTAAGATGATTTCCCTGTTTTCATATTTTCAAATGACCTTTTTGATGACTCTTACAAATATATAATGTATAGAAAATATTAAATTTGAAACAGTTTTTAAATAAAAAAATGTTTAAAAATCGCTAACCTGGAATGGTCACTGGAGTTTCCTCATAGCGTCCGTGGTCTGCATCTCTTGTTGTATCGGCTTTACTTATTGGCCAGAATTATCCACCTTTGATTTCTGGTACTTTTCCTTCAGACGTATTTTTAGATTTGCGTTAAGGCTTAGATCTCGACATGAACATCGACTCAACAAAAGCCGTCACACAACCCAAAATGGCATCAACAAAATGACGTCTCAATAAGATGGCATTAGCAAAAGCTGTCCCAATAAAAAAAGCCTCAACAAAAGCCGTCCCAATAAAAGAAGCCATGTTTTATTAAATATTAAAAATAGATTTAATTAATTGTTTAACTTACATCTATTTGTAGATCGGCTTATTTTCGTAGCACAATCTCTCACTTTCAGACTTTACTTATTCTGAATTTTGTTTCACTAATCAATTACGTAACATTCTACTGCAATTGTGCATAGTTTGTCTCTGGTTGACTATGAACTGAATGTTTATTCATTTCTTATTGTATTTATAAGCTCGTCCCACCAATCGTTTTCTTTGGCGTGTTTATTGATCAACGCTTGTACTTTGTCTTATCTCTGGCCAAACTTGATATTTTCTCAAATTCCCTTGTTTAATTTTTCAACGAAATGCTTTCTCAGTCACGTAAGCGTCCTGCTATATTACAGAATATTGTTAGGATTTCCGATTATTGCTTTTATACATTCACGTATTTAATGTTTGTCAATTAAAAGTCCAAGATTTGTGATATAATTGAACCGCCTGTTGTTTATTTAAATGTATTCTTTCTAGTCACGTATATATATATATATATATATATATATATATATATATATGTTTACATATAGTGTCCACCAGCACATCCTTAGATCAACTCTTGATAAGTAAGGGCCAAGAAAATAAAGCAATAGTAGACAACAGCTAAAAAGAAACAAAACCATCTACCAGACGAAATGCACTTTGCATTTAACATCTATTTACAGAACTGGGCTCCCTAGAAAAGTCTAATATTAGTTGATACCAAACAAGATATATTTATCTTAAAAGAGTGACTACCCCGCGGATAATAAATACAATATACCGCTTGTCGACAAAAAAGTTGTAGAGAAATTCAAAAGCAAATTTAATGGGCATCTAGTATTAGAATTTGTTGGTAGTAGGCCTAAGTCCTACTGTATTGTAAGCGAGAAAGATACGACTAAAAAGATTAAAGGGGTCTCACGAAGTGTAGTTTTAAGGACACTGTACATAATAATTCTGGTGCCGTTATGCATAGCATGGTGTGTATTCGAAGTCATAAACACCAACTTTATACCCAATTAATTAATCGAATTAGTTTGTCGGGCGAGGATGATAAAAGATACGTCATCCCTAATAGTACAGCAACCTACGCATGGGTGCATAAAGATATAGGTTAAGTTTTTTTTAAATTTTATGTTTATAGTAGCATGTAAGTTAGTTATAAGACATACCCACCATCCCCATCTTTAATAAACCCTTCGCTCCTGGCGACATGTGTTTACCTCCACGTGGTATTGATGAAAAACATATTGTTAGACTAACGACAATATGTCTTATTAGCCGAAAACGCGTTTTCTCTTTTTTAAACAACACATTAATGTCTTTTTTTGTTACAGGTTACTTTCAGCTGCTTGGACTCGGCTACACGAAGAAAATAAAATAATGTTATACTCTGCAATGTAAAAATTGTATTCTATTACTTTATTAAACTGTAAATCGGATAAAATAAATTATTTAACTTTTGTGTGCTTAATTTCTTTGTGTTAATACCTGTAAGTGTTTGGTTAAAGGACGCTAGATGTTAAAAAGGAGCGGTGATTAGAAATCGCTGCTGGTAAAAGAAATCTTAAAATGAGGGCAGCTCCCTGGGGGATGATGCAGTCTGAAAATTTTTTAAGAATTCGGATAGCTGAGAAAAATCTAATATTAATTGATACCAAACAAGATAGATTAATCTCGAAAGATACAATAAATAATCTTTTATATGTTCGCTAGAGGATATTTGTGTAAAACGATAAGGGGTTGCCCGGATTTTAAATCTGTTTGCAGATTCGGATTCTGCGTAAAATTCTAGACTAATTTGATGTATCGCATGGCCAAAAAATTTATAAAAGGCGGGTGTGACCTAATCAAAATGGTTGATATGGGGGTGTCCGAGCAAGGAGGGGAGCAAGGAGGGACCAAGGAGGAAATCCCTCCCACAAGTAGTAAATCCCTTTAAAATAAGACTAAGCAGATCCTTTTTATAGTAATTTACATGAAAAACCTAGTCGAAGAAAACTATTTGGTCCAGATGTTTGTGGAAATGTGGATGCAGGTGGAAATGTGGGCTCAGGATTCTTGATTTTCCCCTACTCACGCGCAAGATCTTGCATAATTGGATGTTAAAACAACCTCTAGCACTTGCAATAATTGCAGTGCGATTACCACATATAATGTGATGCACTGATATTCTTGTCATTAGAAATTTATCAGCATTTCGGAAGTATTTTTCTTCATTTGTTAGGAAGCGCGGTGGTAATGGGTAACCCCGTACCGCACATGTTTACTGAAATAGTGGTAAGCATTTTAATTGAATCTTTTGTAATAAAATTAGATTTTTCAATCCAGGTATACAGGGTGTTTCTAAATTCATACGAAAAAAATTATCATGGTCTTCACTATAAAAAATTTTTTGATCCCAAACCCTTACGATATATTAACCCCGAAAGGACGGAAATATGTAAAGTATATAAATAATTATTCCAAGCTAGGCATGCACCATAGATGACATTGCATTTTAGTTTTTTTTGTACAAAAACCATTAATTCTATGGAAAAAGCAAAGGACAAAAAAGTTGAGGAATCAAAGGGGTTCCGAATAATACTCTGTATTTGTAAAATTCAACCTCATAAAAAATTAATACATAAAATAAAATGAAGGTGCTCCCGTGCGAGGTTTCTAGTCCTTCATCGGGCGCCTCCCCAGGTGACGGATAGGAAAAAGCCTCCCAGATATGGGTGGTACCGGGGAAATGAAACACCCGGGGTCGACCACAGCTAGAGCTGCGTCTGTTTTCATAATAAACGGCAGCAAACATAGGCTGTCTCCATGTTAGGAGCAGATGAACCACTACTCTGGGACTAATAATCTCAGTTTTAACCATGGAATGGATACAAATCCTTTCCTCAACACAAATATCAATTTCTCTAATTAGAACTACCCCAGGAGCTATTTTTTAAACGAGGAATCCTCCGTCGCGGAAAGCGGCGTAATCGGATTCTGGAGAGCCTAAAACAACATGCAAGCAACAAAACTAAAACCCCAGAAAACACCAACTCTCAAGATCAAAACAAAAAAATATATTTCTTTGAAACGTTAAATATATACTCACTGCTAAAAACAGGAAAACTTAAACGACTAACCAAAATACTAGATGAATATAATATCATAATTCTAGCCCTCCAAGAAACGAGATTCACAGACAAAATTATAATGGAATCGGAAGGATATAGGATCTTCAAGGGCAAAAGAGGCATAAATCCAATGGAAAAAGGCACGCCACACCTAGGAAACGGCTTTATCGTGAACAAGAATATAATCAACTCTATAACAGACTTATACTCACCATATGAAAGACTAGCAATCATGACATTAAGATGTTCAAATAAGACCAATACCCTAATAAACTGCCAGGCTCCAATTAGCGAAGACAACACGAGAAACCCAGAGAAACTTGAGAAATACTGAAAATCCTTAGAACATGAACTATCAAAGATCCCAGGAAAAAATAGTAAGATCCTGCAAGGTGACTTTAACGCACAGTTCGGAAAAGAAAGAAAATACAAAAAAAAAGTAGGAGAATACCCTGCCCACAAAAGAACCAACAAAAATGGAAAAAGAATTGTGCAAAGGTGCTAATCTTAAACTAATGTCCACAAATTTTAGACACTTACCAAGAAAACAAAAAACATGGATATCACCAAATCACAGCTTGAGGGAATTCCAGATCGTCACGTCGCCATTTCTTTCAATAACCAGAAGGAAATTATGAATGTAAAAGTTAGGAAAGGTGCAAGCATTGAAACAGACCACTACCTAACAACACTAAAAATGAAATTTATTTTCCAAAAAACAACAATTAACAATAATTCTAAAACACAAAGGATTAACACAAATATTAAATCTAAAATGGCGGGAATCCCAGGAAAAACTGAACATTGAAAGAGAAGAATGGCATGAAATCAAAACAAAAACAGTCAAGACATCAATGGAGATAGCTCCACTTAAGAGGCATAGAAAACATAGGTGGTGGAATGAGCAGTGCGAAGAAGCCCTTGAATTTAGGACTAAGACCTGGAAAAAATGGCACTCATTCAAAAATGACAAATACTCTATTTTGTTCAAAGAATAGAGATCACAAACTGCAAAAACAATAAAAACAAACAAGAGAAATTTTGACAAAATCCAATTACAACAACCAGATGAAGACTTTAAAAAGAACATTCTATAAAACCTTTAAACAGAACCTTCAAGGATACCAACCACCAAACCTATGTTTCAAAACAAAGAAGGAAAAATAGCCCTAAATAGCCAAGAAAACTGTAAAATACTGGTAACATACGTCAAAAACATTAAACTGTGAAAAACCAAAAACAAAATTTTCAAAACGAAATCCAAATTATAAATTTGAAAACTCCAGACCTCCAGATTTAACAGAAATTCAACAAATTATTCAAGAATTAAAAAATGACAAAGCCCCAGGACAAGACTCGATAGTTGCAGAAATGTGGAAAATTGTAGATACCAAGACAGTCAAAAGCCTACATAAAATAATATAAAATATCTGGGAAACGGAGAAGAAAAGGAGAAGATTGGAAAACAGCTATGATCCATCCAATATACAAAAAAGGAGATAAAACAGATACAAATAATTATCGTGGAATTTCGCTCCTATTAGTAACTACAAAATCCTATCCAAAGCACTACACAATAGATTGCAGCTCCTTATGGACCCACAAATAGGTGACTACCAGGGAGGATTTAGGAAAAGAAGATCCTGTGCTGAACAGATATTAAACCTGAAACTTATAATAAGGTACAGAAGACTAAGAGCAAAGGACATACATGTAACATTTCTTGATTTTAAAAAGGCATACGATTCTACAGATAGAGAGACACTATTCAATACATTAGAAGAATTTGGAGCCGATGACAAATCAATCGCAATTATAAAAAATACTCTAACAAACACGAAATCAAAAGTAAAATTTATGGGAGAAACTTCAGAACCCTTTGAGGTCAAAACAGGAGTAAGACAGGGAAATGGGTTATCCCCACTACTCTTTAACTGTGTACTAGAAAAAGTAATGAGAGAGTGGTGCAAAAGAATAGAAGAAGAAGGAATTCCTAAAATAAAAATAGGAAGAAAGGGATATAATCTGGAAATTGGCTGTCTGGCTTTTGCAGATGATCTGGCAATACTACCGGAAAACGTAGAAGATGCAAAAACAAATTGATTTACTGAAAGAGACAGCAGAAAAGGCTGGACTATAAATACCATATAAAAAGACAGAATACATGACTAATAGAAAAGATGTACCAAAACAGATCACAACAAAATATGGGAAAATTAAGGAAGTAAGCAATTTCAAATACCTGGGAAAAGTAATTCAACCAAACGCCCTTGACAAGGATACCATCCTAGCAAGAGCAAAAAAAATAGAACTAGCATTCCACTTGACAAAAAATATATACAATAAGAAGTCCATATCCATCAATGCAAAGGTAAAGCACTATAATACAGTTATCAAACCAGAGGGCCTTTATGCCTCAGAATGCCTTATACTGATCACAGTCAGACAGTTAGACGCAGTAGAAAAAAAGAAAGAAAAATTTTACGGAAAATCCCGGAACCAAAATATGAAGACGGATAATGGAAACTGAGAAGCAATAAGGAGATTTCTTCAAAAACAGAGAAAATAATAAACACAATGAGAAAGAGAAGAGTGATATTTTACAGTCACATTAATAGAATGAATGATGAAAGATTAACAAAGAGACTATTCGATTACTTCTACAGAAACCCTAAGACACAGATGACATGGATCAAAGAAATCAGAAAAGACATGGAAGAAATGAAAATACATAGAAAAGAGGTAGAACAAGGAGAAAAACTCAGAGTAAAAGTAAGAAGGTTTAAAGGTTTTCAAGAAAAGAAAAAAAAGAAAACTGGAGCAAAATGGACAGAAGCAAGAAAGAAACAACACGGAGAACAAATGAAAGAATACTGGAAGAACAAAAAAAGGGGAGAAAGATAATCATCATAAGTTATTTCACGTGGTCTATAGTTGGCCGAATTCGAAAGAAGAAGAAAATTTTACCCACTTAAAACTACGTGGTAATAATACTAAACAACTACACACAGAAACCGTATATGTATGTTGATGATTCCCTTTTCTGTTTATTTAAAAATAAAATAAACGTAACGCAAGAAGGAAATACAAATTAGCAGAAAATACAAAAAATTAAAAACGATAAAAGCGGGTCGGAAATGTCGGAAGATCGACGTACAGAAAAATTTAAACAGGACCACCACCGCAAGTCTCTATGATGACATGAAATTTTATTTACAAATAAATATAGAAAAGTCTAATACTTAAAAGTATAAAACAAAATAAAATACTTATACGTGAAGGCAGGCTTATATAAAAATGTTGAAGTTTTTCTTGTCTCACTACGCTGGGCGTTAGTGAAACTCACTTAAAAGGATGTTTATTTTTTCTTACAAAAGTCGTGCAGAAGATGTTGTTTTATCCGTATTGACTCAATTGACTTTTGAAGACTTTCGCACTAGCTCTGAACGCTATCTTCAGCGGTTTAGAGAGACTATCAGGAGTTTTTAAAATTAAATACGGATGGGTAAGGCGCCACTGTACATAGATAATGTAAAACAAGAAATATCGCTAAGAAGAATACAGGAACCACAACGAGTATATTCTGTTGTAGAAATATAAAATTTTGTTGTTTTAGATGGTATTACGTTTATCCTGAAATAAAATAAAATACATAAAATAATACTAGAGACTGAATTGCGATTCGCAAGTCAGCCTTAGATATGAACTTTACCATATTGACGTTGCAAGTATCAAAAGCCGACTGGCCGGCACGTCGACAACAGCCTTAACAAGCAGGTGCGCGCAAACACGCTATTGTTTTCGCCTTGGAGATACGTTGTAGAAATTTTACAGTACAGACTGGACATTTATAACTACGCGCTTTATTTACTATATGATTAAAATTAAAGAAGAACAATAATTGGGGTGTTCCGAAATTATGATACTTTGCTTTTAATTCTGTATTAATTGTTGAAGTATGATTTATATTAAACTATAAAAGCAAATCCACAAATTTTATAACACAATACATAATTGTTATGCGTTAATTTAGCAGAGGAAAAACGAACTGTTACAATGTCAATAGGAATAAGTTCTTAAAAATTTCATGGAGGCTTTATTCCCAATGAAAGACGGAAAGCTTTTATTTAAAAACCAATGAACTAAGTAGTAAAAAATAATAATTAACAAATTACTATAACACTTGATAATTTCGCAATATCACAACATTAACTGAAGCTTCAGTTTACTAAACCATACTTAATTTTAATTCTTTTCTTTTTCCGCCTATTTTGGGCCCTTCGGGGATCAGAACCCCCGGCAATCGCCGACCAGTCGATATGACCATACCAACACTTAGAATTTCATAAGAACAATATTGGGAGTCACAGGGTAACACGAGTCCACAGATAACCAGGCTTATAAGCAGAAGGTACACTTCTTCAAGCACGCTCAAAGCATAAATAAAATGCACCTGCGACAACTTCAAAAAATGGAGCTTTAAAGATTGCGTTAAAAAGTCTTTTAAAGGTTTGGTTTTGGAGTTTCTAAGTTCTTCACATTTCAGGCACAACAAAACAATACGCTAAAATTTCTGAAAAACTTCATATTTTTAATGACCTTTGTGCTGGCTGAAAGTACAGTTGCACTAAACAAATTTAACTGACGCAACTTTCTTAGTTTAGTTAAAGGTTTGAATTTTATAGTATATTTGAGAGCTTTGTGGGAGGAAATGTAACGAGCTTGAAAATACTTTTGACGATGTGATGCCAACTTTGTTTCACCTTTAATTTTAAGTACTTGTAGCCATAAAACTGCTAGTCATAATAAAAAGATAATAAATTACATAATGGCAGTCAAGATCCCGAAAATGCAATAAATTAAATTAAATATACATCACCAATTTGTTGCTAGATGAATCATCAACTCTTTTAATCTATTCCTGTATTTATTTTCTGCTATGCTGACTAACGGACGCGATAGTAATTATGTTTATGTGGTACTTAAAAATTGTTAAATAATAATTCAGTCCAAAGTTCAGTATTACTATTATCCTCAAAGATTTATGAACGTTCTAGTTAATTAAACTGTGACGCACTAACTCATAGTTCAAACGTAGGATGAAGTTTATCGAAAATCGATATTATAAATCTGTTATGCCAAATAAAACTATCTAATTGAGTCACCCAGTTTTCTATAAATTTGTATTCTACTGGTATTGTACAATCTCAGTTTGGACGTTAATTGCTACAAGTTAAATACTCCTTAACCATTATGTAATAAATTTTATGATTTAGGCATTCAAATCTCTAAGTCAAGGTTATAACAAGTTTCTTACTTACATTTTCTCTCCGGCGACGAATATGAGTTTTCAGGTAGCCGTGGTCCGTATTTTCATCAGATTTTCATCACATGGATCTTTCAAGAGTAGTAGTGTTCTTAAAGGATAAGCTAAAAGGGATGGAGACGATAATTCAATCACTACATCGAAAAATAAGCACTAAATGGCAGTCCAACAAAAACATATCCTTTCCAGTCAGGGCCGTAAATATAGGGGGGATTACATCCCCAACACGGTTGTGGTTGTCGAAAAATTTTCTGCTTTAGCCGGAATTTTGTCGGCAAATTTTCTGCTTCAATCGGCATTTTTTGGACACTTATTGTTGTGATGGCTTACTAATACTTGGGTATTCACATAAAAATATAATGTCTACATTACGCTATCAGTTTCATCGGCAAATTTTCACCACAAACTTCCCCAATAAAGTGATCTGCTTACGGCACTTGCTCTAGTTGAGTCCTGGCAGAAATAGTTCTAGATACAATAAAGTTCACATCATATTCCCGAGCGCACTAAAGAAATCCCCAAGTAAAGCTTAGCATATTTACATTTATTATATAATTCTTAACTTACAATGTAACTAATAATTTATAACTTACTTAGGACCAAATCCAAGAAACAAGAGGAATTACTTTTTCTTTTAGAACCAGAATTATAGATTTAAATATAAGATAATGGAAACTGGTTATCCAGTAAATGTAAGACTTGTTAGGGCCTAATTCATTTAGCATGTAGCAATCGCGGTAAAACTACAAAAACGAAAAATATAGAAAAAGTTCTCTTGTTCTCTAAGTCTAGAAACTAACTGCAACCTAAAGCATTAATAACAAAATAAAGTTTTTCGTCACCGCCTGATTTTTCTTGGAACAGTCCGTAGTAGATCAGGAAGCAGGAATAAAAAAGCAGCGACTAATTTCTTGGCTACCCCGATATTGCGCGCACAGTTATTCTCTGCTGAAGTTTCTTCTAGTAACACATATTATTGGAAAGCAAGAAACTTTGTTACGTTCGAAACCCCGCAAGCGCTTTTTCTGCATGAGTATCTATTTATCGTACTTCTATTTAAAACGCCCTAAAAAAATTTATAAACAAATCATAAAAGCTATTGATCAACAAGCACGATGTCCTTGCACTTGAAATTAGTTTTCAACAAGTATTTACTATATAAATTATGCCTTATAAAATCAAATAGTGGCGTAGCCACCTTACGTTACAAAGTCACTACAAATAAGTCCTACCACCTGCAGTAAATACTCTTCACCCACAGCTGCACAAAATCATGACATTCTTTTAAAAGATAAGGCCATTTAACCATCTGCCTCGTAAATGAACACTTAGAATGGGTTTGTTATCTATACCAAGTTTATACTGTTATCCTGCAGCCGTGCATGTATTTCAAAGTAATAAGATTGTTCCCTTTGTTAAAAATTCTTTATCCCTTTCTTGGCAAGCTGTTACAGCAGGTATTTTTGCAACTTCTATCTGAGAATGCTTCACACTTGATCCTTCGCGATGTTTTTGAAAGCCAAATATCTACCCTCCTACGTGGTCCATTTCTTTATAAATACAGACCGTACTTTGAAAGCTAATTATTTCGCACCGAGCCCTTTTTTTGTAAAAGAACCCCTGCTAATTAAGATATCTTCTTATTAAATGGCGAACGAAGTTAGTCAAAGTAAAATTGTTTCATACAGTTCGTCGGCAAGTGTAACACGCACTTTCCAATCCACTATGGTGCCAAAGACAGACAACTTTACTTCTTAAGGTACAGGTACGCTGTTTTAGTTCTTTTTTTTGCTGCTGGGATGAGATATGAACACTTTTTTTGCAGATTGATTACCACACTGCGTGTTAAAATTTACTTTTTGTCTCTGTGCACAAGTGCTTACGTGATCGTTTTTTAGTCACAAGTAATATATTTTCAGTGATAATTTAATAGCATTGAATTACAAGAATAATGCGCTAAGCGTGCATTGTTCCTTAGGGATCTACTTATATTAATATATCTGTGTCGCATAAAGCTATTTCCAAGTACATCTCTATTTGATTATTTCGTGTTCCCCCCTCTGACGGCGCGACCACTCGGCTCTGGTTTTGACAAGTCAGTCGGCCGCTGGCAACAGCTTTGGTAATATGTATTTTCGGCTGGAGGCTGGCAACCTTCGCATCAACTATTAATCGTTGGGATATCTTCTAATAACGGTTGGTAAAGTATATATTTTACGAATTAATGTAATTTGAGGTAATTTATTTAGCGCGACAATGTAGAACGCGACAATGTAGAATGCGACAACGTAGAATGAATCGTTCAGAATTCGTCAACTAAAATCCAAGAAAAAGTTATGAATTACCATTATGTAGGAACAGTCGTTTGAAAATTGCCTAATAAGAAATTTGTTTGATAAGAAATTATGGATGTTAATTTGGATGCAGTCGTATCGAATTGGAATGGCTGTTAACGTCGTTTGAAAAACAGAAATCCCGTCATAATTTTTCGTGAAGCAACAAATAGCAGTTGGGTTCGTTATTAGCTGTAAGATATTTCTTGCATGTGTTTTAAAGGTTAGAACACGTAAACTTGCTATTATGTTTAGTACACGTAAATTGTGTATATTTCAATTAATTGTTGAGCTGGTTTTATAAGCCGTAAAACGAAATTTTGTCGAATTAGCTTTCTATAACAACATGCTTTGTTCCATATGAACCTTCGATAAGTTCAACGTATGTTTTCGACGTCATATTTTTCTGTTTTGCACAGTTGACAGATGTTGTCTTGAGAGCAGATCTTTTGTGCAGCTGTAATGCAAATTAAACAAACATGCCTATTTTTGTGATCAGCTTTTATCTATACATAGATTATTAAACGTAAATATAAAAGTTCAAATTCTCATTATGTTAGGTTCTAGTAATTTGTTATCTACTTGAAAATATCTGCCCAGGTTAGAACTTAATTCACTGTGTTATGCTTACAAATCATTATCACTTTAATTTGTATAACAAGTTCATGTTTAAAGTACAGTTGGTTGATTAATGAAAGAAAAAAGGAAAGTTAAAACTTTAACTTTGATGTAGTTGATTATGATAATTTTTTGTTACAAGTTCCGATATTTTAAAAGAGTTTTTTTTTGTAAACTATTAGTTCAAAATTTAAGACTTTTATTTTGGTCAAATGCGATCAAATCTAATTACATAAAGATAAAATTTTTCTGAGTAATAATTTGATGCCAATATTATATTGGAAATACTTTTTTTATTATTTCTTTATATATTTTTATAGGACACAAATGGTGTTCTACTTTTTTATTTATTTAACCTTTGCAATTTCTTGCAGGAGCTGCGTCTTATCTTAATAAGACAGGTTTTTGTTAACGAATGCGATCATTTTATCTTTGGGTTTCCACGTCCGCCCTTAGAACTGTGCTTTGCAATTATCGTAATTATCTCAGGACATGGTGGCGCCTATTTGATTTAGCTTAACTTTGGTTTGCAGGCAGAATTCGACTCCCCCCCACTCATTGCTCTACCCAGGAATAGACCCTTAGCTATGTCGAAAGACTTTTGTTCACTGGCGCCCATTAAGAAAAATAAGTTACAGTGACGTCACAACGTTTAGGGCTCCAAAAAAAAAACAAATTAATAACAACAAAAATCGTAACAATTTTTTACTTATATTAAAATTAAGATTGACTGAAAGCTTCACAAATTGTTTACTATTAGTAATTTAGATTAAGCTTCACCTTTGATTTATTCCAGTTAAGGTTATGTTCGAAATTTACAAAGTGTAGGTTCAAAGAGCAGACTAGAAATAATGTAAATTTTATGTTTAACTTTTTTTTCTTGTATATATATTTAGATTCTAAGTTTATATTTGTTTACGCATGTTTATGTTGTGTTATATGTGAGTGGCACTTGTATTTACATTATGTTGACGGGACGACTACGTAAAACGTAAAACGAAGTGTTGGCAACTGTATGCAAATAAATACTTAGATTTACGCTTGAAGTATAATGTCATTTAACACAATAAAGATTGGCAGTTCTCTACGGTGTTGCCTGCAATTCTTTTTGGCAATAGGAATATTCCCTTATCTTTCATTAAATGTATAATAATTTAAGCTAACATTGGTAATATAGAATTTTATTCAGTTGTTACGTCATCCTAAAGTTAAAGCGAATGGGCTAGAGCTAATAATTTATAACCTACTCAAGACCAAATCCCAGATACAAGGGGAATTACTTTTACTTTGAATACAAAAAATAATAGACTTATTTAATATAACAAAATGGAAACTGGTTATTCGATACATAAATGGCATGCCACTGGTTAATTCAGTTAACACGTAAGAGCATATTACTTTGTTTCTGTTGATATAATTCCAGGAAGCAAATGTTAGATTTTTCGATCATCCGACAAAATAATGGATTTATAATTTAAGATAATCAAGGAACCATTGTGTAAATATTCAATAACTGTATTTAACTTCGCGCCCTTTGTTACTACTTTACGTTTTGCTAAAAATTTCTATTAGATGTGGAATAAATATAGAAGAATTAATAAACCCAACCATACGGAGCTGGATAACCTATTGTCTCCAAAAGTTGGCAATACTTTTCAATATTAACGAGTGACAGTTTATTGCTAAAAATTAAAACATTGTATATATGCCGAAACGCACTAGAATACACCACTGTGATCTTTTTGATTTACCTATTTGCAGTACATTGTACTAAAACTGCGCTGTCCATCATAATGTTGTAAAACTACTATTATCGTTATTAGGTCTTCAGTCCTGAAACTGGTTAGACGTGTACCTCCATTACTTTCTATTCTGATCTAACCTACATATTTCCCAAAAATTTCCACTGCCTACATCTTTCACCATCTGCGTGCAATAGTCTGATCTAGATCAACCTTTACCTCTCTTTTTCCCTATCACTGTTTGTAATATATTCCGTACTATTCCCCAAATGTCATAGAATGTGTCCTATTCTTCTATTTCTCCTATTTTTTTGGTTTTTTTCCCTACTATTTCTAGAACCTCTCTGCTATTAACTTTGTTTGTCTATGTTATCATCATAATACACCTGAAGCACCACATTCCAAAAGGCTTACGTTTTTCTTCTCTACTTCTACTATTGTTCCTATTACGTAGTCGCACAGGGTTGTGCTTCACACATACTTTCAACAATTTTTTCCTTGTCTCTATGTTTGTTGTCTTCGAACATCGTAACTGCACTTTCTTGTAAAACTACTAGTAATATGAAAATATGTAAGCTATAGTAAAGATATCTAATCGGTTATGGTATCTATAGGTAGTAAATGCAACTTATCTACTTCTCTTAAAAGTTAACAAGTTTTGTCGAGGTCAGCTAACCATTCCTTCTTGTAGCGACTATGTCAATATGAAAATTTAGACAATCTGCTCACCATGTACTTATTTTGAGTGTGAACTAATACTGAAGTATCTAGTAACTTGGTCCAAATTACACTGCAAATGGCAAAATTACTTTTTAAGAAATCGTTTTTCACTTTTGTGTTAGTCACGTAAGCGGAGGTGCTTTGCTTATTGTAATCCATTTTAATGGCAAGACGTTACCTAGAAGCTGTGTGAGATTACTTTTTGCATGGCATTAAAAAAAGTATATTCCTATGTAAGGATCGATATGTAAAGGTTTGCAGGAAAAAGGTGAATCAAGCCCGTGGAACAAAAGGATAAACTGTGATACTTACTTATATAGTACGGTTTAGTAACGTTAAGCTGAAATATATTTTTAAAATCCCAATTCTGTAGTTATTGCTGTTGGCACAACGACCGCTACCGTCCTGACTATATCGAAAAATTTCGGAAACCTGTCAAATGATTGAAATCAGAGATATCTTGGTGAAGTTTTACGGTTGAATGCAGATTCCGAGAAGAATAAACTAATTATACTGGATAACAAAAAATTTTTAAACACATGAATAAAAATAAATTATATTTAAAGAATTACTTTTACTAAATTAAAATATAGTGTCCCCGGATTGAGTTTACAGTAGGTATGATGGACCAAAAATTTTCTAATTGAATTTTCATATTTTGGGATTCCGCCCTGCTTGTCCTGAAACTTATTTTTAGTATACTTTCGATTTGTTAGAATCAAGTAGGTCTACTCAGTTGAGCAAAAATCCGTTATTTGTCAATTTCGTTTCGGATAAAGTACCTTTTCCGTTCATAGTACATGAACGTGACACTAAGAAAAGTTGTTCAGAATGAAAAGTTATGACGTTATGCAATTTTTAAGAATGATCGGTCTACTTTCATAACAGAAGTAGAAAATAGGAGAAAAATATTTTTATTATCTAGGATTACATTATAAATCTTAGATGAGAAAACAGGGTGACTACTAACTACAATTACTTTATTTGGTTTCCTCCAAGATCTGCATATTTTTCTATTCTAACTCTAAAATTGTCGTATACTTTCGCTATGGTCATTGGGTTAATTTCATCTACAGCATCACTAATTTTTTGTTTTCATAAGTCGATGTTATCATGAAGATCATATGAATAATCTTGTTGTTTCAAATAAACCCACAAGTAAAAATCCATAGAGGTCAAATCCGACGATCTTGCTAACCAATGTATTGGACCATGTCATCCAATCCACCTTTCAGGAAAGTGGTGATTCAAAAAATGTGTAATCAAACGAGTTGAATGAGTTGGACATCCGTTTTGTTGAAAATGAAAATCTTCTAAATTCACTACTTTAATGGCAGGCAAAAGAAGTTTTCGGGCACATCCGAATAGGAATGATGGTTTAAATTAGTATAAAAAAAAATATGGGCCCATAATTTTATCGTACCTTATTGCACGCAATATATTTACTTTCTTGTCTGTTAGTTACTATACGAAAGTGTGAATTCTTATGAAATCAATATCTACAAATTTGCGAAAACACGATGCCATTCGTTGTAAAAGTTGACTCATCCGGAAAAATTATTTATTTTATAAAAATATCTGTCGTTCAAAATCTTTTCTCCAAACCATAATCAAAACAGCAATCGTTGGCCGTCGTCTTTACCTTCTACCTTATTAATAAACGTGGGTTTAAATGGTATAATTTTTTTTCACTCTGAGAATTCTTTGTATGTGCGATTTACTTATTGATAATTCACTAGACTGCTTTCTCAACGATAATTGATTATCAGTATTTACAGATTCTATCGCCAAGACTGCAGCAGCATCTTCATAATCATGAACTAGTTTTCTTTTCTTCAAATTTTGCACACTTCTAGTTTCTGTAAACTTTTTCACAAGTTTTTTACTCCATTGACAGAAATTGCCACCATTGAAAATCGCACGTGAAACTTATTAATGACATGAGCATAAGATGATTCCCGAAGTCCATAACATAGTGCTACGTTGGCTCGTAGCCGTGCGTAACACAAAGATATCACGGAATGACCGGGCTCAATCGGAGATTAGGGGGGTTGTAGAAAGCAGACTGACATATAATGTATACGGCGGTAAGGAGTTAGTGACAATACCTGCAAGAAAAATAGTTAAGCAAACCGGAAAAAAAAGAATAGAATAGCAGCAATGATAAGTCTAAATTATTCAGTACTTTGTAGAATGTAAATAAAACTGTTTGGATAAACTATATGATATAATCACGATAAAAGCATTACAAAAATTTTTATCACAAAGTGAGGCAATATTGGGGAGCAGCAGAAACGTTTCCTCACACATCAATTAAACATAAATCAGACAAAACGTTAACAAAAGATAAATAGGTAAGACACAATTGATATGAGTAATTCAGTAGTATTGATTTTTTTTTATTTTTTCTTAATAGCAAGCAAGTCTATTGTAAAAGGTATCAGAACGACGAAGATATGGCAAAACAACGGATAGATATTTAAAGTAATAACAAGTAGGAAATAGTTCAACTTACAAAAAGTCCTTCGGTAACGCTTCCTTGCAATTGGAGTGTGGGATTCACGATGTCCTGCACTAACGAAGCACTTCACCCTTGACTGTGAGGGTATTGATGAAATTTCTTACACTTTACACTAATCACACCAACGTATTTCACTGGTATTAGCAGCAGACATTATCATGCTGATGGAACTATGTAGCATTGATAAATTCTTGTTAATTCTATTTCTTGAGACAATAATTTCGAAATATTTTGTAACACAAATCATAAAAAAAAAATGGTAATAAAAATTTAGAATCACGGGCTTTCAAGGCACGATGTAATGCATTAAACTAACAGTAACGTGAGGTGTTTTATTTGCTACCTCTGGTAACAAAGAAAAATCTAATGCTTTTGAATAACGAGATTTGCGCAAACAATGATCTATTTTAGATTCTTTGGGGTTGGAAAATTCAGAAACTACAGTATCAACTGTCTTTACATGTGAATGAGATACATGTTTATAAGAAGCAACCTTTTTTTCTACTAAACCTGCTACAACTGTATCATCGTTTTTTTTAAACACTCAAGCTTAAAACTGTATTTGGATAATCCAAAGTATGCACTACTTTGATAAAAAAAAGGACCACGAAAACTAGATCGCACACACAGTTCAAATATAAAAAGATAAATCCACAAAAAAACACAATTAGTAAAGCAACGCGTATCACTGAGTCAATGTTCCGTAAAACAAGCACGTGCGGTCGAGTCAAACACGTTCGCCTACTTTTATTTCCAACAGAAAATCAACAAAAAAAACAATTAGTAGAGCAACGCGTATCACTAAAACCGTCCGTCAATGACCTTACAAACGCACTTGTGGTCAATCAAACACGTTACACATAAAGCATACTTCCTTCAAATGTAATCAGAACTACACTGCACTCTAATCTGTTTATATAAAATAGTTGTTACCCATAACATCTGAGCGTCTGTTATCTCGACTTCGATAATACATAAGGAACAAAATTTATACGAACGGCAAGCTAAGAACGATGCAATTTATAATTAATTCCAAGCGGTTTATAATTTTTAATAAGTTGGAAAACAATTTACGAATAATCCTATTTAAAATTCATTCCTTGCAATTTATTTATTAATGAAAACCAATCTTCAATTAAACGAGTTAAATTGCATACAAATCTGAAAACTATTCGAAAGTATTTACTTTATACAAACAGCGATCCAAAAACGATGTAATTTTACGTACGCTAACAGAATGGGAGCGTAACAATTGTATTAGATGTATTCGCTGTTCGAGAGTCAATATTTATAATACAATAAACTACAGAAGATTAAAAAACAAAACAAAAAAAACTAAAGAACAAGTAATTTGCAAATTACTGAGATAAGTAATCAATTTAGAACAAATACGCAATTGCTTCATCTTTATGATAACATCGACTTATTAAAACAAAAAATGAGCCATACTGTAGATGAAATTAACCCAATGACCATGGCGAAAGTACTTATACAACAATTTTAGAGTTATGATACAAAAATGTGCAGATATTGAAGGAAGCAAAACAGAGCAATTGTAGTTAGTAATCATCCTGTTTTCTCATCTAAGATTTATAATGTAAACGTAAATAATAAAAAATATTTTTTTCTGTTTTCTACTTCTATCATCAAAGTAGGCCGATCATTGTTAAAAATTGCATAACGCCATAACTTTTATTCTGAACAACTTTTCCTAGTGACACTTTGGCGAACTATGAACGGGAAAGGTACTATACCTAAAACTAAATTGACAAATAACGCATTATTGCTCAACTGCAAAGGCTTACTTGATTTTAACAAATCGAAAGAAAACTGAAAGTAAATTTCAGACCAAGCAGGGCGGAATCCCAAAATATGAAAATCAATTCTAAAATTTTTGTTCCATCATACCTATTGTGAACTCAATCCGGGCACACAGTTTATAAACAATGTTTTTCCATCACACACAGTTTTCCCGTGACCGATAATTGAAATATGTAAGTGATGGGCATTGTTAAGTAGCTGGTAGCGACGAAGCAACCACACCCACATTATTCAAGGAGGAAGGGGCTGCTTGCGCAAAGAACCGGGCAGTTGCGGTTTGACCATGCTCGTATTAGCACGTTCGTTATGGTAACGGCGGGTCGTGGTTGTATTGCTCTCGCATTGAAATTTGTAATATAGTTTTATTTATCGATGCACATGTGTTATGTTGCACGGTAATGTTATATTCAGTTTATTCAATCATTTTAATAAATATACAGTCCACTATAATCGATTTATTTTCAAGCTTTTTTATTTACTTAAGCATAACTGAAATATGGCGAATACGAGCCTATGGAGTCGCTAAATTAAGTGATAAGAATTCGTGTTTATCACTACTATAATTTAATACTTTTTCGTATTGATGAGGAAATTTTATTTATCATATTAATTCATAAGGGCTCAAATTGCGCGTACCTGTATAGCTTTTGTTAAGGGTGCACCTTTCAAGATAGATCTCATCTTCAGCATTCACTAACGAAACCTTCGTCCGGTGAAGTCGTGATGTTCATTATTACACATGAAACTCAAAGCACATTAACCTATAATTTTGTAATGTTAATGGTTTATATTAAAAAACAGTCTATCTTGTTCTAGTTACTCTCATAACAGGTATGTTTACGTATGAAATTTTCATTATATAATAAAATTAACATTACTGAAGTTATTGTAAATATTGATTGCTTTCTGCTGTTGGAATCTGAAAAATCTCTTTTTAATGACGAATTGTAATCGGAAAGCATTTTTTCACCTCGCTATCTTTAGTACGTAACTTCAAAACTGAAAATGCCTTGGTGAAGACGTTATCCATAATCGTCTTTAACAGACTAAAATTTTCAGGAAAGAAAACGAGATGCGAATCTTAAAGTGTATCCTAAGCTATATGTTAAATCTCTATTGTTTATATTACTTGAAACTTAAATTAAATTTCTATTCTTTATATTACTTTAAAAGGTTTGGACACAATTTCATGATAGTTCAAAGCTTTGTTATTTCCAAGAAAAGTTTTCACCGTGGGTAAAAAGAGTATCAAATTCTTTATCTACGGTCAAGGCTCATATTTGCGGCCTACAAAATTACTTCCTTAATTGTAACGTCACTAGCCAGCGAAAATTTTTCTTTTAAGTAAAGAAATCACTGCCACTTTTACCCGTCGCCGTCACGAAGTTTTTAAATAGGCCTAACTTAATATAAAGTACAGGTGTATAATTGCATTCGAAATGGTTAATGATAGATGCTTGACGTTTTACTTCCACACACACATTAGGCATTTTTTGTGTTGTAGAGTAGAATTGATTTAAAAAGAGCATGTACGTCATTTGACATATGCGCAAACCTTGAAAGTCTATGGAGCAGCGGATTTAATGATTTTAAGGGTTTGGAAAACACTCTCATAGAGTAAATAGTCTAAAATCAAGTTTTTTTTTGTTGGTGACTTAAATCACATGATGAATACGCGTGTAAATTGAAATTAGTTTTTGTGGATTATATTGCCTGCTACATTATGCTTTTTTCAAACTAGAAACTGTGACAATTTTCAATACTAAAAATCATTTATTTGTACAATACTAGCTTTTTCATATTATTTACAGAATAGAGCATTCCAGAACGCTGTCAGATGGCAATTCAATATTGCCGCCTGGGGACACCCAAAAATTTCTTAGTTACAGTAATTACTTGAATTCTGATCAGTAATAGCATTGCATTTTAACATTCCTCATTACATACAAGACACATGATAAAATCAAGAGATAGTATAATAACTGACGTGTAGGAAATTTATAACTAGGTTCGCCGATAGGTCTCCAGGAAGCCCGTTTACTAAGTTACTCATTTGTTGAGGTTATAGTTTTTGTTGATAATCTTACTTTGATGAAGAGTAATAATAAGAATTCTGGTTATAAAATAAAACATTACAAAAAGTACTCAAAATTATAAAGCTAAAAACTTTACCAACAACAAACAAATACGGAGTAGAGAATGGTTACTATTATTTCTGCGGCGTGAGCTCCAAATACAGGATCAGGTTCATTTGTTGATATGAACCTGCAGAAGAATTTGCAGGTTCTTATAAAAATTTGCTGCGAATGGACAATCATATTTTTGATAAGCATTTAAATTGTTGGTGTAAACGATCAAGTAAATGATGGCTAAAATATTTTACAGAGAAAGACAGTATAGAAATGCATAATGCCGAAGCTTTTTCCATTTAAAGATGTCCTACCAAAACGAATATTATATTGTAGACTAAGTCATAAGTCATTTTATAAAAATCTAAACTTGGGGAGCGGAGGGGGGGCTATCATTACCCTAACCCCTCCTAACGGTTTTTGAATTAGCATTTAAATGACAAAGGTACAGTTCAAATTATTGACGGTAATTTTGGGTACATTTCGGGTACATTTCATTAAGGTCAATTTTGTAAAAATCTAAATATTTCAGGTGTTATCATTACCCCCAGTACCTCCTAACAGTTTTCTGATTAAATTTAAATGACAAAGGTGCTGTTAAAGTGGCGGTTAACTTCGATAACCACAGATGGTGAGATCAGTGGACATGCATACTTAACAATAAGAATAGCGGAAACCTTCAAGAACTTACATAAGTTTATAACGTTTTGCCTTACTAAGGGGGGCTATTTATAAGGTTTTGCCTTACTAAGGGGCAATTTATTACTCCTATGTGACCAGCTGAAAGGCACAAGGATGATGACGAAAATTTCCAGTAGACGTAAAGAGCCCACGGTAAGTTTCGGTGGAAAATGGCTCGTAGATGAGGAAACCTCCAAAGGCTAAGCGGCTAGTCAGGGTAGAACATGAGCTTTGGTTCGGGGTTGGACTGCGACCAAAAATATAGAGAATTTGACGCCACCGAATTTTTGTATACTAAAAAGACCTTACTTGAGTCTTTTGTATAAGGCGAATGCGGAAACCTTTACTCAAATACCGCTATAGAAAATATTACAGGAACACAATCCCTAAAGTTTTCTTACCTTATGGCTCGATATTGCATTTAAAAGTTGCACTGCTACACCTGTAAACAGATAGAGACAAGTCTAGCACAGTTTGTGCGCTCAATTCAAAAATTCATAATCAATTAGAATCAAACCTCATACATTCCAACTAATAATAATAGTCTTGACCAAAATGAAAATCTTTTCCTTCAAGTTGCAGTTAAATTATTTACAAGACATCTTCTTTAAAAAATTTGATTAAATAATAATAATGAAAAATATGTACATATGTACTTGGCAATAATCAGCATCTCTCACAAATTAAATATAGTAGTTTTTACATTAGTAAGGTCTAGCAAAATTTATACTTGAAAATGATTAAATCTGAGTTTTTGAATAATTAAATTTATATTACAACTTTATTTGGCCTTGGTAGTACTACTTGGACCTCACATTCTATGGCAAAATATTCCAATTAATATTTAATGAAATGCAAAATGTAACAATCTAGTTCTCTAAGATAAAATAATTTGTAATTCAAATAATCGCTTTAATTTTCGTTAAATCTGAAGGTTAACCTTTTATGTTTTTTATATCGACATCTACCGTTTTTTTGTTAGTACTAATGCAAAGATTAAAAGTGAAGCTTTTTAGATTCCTTTCACCAAAATTTAAAAATAAATTGACTGTCATTCACCGAATGAACTAAGAAATTTCCACGTGAACAAACAACACTTATCTGTCTGCTATGCCAAATGCTACAGCTGACGTATTTAAAAGACACAAATTACATACCAGATGTTAATCCATCAGAAAAATACTTGCTAGGTATAAGGACCATACCCGGAATGATAATTAATAAATTGAAATCTTTTTGTTTCAACATTTACAGGTTAGGAATTTCCATTACCACACAATCCAATTAGCTGGATACTGAATATCTAACAAAACATCACGTGCGTTCACATCAAACAATTGAACCACGCCAGATTGATTTCCATAAAAAGTTAAATTTCAAATAGTTACCAATAAATTTTCATTGATTGCCAAGTAAATTTATATATTTCTCAAATTAAGGAAAACTTCTTAAATTAATGTAAGCTGATCAAGTTATCCAAATTATACAAGTTTCCCAAGATGAACTACAAATATCAATTAGTAAGGCTTTAAACTCAGTAATACTTACTGTTAACCTAAAGCCATTTAAACAATTTAACGTCCCGTCTAATGCGAACATATAATGAGCTTCGCCGAGACGATTTCATCTTGAAAACGACTTTATACTTTTGGTGCTTTCAACACGTGGTCTGCAACAACGCCATGTTCCTTGATTTAAAGAACAATAGACTTTCTCTCACGACAGCTCAGTTGGAAGTGATTTATTGACGTATGTTGCTGTCTGACAACAGTTATGATTTTACAATTATCAAAACAAGGAAGCTCTTATAATGACACTAACAAATAGCATTTTCTGTCACCGCTTAATTTAAAATTTTATATTCTCAAATCGAGAGCTTATATTGTATTCAACAATATATAATATTTATCACGTAGATTGTGTAGCGTTATTATATTTAAATTGACTATTAATGAATTAATTAAATCAGATATTTGTGAAAATATTGCCAGAAAATAAAATCGTTACAAGTTATTTGATTTAGAGGTGTTCGAAAAACTAGTAGTAAAAAAAGTCGACTTTTTGACAGAAGTTAGTACCTGCCTAACAAAAATACCATAGCGACGCACAGCACACTTTAAACTAAGTTTTCGCGGTACATTAAAAACACAGAGTAGCTTGAATACTGAATCGCGACAAATCTAATGACATTTAATGTCCAAAGGGCAGATGCGAGTTTACCTGCAAGCTTCATCTTATGTTATAACTAACAGTAAATTAACTATAAATACAAACGGAACATACTGCCCACTAAAATGCAAGGCATTTCTGAAAGGAAAATAGTTACCAAGGGTGTGACGGAAATGTAGAAAAGGCGTACTAAAAGAAAAAATTAAATTATTGCGAAGAAAAACAAAGAAACAATTAATGCGAACAGAACACAAAATTACAAACAAGGTAAAGGACAGACCTTAGCGGTAGGGTGCTTCAGCTCGCCATGAGCGGCCTTGATGGTGACAACGCGAACATCATTAGTTCCCGGATGTACCCCCACGACACGTCCAAAGGACTAACAAATAAGTGGAATGTTCTGGGCTTTAATTAGCACTAAGGTATCCAAAAAAACTGAAGAAGACGCATTGTGCCACTTGGACCGTTGTTGGAGTGTATGCAAATACTTCTTAGACCAAAGGGACCAAAAATCTTGATGAATTTGTCGGAGTAATTGGCAACGATAAAGGTGATTGAGCGAAAGGTCAGAAAGGGCAGGTAGCCATGCAAATAAAAAGACATAAATACGCATTTAACACTTTGGTACCCCTTGTTCGAGACATGGTAATAAAAAAAGGACCAGCAAAGTCAACGCCCGAACGCAAAAAGGGCTTGACTTGAGTGACTCGACATGCAGGAAGGTTGCCCAAAGGAGGATGCGATGCGGTAGGAGCAGTCTTTCAACAAGTCACACATCGACTCAGAACACGACGAATTGACTGCTTACTAGAAACAATCCAAAATTGTTGACGGACGATAAAATCAACCATTTGAACGCTCGCGTGGAAGTATTTCAAATGGACAAAACTGATATACAAATCCGTAAAGCGACTTTTACTAGGCAAAAGGACGGGAAATTTCTCGTCAGAGGATGAGGGTGCGTGAGACAGCCGGCCACCAACACGCACGATTCCTTTTCTAATAAAGGGGGGGCAATATGCAAAAATCCTTTTTTAGAACTGATCCACACGTCCAGTTCAATTAAAAAATATGTACTTAATCAAAGGGATCAAAGCATTATGTGGCTCGAACTAGGACAAAGATCTGGTATATTTTGACAACGGATGTTGCAGGTTATGGACAAAGCGGGGAATCCAAACGACAATGCTAATAATGAATTGAAAAGAAGAATTATTTTCCAAAACTATTTCAATCCAAGAAAAGGACGCGATGGCGGTCGGAACAATAGAACATTCTTCGATGAGAACTTCAGAAGAATTAAAATGTGTTTTATGTGGACTGTATTTTTCGAACAAACGGTACAAGGCAAGGGATGCCGCCCACCATAAAGAATACTGGCATAAGTCGCTAGGTAGTGAACCACGTGACCAGACTTCGGCAAGATTTTTATTGAAGAGAATATGATGTCAAGAAGCGCGAGAAGTGTTTTCTTGAAAATAGAAGACTCGATTTGCGACAAAGGTCTTCCAGCGCTGTGATGGGGAACGAATGTAAGAAAGAATCACCATGGAATCAGACCAGCAAAAAATTTTATCAAACGTAATATGAGAATCAAAGGTTTCGAAGATAAAGGTTAATAGTTTTGATGCCAAGGTGGCGGATAAAAGTTTGAGTCTAGGCAAAGAAAGGGTACGAAGAGGAGTAACTTTAGATTTTGTACAAACTAAGCGAACCTCAATAGAAGAATAGGTAACAAAAAGAAAATAAACCACACCGCAATAGCCGCGTTCGCAAGCGTCAGCAAAGAAATGAATTTGGCACGTAGAAAAATGTGGTTGAATTAGCAAGCGCGGAAAATTAAAGTCGGAAGGAGATGGCAATTCATGAAGGTATATGTCCCATAAACGCAGTATATCGGGGGAAGAGGTTTCATCCCATTCTAATTTCAAGGACCACAAACGCTAATTTAAATGCTCTACTAAGAAAGTTAGAGGAGATAAAATTACCATAGGGTCAAAAATACGGGCTAAGGTGGAAAGTAAGTTGCGTTTGGTACATGCTATCGATTGTGGTTGAACTTAGGAACAAAAAGTATCTGAAGTAGGGTTCCATTAAAGACCTAGAACTTTCACAGGTTGAGTGTCAGGATCATCAAAGGAGCGAGGTTGTGCGAATTGTTTTAAAGCGGAAAGATCTTTGAGTAATTCAGGTTGATTACTAGACCAAGTTCAAAACCACTCAGTGTTAGAAAGCAATTAATTGATTTTGTAAAGCAAGGGTTGACTCAATAGAGTCCCCACCAGAAGCGATATCATCGATATAGGTGTGATTGCGAAGAGCACAAGCGGCCAAAGGAAAAGAGTTCCCTTCGTCCTCGGCCAACTGCAGAAGCGTGTATATCGCAAGAAAAGGAACGCAATTTACCCCATAAGTAGCTGTAATCAATTGAAAGACCTGATTAGGCTCCTCAGTAAAAAATCGCCAAGCAATTCTTTGATAGTCACAATGAGCGGGATTATCCAGGATTTGTCTATACATTTGACAAATGTCTGTAGTAATAACATAAGGATGAAGGCGAAATAGTAACAAAATTGCAGTAATAACTGGTTGAAGTTTGGGCCCAACAAACAAATGGTCATTTAAAAAAGATCGAGATAGAGTTTTAGCGGAAGTGTTGAAAACTACACGTAGCTTAGTACTTATACTTTCTGGTTTCACAACACAATGATGCGGGATGTTATAAGAATTGCCAAATAGAGAACCAACTTGAACAGGTTGCATGTGTTTGGAATTTAAATAGTCGCGCATAAACGAAACGTATTGTTCATACACTGCGGGCTGTTTAATTAGACGATTTTCTAAAGTACAACACGCTGTAACGCAAGATCAAGACTACCAGAAAAGTAAGGTTTTGGATCTTTAAAGGACAGTGAGACGACATACCGTCCTTGCTCATTGCGGTAAATATTGTCAACATATTTTTCTTCAACTAAGATTTTATCAGGATCATCTTCAACTTTTCATAATTTAGCGACAATATCTGCCAAAGGGGAAGCATACTCTGTCATGCAAAATAAGCTAATGATCTGTAAAAAGAGTGCGGCAGGAATAACTCCCATTAGAACATACCCAAAAACAGTATCAATTGCATCAGGTTGATCACTTGAACCACGGATGCAGCCATTTAATAAAACTTTAGGAAAAATATCCGCGCCAAGAAATAAATCAATCGGTCTAAAATAAGAAAAGAACAGATCAGCTAGCTTTATATTAGCTATATGAGCGAAATTTATCGAATAAATATTAGTAGTAGGTAAATTTTCACAAATTTTAGGAAGTACGACAACTTCAAAATTAATAGTAGGCGAGGAAGCACCTATTGGTTTGAGCGAAACGGTTATAGCGCCATGTATAGCCGCGGAGCGCATGTAGACTAAACCACTAAGGATTAGAGAATTTGGAGTACCACGAAAACCCAAACGTTTCACACTATTTTGCGAAATAAAAGAAGTCATGCTACCAGAGTTGAGTAAACAACAAAATTTCTGGAAAGAACCAGAGCGGTCAGCGATTTCTACCTTAACTGTGGAAAGTAACACGACTGAAGTTTTATGGAGCGAATTAAATAAAACAACATTCGAAGTCGACAGTATGTACTAACATGGAAATAGCAGAGTGAGACCTAGCATTGCTGTTAGTATGAACAACTTTGTTTAAATCAGATTTATGATTGAACGACAAATTTGATAAAGATTTATAAGTTTTTTTCAAGTGATCAATTAACTCTGCATTGGATGGGATAGAAGAGGGATCCTGATGTAACTCAAAATTGCGGGCAGTGCACATCCAGGCGATTTAGGATTATTTGCACCAGGATAACTTCCCATTCCTCTACAGGAAAATCAAACCTCTTAAGGGCTTGCAAGATATCGGTAACAGTGTCTACTAATTTTTGCAAACCTGATGTGTGGTCAGAATTCAATTTTGGGGATTTTTAAATATTTCCCGAAAAGCAGAAGTGATGCGGCAAATATTATGACATTTTTTGCGAATTTTATTATATGCAAGGGGGTAATTTCATGCGGTTTGATCAAAATTTTTAATGGTAAGTAATGCGGAGTTTTTCAAAGCGGACTGGGAGTAGAAACATTTATCGACGTCGAAGTGGTCGTCATTATAGTAAACCAGACTATCAAATCGATCGATAAAGATTTCGAACGTACTGATATCACTATCAAATGAAAGGAGAATCAACGGCTGTAGGATAACTTTGGATTTTGCACTGTGTGAAGGTGCGGATTCACCTTCCACAGAGAGGGGGGCAAGATTGATTGGAAATAACTGGAAATAAAGGACTTTAACAAGAAAAAATGTAGTGTCATAGCGCTTTCTGATTGAATCTCTATTTCAAACTGATTATCTAAGTCTTCGGCCGAAACGATTTCACCAATAATGAAATTATGTTGCTTAAAAAGGTGTCTGACGTTTTGCCGCCATTTTTGGTAGCAGCATTTTAATAGGAAGGAAGAATGTACTAGAGAAGATTGTAATTATAATATAAATCAGTTAGGGCATGATAGGGAAAGCTAGGAACGGATTTAGGCTAAATTACTTAGACCAGGGAGCAATATATATATATATATATATATATATATATATATATATATATATATATATATATATATATATATAATGCTGTGTACTGAAGATTTCCTACGCTGGAATTCAATAATAGATGCTCTGGTTAGTAGATGATTCTAAATGAGCTCCAGGTTGGGCATTGATAAAAGTGTTGTAGCCTGAAGATTCCCGCCGTTGAACGCCAATAAAAGATTTTGTGGTGTAAGGTGGTTAATAAAAGTGTTAACTCAATTATTTTTCCTAACTCAAGTTAAATGAAACCACTAGAATGAGATATCAAACCTATAATGGCACAAAAAGCTTTTCTCTAACAAACAATATCTTGCATATAACCTAAAAAAAATACTCTAAAAGTAGAGTAAGAATTACCACAACGGCTTTACCCTACAAACAATATCTTTAATATAAAAAAAAAATACAACTTTAGATTAGTTATTCACATATACTAAATTTAGAGTCCAAAGTCTGTTTTATAATTATGATACACACCCTAATCTTAATTTCATTGCCCAATAACTTCTTAATTAATCTAATTATGTATAAAGTTTGTCAAGATATGGTAAATAACTCAATATCCATTTCTTAAAATCGGATTTAAACGTATCTGATCAGATAGGTTTAATAATTTTTCTTATATAATGGCAAAATCTTATTGTAGACTGTTACGCCTTAATCGAATTATCAAACTTGTACACTCCCTAGTATAATTTCAAAACTAGCCCACAAAAGTACTCTAATCATGGAACTTAACTTATATATAGAAATGTTCTTGTTTAAAATTTCAAAACAACGTAATTTTATTTTACCGTGTAAATCATGCAGGTCATAGGTGTTACCTCTGTTTGGCACGTAGTCTTCTAGCCGTGTCCAAATCTTTTAAATGGTTAAAAATTTTCCATCAAATACCATTAAACATCAAAGTAGCATTCCAAATCCATATACGCTTATATTTAAACTAAAACCTTATCTTGCAGTAATCAATCAATATTTGGTCATTCTATGTACTTCCAATTAATCCCTCTTACTTCTATATATTTAAAACAGTTTTCTTTTGCTATGCAAATAAAATAATTTGAACTACTAAAACTTTAATATTTTAGTACGTGAAATATTATCACTGGCTTGACGGCATCGTGACGTTTTAATAACCACTTATCAACTGCTTCCTCCGGATTCGCTTTCAATTGGTTATATAATTGAGCTTTCGTGTTACGTCACGCATCTAGAATAATCTAGTGAACTATAGTTAAAGGTGTTGTGCAACATTCAAAAATCTGTTGTTCTAATAGCTTGATGCACTAATCAGTTGCATTTACTTATGCGTAATTTTATCAACATCAAAGATTTATGGCTGCAATTAATCTCATCTTTACGACTTTATCACTTAACTCGCCTTAATTGAATGTACGTCAACAATCCTTATTCGATGGTATACACGAATCTATGATATTTTATTCTGTTCTATTTTATGTGTTAAGTGAACTAACCCGAAACACACATTTTTTAAATCGTTAGATAACCACTTCCCATTTTTTATACTTATTAAATTTAGTGTAATTTGTTTAAAAGTTAAATTAATTACTCTTGTTTCTTGGCTCTGACCTTGAGTGTGTGTGTGCGTGCGTGTGTGCATATGTGTGCGCATGTGCGAATGCGTGCGTGTGCATGTGCGTGTGTAAGGGTTAAGGGGTATTTAGCCTGTTGTGATTATCGGCCAAACAGGGGTTGTAAAAATTTGCGCCCACATTTTGGGCCTAATAATTTTCGCCTGATTGGTTGAAACGTGATAATATATAGTGTCCTTAGTGCTGGCTAAACGTAGAGCTAACACAAGCCAAACTGAATTGTTTGCAAGCTTCTTATTTTTTAAGTTAGAGGTAAATATTATAGAGCGAATTTAAAAGCATTTTAGGAGCGCCTAATGAAATAGATACTAAAAAATTCTCATCATGCTGTACCTGCTTCATGCAGCTCTAATTATAAATAGTTATAGTCACACAACGTCAAATCATCGATAAAAAGATAGCAGTATAATAGTGCTTAAGATGCCGTTAAAACAATACTCCAAAATTCATAGATCTTAGCAAGCTGTTGCCACGCGAATCAGTTAGTACATTAATTATATTCTAACATTTACAATAGTAATTGTGGTTTTAGATTTACTTTTAACAAATTGTTAAAGGGTATTACAATTATCATCAAATATTAATGAACCGCCTGCTTACCTGGTTAATTACACTATTTGACGCACACATCATAGTCCAACCGTTAGAAAAAATTAACGACAAATTATTAGTCATTTAATATGTCAAGGAAACTTTCTTCTTCACAGTCGTCGTATTTGCTATAAAATTGCTAACTACTTTATAAATATATTGAGGTATTTTGGTTAAAAAATTCTACAAAAAGAGCATTTAATGTCAATGTTTACATCAAGAAATAATAGTACACTATACAACGCGATAATGAAGGCTATTATTCCCGAAGAAATAGTAGCCTTCGTTTTAGCGAGTTGTATACTATACTGTATCTACGACTAAGTATCAGTATAAGAAAGCGTAAGTACGGGGATTTTAATGCTGTGGTAGGTGAGGGTAGGGAAGGAGCGGTAGTAGGTTTATTTGGTTTAGGCACGAGAAATGACGAAGGAGATAAGTTGGTAGAATTTTACGACAAGAACAATTTAACTATCACAAACACATTATTTCAACATCATGCTAGAAGACGATACAAGTGGAAGATGCCAGGAGATATACGAAGATATCAAATAGATTACATTATTGTTAGACAACGGTTTAAGGATCAAGTAAAGGAATGTAGAAGCTACCCAGAAGCAGATATAGACACTGACCACAACATCGCAATTATGAAGGCCGCTCTTAAATTTAAAATTTTTAAAAAGGCAACGGAAAAAGGCAGTTTGATATTGTGAAGCTAAACAATAAAGATATTCACGAAAGATTTGAAAAAAAGTCAAATAAATTGCTGAAAGATATCGGAAAAATTTCTGATACTTTTGCCGTAGTTACAGAATGAAAGAATATTAAACCCAGCTTAGACATAGCGGCCAGAGATATTTTGGGGTATACACAAAAAGAAAATACGAAACTATGAATTTAATAAAATAAAGACCAAAATACAAAAATAGATCAGACGAAACAGAAAAACAGAGATACAAGCCACAAAAGGGAAATTATCCGCAAATGCAGGAAAGCTAAAGAACAATAGATTGATTAAAAGTGAAAATAGGTAGAAACTAAGATGGAAATAAGAAAAACAGACGAAGCATACAAACTAATAAGAATTAATTTTAGGGATATATAACCACATAGCAAAAATATAAGGGACGAAGGAGGAAGCGTCATTAGAGAGAATGTAGAGAAAGTGATTAGATGGCAAGAATAATTTATATGCAGGAGAGAAACTAGCAGCACTAGAACAGGAATCGGTCATTGAAAATGATGACTTGGGATATCCTATACTTAGAGATGAGTTTGAATTAGCATTAAATGGTCTGAAAAATGGTAAGACTCCGGGTACAGATAAGGTGCATGCAGAAACTCTAAAAGCCGCTGGACAAATAGTAACGGAACGACTCTTCCAACTTGTAAGCTATATGTATGAAACAGCCGAGATACTCAAAGATTTCAAACGTAACATCAAAGTAATTATACAAAAAAAAGAGTCGCGGATAGATGTGAAAATTTTCGAACAACAAGTTTGATAGCACAAGTTTCAAAAATATAAACTAGAATTGGGTTTAGGCGAAGCAGGGAAACATGGGAGGCTATTTTAGCTCTAATATTCATAATAGAGAATGAAGAAAACACTAAAAAAGGGGAAAAGCGTGTGTATAAGGTTTGTAGATCTCAAAAAAGCATTGGATAATGTAAAATGGAAGAAAATGTTCGAAATACTCAAAAAGTTTGGAATGAATTTTAGGGTATAGACAGGTAGTACATAGCTTATACAAAGAGCATGCAGCGATAATAGAATTAGAGCAGAAAAGTAGAGAAGTAAATATTAAGAAAAGGGTGAGACAGTGATGTGCTTTATCCCCATCAATTTTTAACTTGTACATTGAAGAGTCAGTGAATACTGTCAAATGCAAGAAGACATTTGAAATTACTATGCAGAGACAAAAGGTGGATATGCTTAGATTTGCAGATGATATAGCGGTATTAGCATCTAGCAAAGAAGAGTTGGAAGCTGCTCTTAATGAAATGGAAACAGTTCTAACAGAGAAATTCGGTATGAAATTTAACAAAAATAAAACTAAAGGTCAAGTATGCAAAAGAGGGGAAAATAAATAAAAACAAGAATACAAATAGGTAACGAAAACTTACATGAAGTTAAGGATTTCTGCTACCTAGGAAAACAAACAACACAAGATGGGAAAAGCACAAAAGATATAAAACAAAGATTAGCATAAGGTCGTGCTACATTTAACAAGAAAAAGCAACTACTGTGTTCAAAGACAACAGACATAGAATCAAGGAAAGGATTGCTTAAAACATATGTGTGGAGCACAGCGCTGTATGGCTGTGAAGCCTGGAGTGGGGGAAGCGGACACGAAAAGAATATGAACCTTTGAAATGTAGTGCTACTGACATATGATGAAGATATCATGGACAGACAAAGTTAATTACAAAGAGGTACTAGAAATGGTAGGGTAAGAAAGAAATATGTAGAAAACGGTAAAAAAATGGGAGAGATAAGCTGATTGGCCACATACTAAGACATGAGGGTATGGTGCGGAATACACTAGAAGCAGAGGTTGGAAAAAAGAGAAGTAGAGGTAAACCTAGGTTAGACTACTGCACACAGGTAGTGAAAGCTGTAGTATGTGCGAATTTCAGGGAAATGTGTAGGCTAGCTCAGAATAGAAATCAATGGAGGTATGCATCCAACCAGTCTCAAGGTGAAAAAATTAATTACAAAAAAAAAGAATTTACTTAAACATGATGATTATTATAAACAACTACAGGTATTGGTCTTGCAATATTCTCAACTATTGTTAATTGTGTGAAAGGATTTACTGAAAAACTATAACATGGCAAATGTTTAAGTGTTGGGGAATCCTTGGCAGTCACAAGCTGCTTAACCCCCTTCACATACCACTAAATCTCGGTAAAATATGGCATATAATTAGAACAATAGAAAAACAATAAAGCTGTTGTGGGAATTTCAGAGCTAGACTAGCTCACAGAATATAAATAAGTTCAGGTACGCGTCCAACCAGTTTCAAGACCAAAAATCCTAATGACGAAAAATTAAGTGCACTTAAATCTGATGATTATTTTAAACAACTACAGGTGTTGGTTGTGAAATATTTTTAACTAATGTTGATTGTGCAAAAGAATATATTGGAAAAACTATTAATTCGGCAAATGTTTAAGTGCTGAGGAAACTCGGCAACCAAAGGTTGTTAACCTCCGTTCACTGTAACTGTAAAATAGAAGGTGACCGAAATGTGAGGGTTAGTTCAGAATAGGAAACAATGAGGGTACGCGTCTAACTAGTTCCAGGACTGAAGAACTAATGATTAACATATTGTCTATAGGCAGTAAATGCGTTGCTCCTCTGGCAGGCGACCTGTTTTGTCGAGGTTGGTAAGCAATTCTCTTGTGCATTAAAGTAATAGTTGAGAAGATCTGCTAAACTTAATTTATAATTTGAATAAATTCCGAATTATTCACTAACCTCACCAAATTTACATTGCAAATAGCAAACTTTCTTTGGAAGAAATTGTTTTCTATTCAGCTTTCATTTATAGCAAAGCAGGGGTTCTGCTGACTGTAATCTATTTTAAGGGCATGACATGATCTATAGTCTTTGCAATTTCAAATGGACCTGCGTCATTACCATTTGTGACGTCAAATTGTAACGACGTTGCCAGTACCAAAATCCTATTGCCTATAATAGCGCTATCGGTAGATTACAAAGATTGAACAATTGAATAGCAGATGACGAATGTGATTTATTACTTTTAAAAAGTATTTTTTAGAATATTTTTCTATCGAAAATATTGCAGATTAAAGTCATTAATTAACAATATATTTTATTTACTTCTATATTTTTACCACTGCGCATATTTTAAATATAGTTGCGTATTTCTAATGCTCCTAATGTTATGGCCATTAGTATATTTACCAGACACGGAATAATAACCACAGTTATTCAAGAAGTTATGTTATTGGAGTTATAATTTAAACATTTTGATTACACAAATCGAAAATGAAAAGGAACAAAATTACAATTCCATTTGTAAGTAAAATTCTCATTAACTTTGAATAATTACGATATATCACTTTAAAATAATCTTTTAGATTTCCCTGATACCATCTACAAAGACTAAAGTTGTGGTATGTACAATGCAAACGAAGGATTTAACACTTTCAAATCACCCTAAAGCTTGTGATGATCATTTTACTTCTGATTATTAGTATGCAACTGGATTGAATATGTCATGTTTTCAAAGCATTTCCAACAACTAAAACAATGTATAAAGATAAAAGCTTTAAATGAACCAACTTTGAATTCTGTTGTTGAAGTATGCCATTATTGAAGAAAAGAATAACTGTTAGAGAATTGTTAATGTTCCCAGTAAAAATCCAAAATTGCAAGCTATCTCCACAGTCAGTGTCATAAGCTAAAAATGAAAACCTTATAACGAAACGGTTCAACGACTAATCATTTCGATGGAATTCTTAAAGATATAAACAGCAGGTTGCTAAATATACAAAATCATGAAGGGGCAAAAATCTTCCAAAAAAAATAGGTATTTTCTTCGAAACCATATAATTGTTGCAGGTAACGGAGTAGTTCGAAACAAATAATTCAATATACAATTCACAATTATTTGTAGATTGGTGTAATATAAAGATTTTGACCTTACCTGTATTTAGCACCTCCAAAGTTTAAGCTAGTGTAGTTTTAACCAGTTCGTCACCAGTGTGTTTATTACAACCATTGAAATCGAAAGCTATAGAAGCTGTTAGGATACCTAAAATCCAATATCCTGAAGATAAATTTGCAGCCCTTGTTTTAAAAACAAGTCACTATGATGTTGTTACGTTTTTTTCGAGGCAGCCACGTTGGGCGCCAAAGTTATGCTACGTTGGCTCGTAGCCGTACGTAACACAAAGAAAATCAAAGAAATGACCGGGCTCAATCGGAGAGTAGGGGGGGGGTCGTAGAAAGCAGACCAACATACAATGTACGCGGCTGTAAGGAGTTAGTGATAAAACCTGCAAGAAAAAAAAGTTAAGCAAACCTGAAATAAAGAAAAGAATAAGCATAGCAGCAATGATAAGTCTAAATTATTCAGTACTTTGTAGAAGGTAAGAAAAAAAAACTGTTTGGATAATCTATATAATATAATCACGAAAAAAGCATTATAAAAATTTTTTGTTAATTCTATTTCCTGAGACAATAATTTCGAAATATTTTGTAGCACTAGTTTAATTTCAACTGGGATCAAATGTATATTATTTTCATAAACCTCCAAAAAGCAGTGAGAAACTTCAACCAATACCTTTGTAAACCGGTATTCTGTTATATTTCGCAAATAACGAAATTCGCGCAAGCGATGATCTATTTTAGATTCTTTGGTGTTAGAAAAATGCAGAAACTACAGTATCCACTGTATTTAAATAATCCAAAGTATGCACTAATCTGATAAAACAAAGGGACACTAGACTAGATCGCACACACATTAATCCTAAAGAAAGAATCGGTCAGTTTAGCAAGTTCTACGATTATTATTTCACAAGACAAACAACTAAAACCACAAATTAGTAAAGTACGCGTATCACTAAGTCAATGTTCCGTAAAAAAAACGCACGACAAGTTTTGCTACTTTTATTTCTAACAGAAAAGCAACAAAAAACAATTAGTAGAGTAACGCGCATTGGTAAAACACGTCCGTCAATCAAACACGTTACATCTAAAAGCATACTTCCTTCAAAAGTAATCAGAACTACACTTTATACAGTTAAAATACAACTTTTATTTCACAAGAAACCACTAAAATCGTGCCGCGCTTGTTCAGGAACAATACGAGAATTGTTACCGCATTAATTTTCACTATTTTCAAAGCAACAGAAACAGTATTTTCACGTAATTAATGTATAGGAACCAAGAACGAACCATGACTCCTCATCTGTTTATTCAACTCGTTCCATTACAACTTCTTATCGTCTCTTATCTAGACCCGTATATTCACATAAGCAACAAAATTTATATTTACGGCAAGACAAGAACGATGCAATCTATAATTAATTACACGATGCATTCGCCTAAGGAGTTAATAAATATTAAATATCGAAATAGTAATTTGTAGAAATGTATTTATGAATTAAGTATAGCGTAAAAATGTTAAATTACAAAAATGCCCGTTACAATGTAAACCCGCCTTTAGTTATAGTGAACGAGGGGTTCGCGTCCCTTCCTTAACCTGTCGAGTAGTAGTCGTCAGGCACTCGTGACATGAGCAGCGCGCTTTTAATATTAATGCACCCTAGCGTGCTTTATCGATATATGTTACACGAGATTTATGTAATCCGCGATTCTTTACTATGCTTTATATATTTGTTTTTGTGTGTTACAATGTTTGTGATTTAACCCGTAAATAAAGGCATAAAATTAGCCGCACATTTCTTATTTGGAATGATATCCTACCAGTGCGATACCAAGCAGAACCTCCTGTACTTAGTCCACTACAAGAAGGGTCTCCAACCAAGGCTGAAGAACCATATCAGAGGCCTCTAAGGAGTCACCCCTCGCCATTTAGTAGCTATGCGTTTTGTTGACTAGTTCAATTTGATTGAAAATCTAAATCACTGTCATCACCATCACCAATGTTAATAATTAGGGGTGCATTATCTTCTTGATCAAATTTGATCTCACGTTTCCACCAATCTTTGATAATTTTTTCTGCATGTTCCATCGAATGTGCCCAAATCTCTGGTGTTATTTTTTCTAACGCTTCTTTTCACATCTGTAAACAGTTTTCAACAGACATCCCATCTCTTCCAGCGTGTCGGTTGTAGTAGCTCTTACTAACACCCCATACATTTTCAATTGCATTCAATATGCAGTGATACGGGGGCAATCTTAACACCCTATGTCCATATTGGTTGGTCGGCAAATCTGCTTTAAAGATTTTTAGCGGTTTACGCCTAAAATTTTTAATAAATACTGATACGTTATAAAGCACATAATCGTGACTTACATCATGACAAGTTTCAGAAGCTTGCTTTAAAAGCATTATCATCAAAGTAAATTGTTTGTTTTGTTAGCCATTCTACGATGTCACCTTTTTCCAGAAACTGTTAGGTATTTTGTTTAACACAGTAGAATTATAGAAAGCGTTGTCTAAAACAATTGCATATGGTGCTTCCAAATTCTTCAATAATTGATTATCAAACCAATACAAGAAATTCTGTTCATTCATTTCTCCGTGGTAATCTAGGTTGTTTGTGGACGAAGAAAAAATCAATTGAGCCCCATCTATGAAACCATTTACATTTCCTGCATGTACTACTATGCACCTAAAAGATTATTTACATTATTCTGTTTTAAAAGTGAGTATATGACACAAACCTTTTTCCATCAATTCGTGACTCTTACAGTTCTTAAATCACTGCCTTGCCAGGAGCGGCTCACAGCACCATTCTGAAAAATCCATGTTTCGTCCACTAACACAAACTGATACAGATTTTCTTCTTTTATTTTCTTGTATCTCTTCAAGAAGCGTATCCTTCTATCAACAATATTTGCCAATTCCATTAGACCTCTCCGTGGGTTATCTTTTTGCCATTTATATCCTATATTGTGTAGGATTGTACTCAGGGAATGTTTAGAACCATTGAAAAGTTCAACGTGCTTCAGATTCTGCAACAAAGTATGAACAGAAATATGTTCATCTAAAATAAATACATGTAATACTATACATTAACTTGGAAATGAATACTTACGATTGACATGTAGCCTATAAATCACATTTCGAATTTCACTTTTGGTAAATTCATCTACGTCAGTGACAGGCTTTGTGTGGACTCGCGTTTTTGACGTCAATGGTTCATTTTTCGCAATTGTTTGGGAAATCGATTTTACGGTGCCAATACTAAGACCCAGGGTAACCGACACTCTCTAAAAATAGGCATAAGAAATAGTTTTTGAATTAAATAATGAACTAAAGTACCTCACGAACCGCCATTAACGGAATAAACGGTCCACCATTATACCATTCTTTTTTAAATAAGTGATTAAACTAGCAACAAGTTGTTTTTCTCTCACCCCTAAACTAATTCCACTCATTATCTTCGGTATTCAGAGTTCGATGTAACACTAATATGAGTTCTCAAAAGAACTGTTTGTAGCAAAAACTGATCAAATATTGAACGAATAAAACTAAAAAGTGCACGAGATGTAAGAATAACTAAACAACATGTAACCTAAATATTAAACGTCAAATCAATTAAAATTTCGCTAGAATTGTTGGCAACGTTACACATTGCTACTATTCAAATCAAAACCGTAGCGTAAGCATTATACGGTTTATAATAACAAACGTCTGCATAAATAGTTAGTACGTGTGTGACGTCGCGAATGACGAGGTTTATTTAGAAATTGCAAAGACTTTAGTAAGCTGAATGTTAACGTATTTTAAGGTAGACTTTTTTATGTCAAGGGTAAGCGACTTATATCAAAAAATATTTGAATATCTAAGAGTTGTGAGCTTAAGTGAGATATAAGAGCGAAGTTATTAGTATTATCAAGGAAAACAGGTAAGCGGTAGTATAGATGCTATTGCATAGTAACGATCTGCTAGAAAATGTAACAAATAAGCTCACTTCTTCAGTTACTACTGCTACCGCAACCAGGGTCGATGTCCTAAGTGTGAGGAAAATAAGGTAATACAATGATCGGCATTACAGATATGCAGAATAATGGTTTGTGGTTCGGTATCAAACTCGCCAAAAAATAAACTAATTATAATTAAGGTGGACAATGTTGAAGAATTAGAATTAGTTGTTAATTGAGAAAAACCTAAGGGATAAAGTAAAATGCCGCATAACTGCAAATCGAAAAAGTGCAAACAAGTTTTAAAGGTTAAAGAAAAATTGTTCCATATATTGCTAATTACATTTAACATGTGTGCAAGATAAACTGTTGAGTTTTTCATGAATAATTATAGTAATATTTTTTTAATAAACGGCTTTACTTAGCTTAATTACTTTTCTTAAAACTTGCTCGCAAGCAACAGAAAACGTTAACATGGTGTCTGTCCATTTTGCTGATGGACAATTTACCGCCGTGCGACTTGCCGACTTGCAATTTGTAGCTGTGCGACACGCCATCGTGCGATTCGTCGATTCTATAAGATTATCGCCGCGTTGCAGCTTGCCGTCATATTTGTTTTATATTAAAATGTTCGCGTTTTTGAATTTAACCAGGTGAGGTAGCAATTCTCAAAATTGGAAGACCTATATTTCATTTTTGGACGAATTTTTAATTTAGAGTCACCCTTCACCACCAAAATTAAGAAACCCCCATCAAAAATTACGTACAGCCTAAGAATTTTACTTCGAACAATATTGAGATAACTTAACCTAACTGGGAGACTCGAAGCTAACCAATCCTAACCGTTCATTTACATTTCCAATGCTCCACCCGAAGGTACTACATTGGCCAGGAGGCGAGTTTTTTGTTGCCTGGAAATTTAGAATTTTGCCGAACCCTTGCCGTTCCAGGCAAGGTAGGGATCTTTAACGTGCGTGACAACACTCACGCACGGGACCTCCATTTAACCTCTCATCCGAACGAGGGCGTAATATTTGTGAAAAATGCTCACCTGCCATTTTTCAAGCAGTCGGCCGTGTCGGGATTAACCAATCCTAACCGGGAGATGTAGGGCTAACCTAGTCTAACTGGGAGATATTGGAGTTAACTAACCAAGAGATGTTGGAGCTATCCTAACCTACTTACGGGAAAGCTTGTGGTTAACCTAAACTGTAGAGGTTGGACTAATCTATTCGCTAGATGTTGGGATAACCTACCTTCACTTTCACATATTATTTGTAACAGGGTTTTCCTAAAAAGTTTTAATTTTTTAAACTACTTCGGATATGTTGAATAAGTTGGTTATGGTACTTTGACATGTAGGAATTGATATAACCTAGATATAATTATACACAACTTTACGCTTCAGTATAACCCCTGTAGAGAGGCCTATAATAGACTTATTCACAATTGATTGTACGTATATTATGTTTTTAATGAAGTTGTATAAAAAATATTGTTTCAATCACTGCATAAGCAATTTTTTAGCCATTTAATCTCCATTTGTGACATGTAACGAATCCATTCCCGACACGTGGCGGAAACCAACCCCGATAAGTGACGAAGTCAAACCAGACATGTGACAGTGATAACCCCGTCATGTGATAAAACCAACCTCAACAGGTGACATAGCCAACCCGTCGTGGAAAATAATACCTTCGAATTGCATCTGTATATTCGGAGAAGACGCGAGGACAAAGTTGACCACTGCTATTTTAAAGCCCGCAACAGTAAATGGAGGTGATCGACTTAGTATGCAAGTACAATTTTTAACGCTCTTTGATTTTATTAGTATGGTTTTATTTTAAAAATGTAGTAAGTCAACTTTAGTATCATTATGAGATTAAGCCGTTTTAATTAAGCATAAATTTTAAAAATGTAATTTGTTAAGTTTGCAGTCAATTATTTACCAAACACGCAGTCCAGACAATAGCAAACAGATAGGGAATCGAATATAGTGGATTTCTATCGGTTGTTCGAGTGCTCGATTATATACTAAAAGCATATTTATTTAGGTTAGTTAAAAAACACGGTATTAGTGATCCAGCCTGGCTCGATATAGTCTTATATGACCCGAAATGTCTCGAAATGGTCCACAATGGTCCACAGTTGTCCAATGTAGGCTGGTGTGGTCTGTTTTAAAAATAAATATAATTACGTTAAATATAATTACTTCAAAATATCGTAAACTCGTAGTAACAATAGATTGTCAAAATTATCGAGAATGTGAATAGTAGGAGGATAAATTAATACAAAAATGGCAAATTTCTTGTTAAGAAACAAAAGATGTGTAGGCTTTTCATGGGTTACCGAAAATATATCAGCTCGATTAAAAAAGATTCCTATAAAGTCCTTGTGTATATACATGCAAAAATTATCTAGTACTTTCATTTTCAACCTACTTCGTCTCTAGTTGCAATCGACGTGTTTTTCGACAGCTATCGATTTATTCTAATCTGTATGAGACGATATTTTTGTGACGCTTGCCCGTTTACACGCAAAATTCGTCTTATTATTATCATTTTTTCGTTTGGTTCCCACCTACGTGCGTGAAAGTTTGTCAACCTCGGGTTGGGGGATAAACATTTTATGTGGGAAATGTAGCATAGCTCGGGACGCTTCCATACCGTCTTCCGTTGAGTGTCGGCGTGTTTTAGTGCTTTGCGCTTATCGATAGTATCGACAAGTGGTTCCCACCCTCTGTCTCCCCCTGCCAGCAACTGAAAGCAGCCAAAACTCACCCCGAGGACCGAGGCCTCCGCATCTGTTTAGGACTACTGGGGTAAGTTATTTGATTAATATTAATTGCCCGGGGTTTTATATCGGATGCGAAGGGGTTAAACGTCATATGGTGCCGCCTTTACCAGAATGAATAACTTAGGAAAGCACCTGGTCAAGCAGCACGGTGTAACATCAACCACATGGAGGGATGAACATGAGTCCACCTCCAACAACAGCGGTGCAATGCGTGTGATGTAGATGTTGGTAAGCCTGCGTATGGGATCGATGACGGAGCAATAGGCATGAGAATGCTGCAGTTATTGCCACCAAAGGAGTTGCTACCATCAAATGATTAGTACGACGTTTAAGAACCACACCGTTAGCTATCGCGTAAAGAACGTCGACTCCGACGGCGGCGAGTGCTCGAGTTTTTTCGTCTAGAGAAGGAGTAAATTATTCTTTTAATCTGTACAATGTTAAACAAGCATACGACGATACAACTTAATTGCGAGATTTAAGGCTCCTACATCGAAATGTGTATTGAGCCAAAGCCTACCGATGCAAAGTAGTTCAACGTGAAAACTACAATCATTACATTTGGCTGTAATCTGCAAAACGAGTACGAGAACTTGTGCGAGGTTATATGACAAAAATCAAAAGAATTTGAGCACAGCAAACCGGTGCTCTATACAGAAAGTGCTTTACTAGGAAATCAATAATAACTAATATAACACGCTGTGATGGTCAGCGTACATTATTCAGTGGTTTAAAGAGAAGAACTCTGCAAATCGAGAATAAAGATATGATCTTTATATCTAAATTAGGTTAGAAAGACTCTGTCTGTAAATATGTGTATGTATTAAAATAGATAGCGATTTAAATAGCTAGAGTGGTAACTATATATTTACAAGTCGGTAAGAGTTGAATGTAAAATACCTTTTTGAAAATTTTTAGGTCTTGATTATAGGTTGATCAAAGGTTATAGTAATTGCAGATTTGGACTTCTAAGGAAATTTGGACTCAGCAAATGCTTTGCACGCTGTGAAAAAGTTTATACATGAAAAGAATCATTTATTATGGATGTCTAGAATAACGCGTAAAATTGAGGCTTTACATATGAGGTGGTGGAACAACGTCTTTTTTTGACACAAGATTTTGCAGACACATTTAATATGAAGAAGATAGACGTGTTTAACTACTAACCATGACTTTTACTAAAAGTTTTTCTTCCAGATTTTATGAGAGAGTAACATTTTCTATTTTCTTTTTAAAACGTTCCTATAAAAATCTAAACTTAAAATTGACTTCTTGTTTAAAATAAATTTTATAACTCCTTCCACATTTCTACTCCGACATTATACCTTCTAACTGCCTCCTTCCACTTTCCACCTTCCACCTCTTTACCCCCGCATTCTACTTTTCACCGTGCATATATAAAGACGTAAAACTCGAATAAATTTTACAATTTTACTGTTACAGTTGTTGTTAACGGAACAAGTGAGTTTATGGAAGTGTAGTGTCGACTTCGTTTAAAGTGCTACAGAAAAACTAGAATGTAAGTAGAATTTTATACATTAAAGAGAAATGCAGCAGTTAGCTTATTTCTTAATTGTTTAGTGTCTGTATTAATTATTCTATAAAACAATGTAAAACAATTTTTATGATTTTGTGACAGTATGAAGGGTAAATATTTTTACAATATTACTTACATTACAGGAAAATGTTGAACGAAGATTCAGGATATACTATACATAAAGAAGAACATCAAAATTTAGAGGAAACTATAGTTATAAATGGTGTATGAAAAATTGTTACTAGAAAAAATGCTAAAAAATCTTCAGGAAAATGTAGAACGAAATATAGAGGATAATGTGGAAGAAAATACAAAAGACTATGTGAACGAAAATTTAGTAAAAAATATGGATATTTATATTATACTTTACATTAAATATAAATCAGTTAAAAATAAATCTAAAAGTGATACTTGCAGAATCCACAAAAACGTTCCTCGTAATAACATATTTTCTTATTTTAAATTGACGTCAAATCAGCTTACAAGATTCTCCATAAAAAAATTCTCATTTCAAACGGCAATTACCAAAGTACTTTCTGGTTAAATCTTTCTTTCAATAGTTTAATAAAATCTTTAAAAATAGCGTTATCTTGAAGAACTTTCCCTCTTATAACTAATAATTTTCATTTTTCGTTGTAAGTTACGTTTAAAACATCGCTTCTTTATTCATTGCAACCTCGCCACTATTAAATCATAATATGTTTACTGCATACTCAAATACTATTTTTGTATAGCAACTGCTCCTGATTAAAAATAATATTTCGCGCTCAAATGAATCGAATCAAATTAATGGATGAAATCGAATGACCCCCTTTAATAAACGCTACCTTATGCATACAAATTTATCTGTTTCCAGAAGCTAGTAGAAAAATGGGGAACATTATAATGCAAGGTTTATTGAAAAAACCAATTAGCGTCTAAATTTGAGGCATTTTATTACCCAATTATTTGGCGCGCTATTTGTCTTTGTTTCATATATACTATTATTGCGGCGTCGCATACTAATGCTAAAGGATAATCAATTCCTATATGATAGTTCGTGAATTTTATGGGTTTCCCGTGTTCCTACTACTTCTAGGAATAAAATGTTTATTTATTAATGAGATTTTAGGAATTTGACGTATTCTCCCAAAATTTCCTTTCCAATCCAGTCTATTCCAGAAAATTCTCTATTTAAAATAAATTTGTGTAATTCACATAGTAATTAATTTAAACTTTAATTGCTTTTTAGTGGAAAAGTGGTTGCGTTTTACATAAACTATTTGCTTTCACGGTTTAGTACACAAAATTATTTATTAATTTTGGGGTTTCAAATACACGTTGCTTGTATTTTGTTATGCTAAATGCATAAAGCTAGTAATCTTCTATGCTATTTACAGCAAATGAAAAAATATTTTTATATTATCGATTTGAGTTGGTACCGAAATGCGTTTTACGGTATCTTACAATTAATTATTTTTACAACGTACGTTACTCGAAATTTATTTACAATACACTTATATAATACAGAATGATTATATAAGTGTATTGTAAATAAATAACGAGTAACGTACGTTGTAAAAATAATTAATTGTAAGATACCACAAAACGCATATATATATATATATATATTTTTTTTTTTTCTTTGAAAAAATATTTTTATATTATCGATTTGCGTTGGTACCGAAATGCGTTTTATATAAACTTTTTATAAAGATAACCACTTTAATTTCAATAGAAAATGGTACCTAACTTCCAACAATTTTACATCTTGATTGTTTGTATTGCTAAACAAATTTATATCTTTAGCCTCGCTTTAGTAAGTAGCAGCATATCTTTATAATTTTACAGTATTACTATTTCTGTATATTTTAGTATCTTTGACAAAGGATTAAATATATCCAAAAGCTTAGATTCATAAAAAAGAGTATCCATTATTCAAGAAGACCTAAACTTACAAAACACCATTATATATATATATATATATATATATATATATGTATATGTATATGTATATATATATATATATTGCTGTGACACGGCCCGTTTTGAGGGTGTCGCTGAAAGAGCTATACAAAAATGGCTCACGTTGGGCGCCACTAAAAGAGTGCTGTGACAACGGTCACGTTGGTCGTTGCTAAAAAGGTGATATGAAAATAGCCGCACGTTGAGGTGTCGCTAAAAGATTGCCGTGATAAGGTCGCGCTTTGTGGATTACAATTACGGAGTTATATTGGCTTCTGTATATTTTTAATGGAAGCTCCAGCCATGTTTTGTGAAGGTGTAAGTAGTAATTCAAAAAACTAGGGGTTAAAAATGTTGCTTGAAATTGTTTTACTTATTCAATGAATAATAAACTTAAAGCAATTTTTGTAAGTAATTACCGTAGCCGTTAAAATTTTTTTAGAAATTTTGAAATATGGCTAGAAATTAAAACATGGTGTTGTTCTCCCTAAATTTAGAAGAGTGCTTTCAACCTTTTTTTGGTTTGATATTCTAAAGGGTTTGCACAAAAGAGTTGTGTCGCGTCACCAGTCAGGTAAAACCCAAAACAAAAATAGAAAACAATGTATCTTCACTTCTCTAAACCTATTGTTTGCATTTTGAGTTTTAAGGCTCTCAATGTCGAGTATGCAAGTTTAAAATCTAGCTAGTTATTGAATGAAGAAAACTGAACAGAAATCAAACCTGTATAACCTCCATTAGTGCATAAACGTTCGCCAGTTGAACTATCATAGCAGGTACATAAATGAGAAATATGACAAATTCAAATCATGTATGTCAAAATTGTTACCAATTTATCTCTTGATTGCGTTTGACGTTATGGCCAATCATTTTGGACAATAATAAGGTTAACGCAGGTGACAGAATGAAATGACTCTCTAAGTGTAAATCCGACTAGCTGTTAACTACGACAATGAAGGTAGTTGTATGAAACACTCGTTTCTTAATATTGTAAACATTATTTAATATAGTAAAATTATAATTTTTCAGTTTTCTGTAAAATGTATTTGTTGTTCAAAACGAAGTAAGTTGATAGAAAACCGCAGGAGATTCAAATCCAGTTGACTTATTTTCCTTCTTTCGGGTTTGCATTGGTGCAAATTTGTTCTAAAGCAAGTACAAACACAGCTTACTAGAAGTATATTCTTAGAATTTTTTTAAAATCTACATTCTAATAAGTGGTGTCCATTTTAATATTTTCTAAGAGATATCCATCAAGTGATATCAAATAAAATACAAATATATTAAATTTATTGAAAAGCCTAATATGTACAGTTTAGTTTTCTTCTTGATAGACTTAATTATTCTGGAAACCTTGATGGATTATCATAGAGTGAGATACAATTAAAGGAATTGAAATAAGAATTCAAATCTTACCAGTTTTTTCGCATTTTCTTTTCTTGAACTACTAAATTTTCCAGTTGGTAAGGCCTTATTCGTTTAATTTCGTGTAATTGCTGTTGATTGTTATATTACAATTATATCAAAGTCTGTAGTACTGCTGACGACACCCAATTCTTGGCATTGCTTTTCAAATGCTCTAAACAAAATTATAGAATCTATTTTTAAACAATCAAATTTTGTTTGTCAAAGTGTTAACTTTTATTATAGTATTGTGTAAATACATATCTCTAATGTAAACATTGTTGACCTGTCCTAATTTTATACTCAAAAGGTTATCTTTAATCTACCACATGCTTTGTAACACTTCCATAAATATATTTGGCAATTATGGTGAACTGGACAATACAAGTAACAAACAGTTCTGGGTGTTGAACGCATTTCTAGCCGTTAGTTTTATTGAATTTTGAATTTTGCCCAATCCCTGCTGTTCCAATCAAAACGGGAATCTTTAACACTAACACACGGAACTTTTATTTTACCTCTCATCCGAGGGCGTATGTTTGTGAAAAATGCTCGCCTAACATTTTTAAGCGGACTGCGTCGCGATTGGAACTGGTACCTTGACCATAGTGGTCACACACATACCAACTACGCTACGGAGTCGCCCGTCTAAATTAGACATTATAATGTGAATAGAGGGCCGCTTCATTTGCGGCCATTTCCCCGATGCTCCACCTAGACGGTACTACATCGGGTTTAGACTCGATCAATTTCATAACTCGAGCGCTAAATGCCCAATAAAATTAATGTAAATCAAGCTGGCTCCCATAGGTTTGAGTTTAAAGTTAACAAAATGCTCGAAGCTACAGAACAATAGCAGAACGCGAAATGAAAGCGTTATGAAAATGAAGTGAGCAACAGTTCTGGTTACCGTTGCGATCTTACGGTCGACTTATAGGTAACCTAATTTAAGACATATATTTATTGTTTCCTGATCTGCGAAAATTGAATAAGTCACCTGCTCTAAGATATTTTACTTAGTCTAATTTAATTTATCTCTATTTATAATAATATTTATACTATATTTATATTAATATTAATCCGTAAATTTGTTGCCTCTCTTCATCATCGTATTCTGCCACCGGTGCTTAAATCATTGTTATTTTGGTTTCATTTTATTGACGTCTGCTTATTTGATTTAGCGCTTTCAAGTGGAATTGATTCTCCACTATTTATGTTGCTTCATTGTTTACGAGTTTGTTTCTGTCCGATTTCGTTCAATTGGATTCAATTATTCTGCTTACTTAATGAATTTTCCTTTATGAAGCTTGAAATGGTTGTTTTATTTATCTGAAATGATAACAAATTACAATGGCGTTGCTTTGAGTTCTATTATTACTCCCGTCTAATTTTATTAATTATTTGTTTACTTTACTTTTACGTTTTGCCTCCTCACCCCCCACCCCCTCCCCTTTCCCTTCCGCCCTCTCAGCCGCCTCTCATCGTGTTTGACTTTAGCTTGTCTTTGATTTCTTGCCTGAAGCCAAATTCAGTTCCGAACCCGGCCCGAACCCGATTCAATATGCCCGAACTCGAGTCCGATCTCTTAACTTTGACTATAACTTCACTTTATTTCCACTTCAACCTTTATTTAAACTTGCTCTATCTTGCCTTTAACCTCATTTCAACTTCTGTTTCGCTTCGCTTCGCTTTAGCTTTAATATCTAGTTTTATTTAACTTCCCCTAACTTCTACCCTATTAATTCTCAAGGAGGTCGTACTCTATAACCTTAGCTTTAGTTTTGCCTAATTCTACGACGGGACCGTTGCCAGAACCCAGGCCGGAACTCATACCCGGACCCGAGCCCAGACGCATGCCCGAGCCCGGGCCATCCTTAGCCCAAATCTGAACCCGAATACGCGCCCATCTCCGTACCCGGGACCGAATCCAAGTCCAAACCCGAGCCCAAACCCACCCCTGCACACGTGCCCTAACTCTGGCTATAACTTTAATCTCACTTTAATTTATCTCACCCATAATTTTAACCTCACCTGGCTTAACTTTAACTCCATTTTAACTTCACTTATCTTTAGTGTTAGCTTTCTATATATTCACTTGGCCTGATTTTAATCTCGACTTCTTTTAACTTTACTTTTAACTTTATACTTTAGCGCTACCCTTTTAATTAACGGAACTCGCGCCCTTTTCACTACCCGGGCTTTAATCGCGCATGTAAGCTATCTTCACTGGCCATAATCTATGCTGCGGGTGATAGCGCTCTTCAGTCAAAGCATTGACGGACACTTCGGGGACTTTGCATCGTGACGCACGTCGTATAGTGCGTCACCGCCTCTTCGTTCGTTGGCGCGCTTGCAGACCACGCAGCGCGACTCTGCTTTCTGGCAATTTTTGAAATCGTGGCCTATATCACCGCAACCTCCGCAGAACTGGGTACGCTCGCGACAGTCTTTCAACTTGTGGCCGTACTCGTAGCACCTGTAGCATTGTGTAATGCTCAGGTGATAGCGAGCCCAGACTCGGCGTTACTTAAAGTTAACCGCCTCTGCTAAAAATCTCTGCCGGAGAGTAAGGGACACCTCAAAAATCATGTTGATGTAGGGATCCTTTGGACCCCTTCCGCCAAATCGACCTATCTCTCTCGCGTGGTCTTCCAGTTGTAAGTCGTAGAAGCGGCCATTCTGACTCGCTACCAAGCGGATGAGATTTTTACTTTTTCGTCCCCCGATCCACCACCGGGAGCACTATCCGCGGTAACCCCTTGTCTATCGCTCTCGCGGTTAAATTAGACATTATAATTTGAATAAGAGCCGCTATACTTGCGGCCACGTCCACGGAACTGGATTAGAACCTGTGACACCCATCACCAAAGAATCCCAAATATCAAAGCGCGATAATTTTCACATCGTACGTCAAGAAACTTGAGTTATTTTTATTACACAATGGATTGGATGGAGGTAAGCGCAACACTGTATGCCCATATTTGGCTAATAATTTGTCAATAGCATACATTTTATGTTTTGAGTTATGCACATAAATTTTTGTACATAATTCTGGCTTTGTTCGCTATCGGCTTGAAAGATTTTTCTGTCATACAACCACTGTTGCCTTTTTACCTTTTTCCATGCCATTGTAGGAATTGGTTCCTCGGTAACATTATGATATTTTGCATTATCGATGACAATTACAGAATTTTGTTCTAAATTTGGAAATAATTTTTGTTTTGTTCGTTTCACATAATTTTTGGGTGTTATTTCGTCATAAGAATCAACACTTTTAAGACCCAACTTTAATATTAACAAGGCATTTGGTATAAAACATTTACAACTAACAGCGTGAACAATAATAAGCCGTATACCTAACAACTGCTGCTTTTAAATAGCTTTTACTAACATCACTCCATGCTTCTAGTACATTGTGGGAGCAGTGTAAATCTGTTTAACCTGTGTACACAACACTGCATGTTGCTGCTTGGAATTGCTACAAATGACGCAAATACTCTAAACGCTAGTTTCGAATTTCGGTTTTTCAGTCAAGGTTGCACGATTATTTTCACTTTTCTGCCAGAGAAAGACCATTTTATACACACCTTCTTAACAAAGTCAATTTGTCATCAAATATAACCCCGACTTGTTTCGCTGCTTGAAATACACCAGCCACTGTGGGCCTCTAGCCATGACTACCTGTATAAGTGCAGATACTTCTACGAATAATTTGCTTGTCAAATTTATCAATAGTAGGTTTTAGTTTGTAACGAACACGATTTTCCGATTTTTAAATATACGCTTTTGTTCCTCATACCTAATCAATAAATACTAAATTTTAATAGAAACGATATATTACGAATTCATACATAGAGCCCCATCTACATTTGAATAGTCAAAGTAAACTGTAAAAACTTTTCTATTTGTATGTATCTTGATACAATATCCCCCTTCCTGCGCGTAGATAGGATAAGCAACGTAGTCTCGTGGTCAAGCTCCATTTTGATATCAGCATGTAATCCGAATACAAGTGTTAACGTGGGTCTGCAGGTTTTTGATAAAACATGCCGTCCCATAAAGAAGTACAGTGGTGTCAACGAACACCATGGCTTCATTTTTAGCGTAGCATCGACCTAAGTATAGTCAAGAATACATTTCTACGGTAGGTGAATAATTCTCAAACTTACCTTTAAAATCATGTTCCCGATTTCTTTTCAGCGCAAGTATTAAGTAAAGTATGAAGTAAAGTATTAAGTGAAACAAGTTGTAGCAATTTTGTTTTTGATTAATAAATCCCTTCATCAAAGTGCGAGAATAATAAAACACTTTTATTAAAATAATGGTAAAATACATTTAACAACTAAGGTAATACGTTAAAACAGCATCATCCTTTGGTATTCTATTTGTAGTTGAATATCTGTGTCTTCTACAGCTATTCGCAGGCGCGTTTCGGTTTGACAGTCCCCTCCTCGGACGCCTCGGTCGCCCGAGCTAGTTTTGTAATCAGTCGGCCATACGTGGAAGAAGTGATAAGATGTACCAAAGACTGCAGGCCGGCAATTTGCGTATCAACTTTGAGGAATCGGGACACATCTTTGAATAGCGGTTGGTATCGTATGAAGGTTATTAACTTGTTTAATTTGAGATAATTTATTTAGCACGACGTGAAGAATGCTACAATTAAAAATGCAACTTAGAAAATAGAAAATTTAATCCATTTTATGAAGACCACTTTGTTATACGACGTGAAGAATGCAACAATTAAAAATGCAACTTAGAAAATAGAAAATTTAATCCATTTTATAAAGACCACTTTGTTATACGACGTGAAGAATGCAACACTTAACAATGCAACTTTGAAAATAGAAAGTTTAACCAATTTTAAGAAGACCTATTTGTTATACAGCGTAAAGATGCTACTTTGGTGAGGCGGTGTGATTCAACATCCGGATTGTAGCAGCTGTAGAATGTATCGTGACCGTATTTAATTCTACACCTGGAACAACTCCATTTAGTAAAAGCTGTTTAGTATGAGCTTGGTTTACACTACATGCAGTAAACTTCGCATGATATAACAAGTACCTCATCAAGGCGAGAAAAGCAGTTTTTGGTTCGTAGTTAGCTTTAAGTACTTTTTTGGTGTTTCACATTAGAAACACGTTAATTTGTTCTTATGTGTAAAAGCATGAATATTATAAAAGTTTCAACTATTGCTGAGCTGGATTTCCAGTGTCGAAATTAAAATTCACTAATTTGATGTTTTGAGAAACAACACGCGTGGTTCATTATGAATCGTTAGTAACAACAACAGGTGTTACTGACGTCACTTATTTTTCTGTAGTATACTGCTGACAGATGTGTTCTTGAAAGCAAATGCTTCGAACAGCTTGAGCACAAGTTATGTAAACAAGAATATTTTTGTGATCTGCTTTTTTAGAAACTAAAACTAGTACATGTATCTTAAAAAGGAAAAATTTGAGTAGTAACATTTTTAGATGTAATCTGCCTGAACAGATCTGCACGGGTCGGAGTTTTTTTTGTGTAACAAGTTTACAATATACTGTAAAATGTTTGATTATGAATAATTTAGATAAACCTGAAATTAAAATTTACGAAGTAATTCAGTCATTAATTAAATTTTGTTGCAATTCATTTTATTTTAAAAGAGATTCTTTTTAGTAAATAATTGGTTCAAGATTAAAGTTTTTTATTTTGATCAAATATGATCAAACCTAACCACAGAAAACTAACATCCTTAAGAGTAGAATTTTGATGCCAACTTTATATTGAAAATATCTTTTTACTACTTTTTTATGTATATTTGCGGGACACAAATAGTGTTCCACCTTTTTTATTAATCTAACTATTATAATTTCTTACAGGAACAGCGTCTTATTTTATTAAGACAGGTTTTTGTCATCGAAGGCGATCTTTTTTTCTTTGGGTCTCCACGTCCGCCCTTAGAAATATGCCATGCCATTATCGTGAATAAGTCCGGACTTGGTGGAGCCTATTTGTCTGAAATTAAGTTTGACCTACAAACAGATTTCGACTTACCCCCCATTTCTCATAGGCTCTACCCAAGGAATAGACCCTAGTTATGTCGGAAGACTTCGTCTCATTAGCGCCCATGAGTGGGGCTGGTGCCTTTGAAAAAACGTTTCACTGACGCCCAACGTCTAGGCCTCGAAATTTGTTTGTTCAAAATTATTTTGCTTCGAAATTTGTTTGTTCAAAAATTGTTTTGCCTCGAAATTTGTTTGCTCAAAGTTTATTTGACATTAAGATTTGTTTGTTTAAAAGTTTGGTTGAGACGTTAACCCCATACAGTCAATTAATTAACTTAGTCAAATTTATTTTTAACTTTCATCCTGTTTTGACCCAATACATTTTTTTTGATATTGTTTTGGCAAAAATTACTTTACCAAATACACTTTTTGACTTTTACCGTTAGTTGCCCGAATTTGTTTTGACAATTTTTGTAAGGTTCAAATCATTTAGATTTATCAGTTTGATTCCATTAGGCTTTTGCAATCATGTCGGAAAAATTCCAAAATATTTGTCTACTTAAAGAGGAACTGGAGTATGAACTGAAAATTAGAGGAGTAGTGAGTGAGAGACCAGTGTTAGAAAAAAGGAAAATTTTAGGAAGATTGTTAGCTAAAGAAGTATATAAGCCTGGTTGTTTGATTGACCTTTCGTGTTATGAAGTAGATTTTGCAACGGAAAGTAAAGAAATTTCTGTTTCAGTTGAGTCAGTTCGAAATGTTTTGTCCGAATTTGAAGGTGATTCATCGGATTCAATTTTTAGGATTTCAAGGTTAATCCACCTTTCTGGTCGAGTTAAGCGTATGAAAATTCCTTCAATAGATTCCGAGGAAGCAATTAAGTTCAGAAATGAGACCGTAGCAACCATACTAACCCTTGAAGCTGAGTTATACGATAAAATCAATAAAAGTACAGAGTCCACCTATTTTGATCGGTCTGTTGTAGTATCCCCTTCAGTTGCTAGTGCGCCTACCCATTCGATTTCGTATATAACACCTTCTTTACCTATAGGTTCATGGCCCGTAAAATTCTCAGGAGATCCCAAACAACTATATTCATTTTTAGATAGAGTTAGTGATTTAGCACAATCTCGTAAGGTACCCGAAGCTGACTTATTTGGATCAGCATGTGAACTTTTTGTGGGAGATGCTTTAATTTGGTTTAGAACAGTAAAGAATTCATTGAGAGATTGGAACTCTTTATTAGAACGTCTAAAGGAAGATTTTCTACCCGGTTTTTCAGATGATGACATTTGGGAAAAAATCAAACATCGTCGTCAAGGTAAAGACGAAAGGATTATTTTATTTGTTGCGCATATGCAAACTTTGTTTAGTAGACTGACTAACGAGCCAGCAGAAGTCACTAAAGTTAAGATGATAAGAAGAAATTTGATTCCTGATTATATTTCAGCACTTGCATTGTCGGACATTCAAGATGTATCTACCTTAGTAAATTTGTGCAAAAAGTTAGAAGAAGCTTCTTTGATGAAACTAAACTTGGTTTCTGCATCTTCTAGTAAGCCTAACAAGACTTGTAGTCCTTCTAAGCATCCATTTGAGACCAAACATCCCGTGTTGAATGGAAAAATTTGTGCTGTTAAGAGTAGGGTGTTTCAAAATAAATTAGTTAATCCTCAAGTAACAGTAGCGGATAAGAGTACTTTGGAGTCTTCAGCTTTTAGTTCTTTTAGTCCCGATAAGAGAAATAATTTTGTTTGTTGGAATTGCTCCCGTAGTGGACATTGGTTTAGAGAGTGTAGAGCAACCAAGAAGATTTTTTGTTTTGGCTGTGGTCGAAAAGGCGTTAAGGCAACGTCATGTCCACAATGTTCAAAAAACCAGTAAGGCGGCAGGTGCATAGTGGTCGGCATTTTGTTCCGCGTCATAAGGCTACAGTTATGATTTGTAAACAAGAAAAATATTTTTGTAAAGACGATTGGTCGAGATGGCTTACAGTTGTAAAAAATTTTTGTCAGAACTCTAAGAAGCCTAAGAATAATACTTTGTTCATTGAAAAGCAGTGTGATAATCGACTTTACGTTATGGTGAAGTTACTTGATAGAGACATTACCGGTCTTCTAGATTCAGGATGCACTACCTCAGTGATAGGGCCTTTAGCTCTTTCGATAATCAGAAAATTAGACTTAAAAATTTTTAGTTCAGCAAAAACAGGTATTACTACAGCTGATGGTTCAATAAAGTCTGTTTTAGGTTCTGTTGATTTACCAATTTGTGTAGGTAATGACTGTCGTATTCTTAATGCATTAGTAGTCCCGTCCCTACCGCATGCCTTTATATTCGGTAGCGACTTTGCAAAATTATTTGGTGTAGTTGCCGATTTTAGAAACAATAATTGGTTTATTCAGAGTAACATTGAGAACAATATTGTGTATTTAGGTTCATCTTCTATCCCTTTGAACACTAATGATTACTTATTTGATTTGCATGATCTTTCGGATGTTCAGTGTGTGCAAGCACAAGAGGTTATAAATTCATTCAATGAAATTAGCAGCGATGATAGGTTGGGACGTACTAACCTAATCGAAATGGATATAGATACAGGTAATGCCAAGCCCTTCCATAAGAAACCATATGTGATGTCACCATATATGAGCAAGATATTGAATGATGAGTTGGACGACATGCTTAGACTTAAAGTTATAGAACCGTGTACTAGTCCGTGGTCCTCTCCAGTTTTGTTGGTTAAAAAAGCAGATGAAGAATATCGTTTCTGTTTTGATGGTAGAGCCTTGAACGACTTAATTGTTCATGATTCGTACCCCCTTGCGAATGTAGATAGAATTCTCAATATGTTGAGAGGTGCGAACTATATTTCGTCACTTGATTTGAGAAAATCGTTTTGGCAAGTCCCTCTTAGTGAGTCATCTAAAGATAAGACTGCTTTCAGTGTTATTTCGCGAGGACAATATAGATTTACATGCATGCCATTTGGGTCGAAGAATGCTGCGCAGACACAACAGCGTTTAGTAGATGCGATTTTTGGTCCCCGTTTTGAACCCCATGTATTTTTCTATTTGGACGACATAATACTATGTTCGTCATCGTTTGAAGAACACCTGAAGTTATTGTCAGAGGTTAAGCAACGTCTAGAAGAAGCTAACCTTACCATAAATATAGGAAAATGTGAATTTTTCAAAAAAACACTTAAATTTTTGGGTTATATAGTAGGTTCAAATTCACTTCGTACAGATCCCGATAAAGTATCGGCGATGGTTAACTTTCCTCGACCGAAAACCACGACAGAAATTAAGAGGTTTATAGGAATGTGCAGTTGGTATCGTCGCTTTATAAAGAATTTTTCGTCATTAGTTTCGCCTATCAACGATCTCATTAAGAAAAGAAAAAGGTCAAACTGTAAATTGGAGCGCGGAAGCAGAAAATTCGTTTGTGTTGATCAAACAAGCATTAGTTTCAGCACCTCTTCTTTCACAGTCAGATTATTCGGCACCCTTTATTGTTGAGTGTGACGCCAGCAACACTGGGTTAGGAGCTGTTTTGATACAAAATATAAAAGGAGAAGAGCGTGTAATTTCGTACGCAAGTAAAACCCTGAGCCGTACAGAGCGCAATTATTCCACCACAGAAAGAGAGTGTTTAGCAGTTATTTTTGCAATTGAGAAATTTCGTCCGTGGGTGGAAGGAGTTCGATTCACAGTTGTCACTGATCATTTTTCGTTACTTTGGTTGAGTAATCTTCAGAATCCTACTGGAAAACTTGCCAGATGGTCAGTTCGATTAAGGCAACATTCATTTGATTTGGTACATAGGAAAGGAAAATTTAATATAGTTCCAGATTGTCTTAGTCGTGGCGTTCCTTTAGAAAATCCAGAAGTTAATTTAGTAGAGATTAAACTTGACAATGTAGACTTGTGGTACGAATCTTTGAGAAAGAAAATTTTGTTGTCACCCAAAAGCTACCCACAATGGAAAGTGGAAGATGGGTTCATTTTTAAGTTTATCCCTTCCAAATTACCGCATTCGGCAAATATTGTAGAGTGGAAGCACTTAGTACCGAGATCTCTGCGTAAAGATGTCATTAAGTCATGTCATGACCCACCTACAGCAGGACATTTTGGTTCTTTGAAAACCTTGTCTCGTGTCCAAGAATTATATTATTGGCCAAAGACGATCTTTGATGTACGTAAATTTTGTAGGAAGTGTTTGATTTGTGGTGCTCAGAAACCACCTAATAAAGGTCCCCTTGGCATGATGGGAAAGGAAAAAGAGGTTGGACTTCCGTTCCAAACCATTGCTTTAGATTTGATGGGTCCGTTCCCTCGTTCCAAACGCGGACATAAATGGCTTTTAGTTGTTGGTGACTGGTTCTCGAAGTATTCGATTTTACAACCTTTGCGTAGTGCCACAGCACATTTGATAGAAAAGTTTTTGGAAGAAAAGTGTTTCTTGTCTACGGAGTACCACAATTTGTTATTTGTGTTAATGGTTCACAATTGATTGGGCGTGTTTTTAAAGCTTTGTGTGCAAGGTACGAAATCCAAAAGATTTGGTACAATGCTGTTTATGCTCCTCAATGCAATTTTGTGGAAAGAATTAATAAGACAGTTGGTACTGCAATTCGTTCTTACGTAGAAGAACATGATACGTGGGATAGTGAGATATCAAAAATTCAGTACGCAATTAATTCAGCAAAACACGAATCCACCAACTATTCTCCAAATTTTTTAGTCTTTGGTCGTCAGGTACCCTTAAGTGGAAAAGTTTATAGTGATAATTTTAAACCTGGTGAGGATGTAGATGTTGTTTCAAGTAGTAGACCTTCTTATGTTTTGGATCGTCAACCTTTGTTTGATATTTTTGGAAATGTCCGTGAAAACTTTACATGTAGCTTATCAACGTTCGAGTAAACGCTACAATCTTAGAAGAAGAGACATTTCATTCCAAGTCGGAGAAAACGTTTGGAGAACTAATAAGGTACTTTCAAGTGCTGGTGATAAATTCTCCGCTAAATTAGCTCTAAAGTTCGTTTTGTGTAAAGTTCGTAAAAAACATTCCAATTTAGTGTATGAATTAGAGAATGAGGATGGAACAAGAGCCGGAAAATGGCATGTTAAGGACTTGAAACCCGTTGAAGCATCATGTCCAGACGAGAATGATGATCCTGACGATTAGTTCCAGTCCAGTCATTTTTTTGATGTTAAGCAAAACAATAGTTGTTTGCTTCGTTTTGTTCCGATTTTTGATTTAGTATCGTTTAACTAATACTAAATGGAGACTGCCCTTTTGTAACTCATTTTGTTTGAAAATTTTGTTTGATAATTGAAGCATGTGGTTAAGAATTTATGTAGTAGTTTTGTGGTGTGCATTAGTGTGTATACTGGTTGTTTTAGTCGCGCGTTATTTGAAGATGTTGTTAGAAGATGTCTTTGAAAGATATCTTTAGAATGTAGAGATAAGTTGACTATTTAAGTTGCTAGTCCTGATTTCTACATATTTAGGTAGAGAGAATATTGACTTATTCTTTCCCTTATTTCGGACCTTTCTAGGATTTTTTGTTTGATAAGGAAGCTTGCATGGTGAACCTCACCATTTGATCCATCACTAATGAGATGTGTTGTTTGAAAATTATTGATAGGATAATCAGTAGGGTGTAGGAGATTACAGCCCTGACTGGTAATATTTTGAATTCGAATTTTGTAAGTCACCTTTTGGTTAGGTTACCTTAGTTTTGATTATCACTTTGTAATAATAATATTTTGTATTCGATTTTTGTAAGTAACCTTTTGGTTAGGTTACCTTAGTTTTGATTATCACTTTGTGATAATAATATTTTGAATTTAGACCTATTAGTTAGGTTACCTTTTTGATTATCACTTTATAGTGATAATATTTTGAATAGTTATGCTATTTTGATGTTGTAGCGTTCATTTTTTTGCTAGATAGAGCTGCTTGAGCTCCAGGAAGTGGAGTTTTTATTTGTGGAAATTAAGATAATTTGTAATATGTTTGGTTATAGTTAGTAGATACTAGCCTTGGTAGGAGTAAGAAAACTCTAGTTAAAGGGTTACTTTGAATCTAGATTTTGATTAATTTTTTTGTCCCGTGGAGTGTTTGACTTTTTAATTTGACCTCTCCCAATTTTGACATACACCGATTGTGACTCCCCGATTTTGTCTCCCTATGGACGCTTGGTACACGTAGTTACCGACACACTCAAATTTGTAGATATTTGTCCCCCTCGTTTTGATAGGTTCATAAGAATTCATATGATAATTAAGAATGTGGAAGAGGCTAGTATATATTTAAAAAAAAATCTTTTGTATTTGTTTTACTTAAAAATTTTTCTTTGTTAAAATAAAAAAGATTTTTTCTTTTAGGAAAGGAGTAGTGTAACAATTTTATTTTGATTAATAAATCCTTCATCAAAGTGCGAGAATAATAAAATACTTTTATTAAAATAATGCTAAAATACATTTAACAACTAAGGTAATACGTTAAAGCAGCATCGTCCTTTGGTATTCTATTTGTGGTTGAATATCTGTGTCTTCTACAGCTATTCGCAGGCGCGTTTCGGTTTGACAGTCCCCTCCTCGGACGCCTCGGTCGCCCTAGCTAGTTTTGTAATCAGTCGGCCATACGTGGAAGAAGTGATAAGATGTATCAAAGACTGCAGGCCGGCAATTTGCGTATCAACTTTGAGGAGTCGGGACACATCTTTGAATAGCGGTTGGTATCGTATGAAGGTTATTAACTTGTTTAATTTGAGATAATTTATTTAGCACGACGTGAAGAATGCTACAATTAAAAATGCAACTTAGAAAATAGAAAATTTAATCCATTTTATGAAGACCACTTTGTTATACGACGTGAAGAATGCAACAATTAAAAATGCAACTTAGAAAATAGAAAATTTAATCCATTTTATGAAGACCACTTTGTTATACGACGTGAAGAATGCAACACTTAACAATGCAACTTTGAAAATAGAAAGTTTAACCAATTTTAAGAAGACCACTTTGTTATACAGCGTAAAGATGCTACTTTGGTGAGGCGGTGTGATTCAACATCCGGATTGCAGCAGCTGCCGAATATATCGTGACCGTATTTAATTCTACACCTGGAACAACTCCATTTGGTAGAAGCTGTTTAGTATGAGCTTGGTTCACACTACATGCAGTAAACTTCGCATGATATAACAAGTACCTCATCAAGGCGAGAAAAGCAGTTTTTGGTTCGTAGTTAGCTTTTAGTACTTTTTTGGTGTTTCACATTAGAAACACGTTAATTTGTTCTTATGTGTAAAAGCATGAATATTATAAAAGTTTCAACTATTGCTGAGCTGGATTTCCAGTGTCGAAATTAAAATTCACTAATTTGATGTTTTGAGAAACAACACGCGTGGTTTATTATGAATCGTTAGTAACAACAACAGGTGTTACTGACGTCACTTATTTTTCTGTAGTATACTGCTGACAGATGTGTTCTTGAAAGCAAATGCTTCGAACAGCTGGAGCACAAGTTATGTAAACAAGAATATTTTTGTGATCTGCTTTTTTAGAAACTAAAACTAGTACATGTAACTTAAAAAGGAAAAACTTGAGTAGTAACATTTTTAGATGTAATCTGCCTGAACAGATCTGCACGGGTCGGAGTTTTTTTTTTGTAACAAGTTTATAATATACTGTAAAATGTTTGATTATGAATAATTTAGATAAACCTGAAATTAAAATTCACGAAGTAATTCAGTTATTAATTAAATTTTGTTGCAATTCATTTTATTTTAAAAGAGATTCTTTTAGTAAATAATTGGTTCAAGATTAAAGTTTTTATTTTGATCAAATATGATCAAACCTAACCACAGAAAACTAACATCCTTAAGAGTAGAATTTTGATGCCAACTTTATATTGAAAATATCTTTTTACTACTTTTTTATGTATATTTGCGGGACACAAATAGTGTTCCACCTTTTTTATTAATCTAACTATTATAATTTCTTACAGAAACAGCGTCTTATTTTATTAAGACAGGTTTTTGTCATCGAAGGCGATCTTTTTTTCTTTGGGTCTCCACGTCCGCCCTTAGAAATATGCCATGCCATTATCGTGAATAAGTCCGGACTTGGTGGCGCCTATTTGTCTGAGATTAAGTTTGACCTACAAACAGATTTCGATTTACCCCCCATTTCTCATAGCTCTACCCAAGGAATAGACCCCTAGTTATGTCGGAAGACTTCGTCTCACTAGCGCCCATGAGTGGGGCTGGTGCCTTTGAAAAAAACGTTTCAAAGTATTAAAGTAAGAATAAGTATTAAATGAGGTGCTCAGGTATGGATTTATATTGAAATAAAGTGGAAACATATGGATATGCAAACACGTAATAAATTCTGTTGGATATTGGTTTGTGCTGGAAATGCAGTTTTAAGTGTTGCTATGCTAGAGGGTGGAAATTTCCACATATGCTTGGTTAGTATAGAGGTCAAGCTGCGCGCACCTGCCATTGTAAGTACGAAGATGTTTAAAGAATTTGGTTGCCTAGCAGATATTTAGCCGTGAGTCATCCCCAATTTTATAGCTACATCCATTTCAAGGAACAATCATTTATGATGTCCAAATAATTTTTGAAAATTCTATATATGTTTGCTTAAAGTTGATACACGAAATTTTTGTGAAATATTTATAGTCATTTAATTTGATATACTTATAATTTTATTCAAAATTTAATTTTCGAATAGTGCATAAATGTTTTTATTATTTCCAAGCCATTTCTATGAGATAATTTTGTAGTTACAACGTTATACTAAAATGTTCGTATAACTAAACATGTGATAGGTTGATATTTGTTTGCCTCATTATAATGTATAACATATTTTGACAGTACACCTGAAGTACGGTTTAATACTGACAATAAGTGTTTTTTGACCTTTGATTCTTTCAAATGTATCAATTAAAAATGTAGTTCTGTAATCAACCAAATGTCAGAGCATTTAATTGTTTTGATTGTAAACCCAAAAAGGATCCTATTTTGGTAACACATAAAAATTGTAGTATAATAATGAAAACACCATAAATAAATTTGTAAATATGAAATTCATATAAATAACCAGAGACTAATACTATACTATAAAAAAAAATTAAACATATCGAAAGTTTCAGTACGTATATTTTGTACAAACCATGTATATATATATATATATATATATATATATATATATATATATATATTTAAACCAATAGAAAGAATAATAAGTTGTCTTAAAGCTTTCTTTCATTGAACTCATAAATAATCTTTTTATAGAAGCCAACAACCACACTTATGAAATTTTTGTATTGAAGAAAGATATTATTGGTGCTGAATTTAAAAATTTTTTTTTGAAGTATAATTTTGACTAGTGGATCTATTTATAATCTATTTTTGATGATAAAGTGACTAGGCTCTAATGTAGCCCTAGTTTTAAAATGTTTAGATGTGGTTAAATTTTCAGATAGTACGAGATCTTCGTTCCTATTCCCGATTGCAGAGTCAAACGTAAGTATTTTTTTTATATGTTGCTCGCCTTAAGTTTTTTTTTTCGAAGATTTCCGTATCTGATTTTCGGATAGATTCTTATTATAACATTCGTTAAGATGCGGTGGCGTCCAATAAAATTTCTTTTTTATCGTATACTATCCTACAATCCTAGCTCATAGCTCTGCCCTAAGTTGAAGAAGCTTAGCTGGCTGGAAGATCTCTTTAGAGGGACCTTTTTCTCTCAAAGTCATTTAACATCCTTTTTACCCTGAGGTTGAACGTTAAACAGGAACCTCTCGTAATCTATCGAGGCTCTGCCGCCGATAAGGTAGAGTAGACATACTATTTACCTTTTGAGGAATTTAGTATGCAACAAGTTTCAGCTTTAAGGTTGCTTTATGCGGAGATATAGGTTCCTGATCTTCAACAGAATTGCATGTAAAAATAATTACAGCTAATAAAACACAGCTATAATAATACCGTCAGTTTTATCTGCCCCTTCACTTGATATTTTTTTCAATTACTGATAGATATGCTAGTAACTACTGCAACTTGTTTAACTACTTCCTTTTCCAGTTTCATAAATTTATTTCCCGGCCTTAACCGTGAATTACTATCTTTCGCTTACTCATTTCACATTCAAAAAGATATAGTGCAATTGATTAGTTGTGAAAATAACAGTTTAAATATGCAAAACTAAAAAATACTATACAATAACACAGAGCAACGTAAACAATGAATAATTACGAATATAACTAATGCAACGGATGAATTCAACCAAGGCATGCACAAAGCACTCTTATTCGTTATGGGGGAAAAGTAGTAATAGAAATTACTTAATAATTATTTAAATTCTCATCATTAGGTCTTCAGTCCTAGAACTGGTTGGACGCGTGCCTCCATTGTTTTCCAATCTGAGCTAACCTACGCATTTCTTTGAAATTTCTACAGCCTACATCATTCACTATCAGTGTGTAATAGTTTAATCCTAGTGTACTTCTACTTCCCTTTTTCCTTCTCTGTCTCTATCATATGCAGCACTATTCCTTCATGCCTTAGTATAGTTTTTGCAATTTCTAAATAGACCTGCGTCATTACCATTTGTGACGTCAAATTGTAGCGACGTTGCCACTACCAAAATCCTATTGCTACATGACTATAATAGCGCCATCGTTAGAATACAGATATTGAATGTATTTAATAGCAGATGACGAATGTGATTTGTTACTTTTTTAAAAAGTATTTTTAGGATAAATTTCTATCGACAATATTGCAGATTAAAGTCATTAATTAACAATATTCTTTATTTATTTCTATATTTTTAGCACTGAGCATATATTAAATATAGTTGCGTATTTCTAATCCGCCTGATTTTATGGTCATTAGTATATTATACCAGCACGGAATAATAACCACAGTTATTCAAGAGGTTATGTTATTGGAATTATAATTTAAACGTTTTGATTGCACAAATTGAAAAAGAAAAGGAACAAAATCACAATTCCATTTGTAAGTAAAATTCTCATTAACTTTGAATAATTAAGATATATCACTTTTAAATAATCTTTTAGATTTCCCTGAAACCATCTACAAAGACTAAAGTTATGTTATGTATAATGCAAACGAAGAATTTAGCACTTACAAATCACCCTAAAATTTGTGGTGATCATTTTACTTCTGATTATTAGTATGCAACTGGATTGAATATGTAATGTTTTCAAAGAATTTCCAACAACTAAAACTATGTATAAGGATAAAAGCTTTAAATGAACCAACTTTGAATTCTGTTGTTGAAGTATGCCGTTATTCAAGAAAAGAATAAGTGTTAGAGAATTGGTAATGTTCCCAGTAAAAATCCACAATTGTAAGTTATCTCCACAGTCTGTGTCATAAGCTAAAAATGAAAACCTTATAACCAAAAAGTTCGGCGACTAATCATTTCGATGGAATTCTTAAAGATGTAAACAGCAGTTTGTTAAATATACAAAAGCATGAAGGCACAAAAATCTTCTAAAAAATAGGCATTTGCTTTATTACTCTTCGAGGCCATATAATTGTTGCAGGTAACGGAATAGTTTGAAACATAATTTAATATACAATTTACCATTTTTTGTAGATTGGTGTAATATAAAGACTTTGACTTTACCTGTATTTAGCACCTCCAATGTTTAAGCTAGTGTAGTATTGACTAGTTCGTCAACAGTGTGTTTATTACATCCATTGAAATTGAAAGCTGTTAGGATATCTAAAATCCATTATCCTGAAAATGAATTTGCAGTCCATGTTTTAAAGACGAGTCACTCAAGAATTTAACAAGTATTAACAGCTTGTAATTTAACAATATAATATATATGATTGTACTTGTTTATTATACATAAAGTTTAAGATAGTTGTAATTAAATTAAAAGTACATCGTGTAAAAAGTTTTTTTAATTCTAAGTAGCCATGCGTTTGGTTGACTAGTTCAATTTGATTGAAAATCTGAATCACTGTCATCACTATCACCAATGTTAATAATTAGAGGTGCATTATCTTCTTGATCAAATTTGATCTCACGTTTCCACCAATCTTTGATAATTTTTTCTGCATGTTCTATCAAATGTGCCCAAATCTGTGGTATTATTTTTTCTAATGTTTCTTTCCACATTTGTAGTTTTCAACAGACCTCCCATCTCTTCCAGCGTGTCGGTTGTAGTAGCTGTTACTACCACCCCATACATTTTCAATTGCATTGAATATGCAGTGCTACGGAGGCAATCTTAACACCTTATGTCCATATTGTTCGGTCAGCAAATCCGCTTTAAAAATCTTTGGCGGTTTATACCTAAAATTTTTAATTAATACTGATATGTTATAAAGCACATAATCCTGACTTACATCGTCACAAGTTAAATAAGCTTTGCTTAAAATCATTAGTTCCATAAGAAATTGCTTATTTAGTGTCGCTCTACAATGTTACTTTTTTTCTGTTAGATGTTTTATTTAACAAGTATAATAATACGACATGTTGTCTAAAATTATTGCAAATAATTTTTCCAAATTCTTTAATAATTAATTTTCAAATTTTGCTCATTCACTTCTCTGTAGTAATTTAGGTTTTTTTTTGTGGAAGACGAGAAAAATCAATTTCAGCCACATATAGTAATTCATTTACATTTCGGGCATACAATGTACCTAAAAGACTATTTACATTATACTGTATTAAGAATAAGTAGATATGACACCAACCTTTTTCGATCAATTTGTGTGCTCTAACTGTTCTTATTTCACGCTTTGCTGGGTACGGCTTACGGCGCCATTCTGAAAAAGCCATGTTTTGTCTAAAAACACAAAAATGTTACAGATTCTTTTCATTTATTTTCATATATTTAGCTGTTTCATTAAACCTCTTCTTGGATTATCTTTCAGCCATTTAAATCCAAGACTGTATTTAGGGATCGTTCACTCACTTTAAAAAACTCAACATGTTTCAAACTCAACCATCAAGTATCAACAGAAACGTGATAAATCGAAAATAATTACATGTTGCACTATAAATGTAACTGGAAAACAAATACTAGCGATTTTCACGCAGCCTATAAAGGTGATCAAACTAGCAACAAGTTGCTTAGTTCTGGGTCTAAATGAATCTCGTTCATCGCCTTTTGTTATTAGAGTTCAGTTTAATACTAATATGAGTATAGCAGTATAGCACTGTTTGAAGCAAAAACCAGCCAACTATCAATATATAAAAACGGAAAAATTTAAGAGGTCGTTGACACCAACAAAACAAGGAATGGCATATAACCTAAAATTTAAACGTCAAAATTTAATATTTGGCTTTAAAATTATTGGCAACGTCGTAAATTGCTATTATTCAAACCAAAACTATAGCATTAGTATTGTACGGTATTATGTTGACAAACATCTACATAAATAGTTAGTACTTATGTGACGTCGCGGATAACGAGGTCTATTTAGAAATTGCAAAGACTATGTGTCCTATCTCTCCTAGTTCTTGTACTGTTTTCTACATATTCATTTCTTCCCTAACGTCATACGTCTGTAGCACCACATTTCAAAGGTTTCTATTTTGCTCCTATTCGCTTCTCCTACTGTTCACGCTTCACAGCCATACAGAATTGTACTCCACACATACGCTTTCAGCAATTTTTTCCTTAGTTTTACACTTGTTGTCTTCGACCATAACAGCTGTTTTTCATTGTTGAATACAGCACGGCTTGTGGTAATCGTTCTTTTTTAATTTTTTTGCACTTTTCTCCTTCTATTGTTTTTTTAGAAATATACCCTATTTCACCGATTTACAACGGTAGGTGAATTGGCTTAAGCAACCTGACGGATACTAAGATCCCCCAACACTTAAACATTTGCCGAATCAATAATTTTCAAATAACTCGTTTCCCACGATCAACATTTGTTGAGAATATTGCAAAACGTACACCTATAGTTGTTTACAATAATCAACAAGTTTTATATTCATTTACTTGTTTCATCATTAGGTTTTCCCTAATAGAAATGGTTGGACGCGTGCTCTCAACGAAGATCGTAAATTGGGTTATATTGGCCTAATTTAGAGCTTATCCTAAAGTTTCTACGATACAAGCTGCAGCTGGATTAAACGTTTTAATAAAACAGATTTTTTAATGTTTTCAGGCGTCATTCAATGAAAGTGTTTAAGATTCGTTTGGTTCAAAGGTTACATCCCAATGATCCCAACAACCGAGTTGGTTTTTGTATATAGATATTGAATGTAGGAAGAAAAATTTTAGACAGTGTAATTTGGACTGATGAACCTAACTTTTATAAAAATATTATTTTTAACAGAGAAAATACACATTATTGGGCATCCCAGATAATCTGTCCTGTCAGTTTTTGACTTTTTCGCTTGGGGTTTTTTAAAAGACCAAGTATATTCTAATTCTACTCCTTTTCTAAATCTTGAAGATTTTATCGCAAAAATAAGATCAACTTGCTTGCCAATTACCCCAGTCAGGTTGCAATATGCTAGAAGAAATTGAATTGTTTGAGTTAATAAATGTTTAGACTGTAATGGTGGACAATTTGAACATTTAATAAGATAATCAGTTCTCTTGTTAGCTATTACCTTCCAATGTATATGTTAAAAAATTTTCAATGTGTTAATTTATAGAGCAAATAAACAATAATCAAAGTTTTCAATTGGAATTCTACTATTTGAGCCATTTAGTGCACTTTGAACAGAAATCATTGATTGTGGTATTTTGCCGTAAAAACAATTTCTAGTAGAGTATTTTTTCAAAAATATATACAGGGTGTTCTATTACAAAATGCAAAGCGATAAAGTATTGCTCAAATATAGTAGGCCATGAAAAATATTTAATGCCTTATATTTGTAGAGAAAATATATTTAAAAACCTTTTTTTACGAAATTTTTCTATATTTTTCGTATTTCAGAAGATATACGCTGGCTATTGATAACCGAACCACAGTGTATATATATATATATATATATATATATATATATATATATATATATATATATATATATATATATATATTGCCGTGTTTATCCTGAGGAATCTCAGTAGATTCGAAAATTAATTTATATAAAAATCGAAAATTTCACCAAAAATAAAAATTCAAAAACTTCTTACCTAGATTCCTCTCTTCTTCACCTTAATTCTTCTTCAGTTCTCAGGCTAGCTCAGTTGGGCCTTCTCTTGGATACCTAGATTCACCATTATGCTCTGCATCGTTTACGCACACTCTCAATAAAACCACAAAATTTAACAAACATACAATATCTATTTTTCACTATTTACAAATAAAAATCCATTATTATCCACATTTCAGTGATCAAGTTACACCTCTACAAATCTTAATTTTGTAATGTCCTGTATTTTAATTTAAATTATCAAACACAGAATGTACCCGGAGTAAATGGGCGCTGAATAATAGCTTATTTTTCTTTCTTTAAGTATAATTGATTTTAAATTAGTAAACTCTGGAGTATGGTGAGCTCATGATAACCCAGTTAATTATGAATAATGTATGCTTTTTACCTTGCATACGCTGACTGCAAACAACAAAACCCATGTACTCGTCACAATAAAAATTTTAAATTCCTGATGGAACGTTAATAAGCTTTATATACCTTTAGATTTCTATTTAAATACCATAATACAGTTAGTTATACGTATTATTTTCAATACGCAAAATAATACACAATACCTTCAATATTCACTCTCACACGTCGCCCAATTTTCATAGTTTATAACAAAAACAATTTTAAAGCGTTGCCTGGAATTTCTAGAAGATCTCTGCTCCGTTGACGCTGCCGTATACTTGTTTCGCTCTGCTCTGCTGGCCGCCTCTAGCTATTTGTAGAAGAACATTATTTATGTTGTGCTGCATGCCCTACCTTCACGGTACATCCCATTTCCAAATCCAAATTAATTACTCTTCTTTCATGATCGCGAACTTTAGTTAAATTCGATTCATATACGTTTAATTACTTCACGCCACTTCACGAGCTTGTTTAAGATCAATGTTGCACCTCAAATTAAAATTTATACTCGACACTTATTCGCGTATCAACTTATGAGACCAGCACTGTATTATTTAATTAAAATTATTTATTTTTACAAACTCGTATTTGAAGCGATGTGAATACTATTAGAACGAAGTTAAAAGAGAGAGAGAGACCCGTGCTAATTCATCGAGTATTTATATGCTTTGACTGTAACCTCTCCGGCCACTCTTACCGTGAAAATCTAATTTAAAATAACACGTTCTTAAAATTCTGGTTCAACCGTTTTTGAAATCCCCGAAATTTAGCGCGTCGTTATATTTTCCAATAAACCTGACTTTAAATATCCCCGTCATTGTCTGTTGTACAACTAACGATATCGACCAATAGTATATGCATTGACGTCTTAAAAATCCCGCCTATATTAACGCTATCCCTTGCTTATGCATATCATATGTTTCCTTCTAACCTTGTTTGAGTGGTAGAGAATCAATATTACTGTCCATGTGGACCTGAATACGCGCATTTGCGACTGTTGTTTACCAATATTCTTTGAAACTTGTTTGCTATTTATAAAAATAAGGGGAACCTGACATTTAGAAAACATGCAGGTGTTTAATTAACCGACGTTTTAACACAACATTTTTAGGAGTTGGTTTTTTAACGTATTATATATCCAACGGCTGTTTCTGTGTTAGCAACGCGTTTCACCTTGGTATTATCGATTTTTCATGCTTTTAGGCATATTATACGTAAATAACCGTTTAATTAAACTCAATTAAATTAATAAATTAATTGCATTGGCTTCTACAATTTATTTTCTTTGCAAACCTACTAAATTTTAATCATTATTTGAAAAATTTTGTTAATACTTTTTACTTAAAAATGAACTTAATAAAATAAATTTCGCACGTAATTTCTGGTTGTTTCAAATTGCTTTGTTCATAGTTACTTTAACCTTTAAAAACCACTACATAATCCCCCTATTTCAATTCTATGAAAAACCCTTCCCGGTTTTTCTGAATTTAAATACCTACACTCTAATTTAATCTTACCTGCTATTTCTATACACCTATCTACTCACCTAACACTACCTATATTTATTTATCCAACCTATCACTACTTAACTACCTATTTCTATCTATTACTACCCGTATCTCTACTTATTTCTATCTATCTACACCTATCTTTATTTCTAATTACCTATTCACACCTATCGCTACCTTTTATCTAACTATTTCTATCTATTATTAACTTTTCACCCTCTTATTTCATTTTATTTTCTTCTTTTATTTCATCCTTTAGTCCTTTCTTGACTCTTTACGTACCTCTTTTGTACTTTTCTCTTTATCTTCACTTTTCATATATTTTAACCCTACCTACTATCACTATTTATCTTATCCTACCTATACATACCTAATTCTATATCTACATCTAACTATCTCCCATATTTATCCTATTTCTAATCTTATTTTCTATAAACCCTTACTTCTACTTTTCTATATACCTATTTCTATCTCTATCTTTTTAAATTTTACTCTATTATACACCTATTTATATTTTTCTATATACACCTATCCATATTTATCCTAGTTCTACTTCTACTTTTCTATATACACCTATCGCTATCTTTATATTCTACATCTGCACTAAAACTCACCTATCTCTATCCTTTTGTCATTAACCTTCATCTTCTTATTTAAATCTGACTCTTTTCTTGATCCTCCAAGTCTTTCTTCTTACAATCCTAAGACTTTTCATCCCTATTTCTCTTCTTTCTATTTCTATACTTATCATTCCTGTTACTTCACATAAAATAAACTTATCCCTATTATCCTGTTTCTTAAATATTTCTTCTTCATTCCCTATACTTGTCTGTTTCTCATTTATTATTATTTCTTTCTCTGCGGACAAACCAAACGATACTACCTCTACATCTTTATCTTTCTCCTCTATACAAAACTTTTCATCTCTTCTAGACCCTTCATGTACAATATTCATTTCACTAAAATTTGTTAAATCCAAATTCAAATTACCTAAATTATCTTTGCCCCTTAACTCACTTATGCCTATATTTACCTCTTGTGTGTCACATAATGCTATTTTTACTTCTATCTTTCTTAATTCTGACTCGTTATTCACTATTAACTCTGCGCCACACTCTACCTCTACTTGTTCAGCCTCTTCTTTCACTATCCATTGTACCTCATCTAACTTTTCCTCACTATATTCCCCTGAGCCGATCTCTCTCACTTCTTCATCGTCTCCCTCTATACTATTAATACATAACCCCATGTCATTTTCTGTGACCTCATAACTTGCCTTCCAGGGCAATATCCTATCCCCAATCCTAACTATTTTCCTCTCCATATCTATTATAAACCCTAACTTCATCATGCAATCGACCCCTAATATCCCTTTAAACTCTAACCCAGGTACAATTATAAACTCTTGTTCACAGCTTACTGAACCTAACTCTATTTTCAAAATAACCACGCTATTTACAACAGCAAATCGTTTTTTATTCGGCGCAACCAGGTGACTTCTCTTTATTGGCATTATCCTGTCACACACTTTATTTTTAATTTCATTGACGAATTTCTCCGATACCAAACTCGCCTCAGCTCCTGAATCTAATAATGCTCCTAAATTTTTCTCAAAAATTTTAATTTCGATTATGGGCAAACAAAATTTTTCTATAATTTCTGGCTCAATTTCTTCTTCAATTTTGAAAAATTCCCTAGGATGTTCATATTTATACACAGTGATGTCTAGTGGTTTGTCCTGCTTTAAAAATCATGTCCAGGTCTGTTCTCCCTACTCGGTCCTGGTCTTGCTGTTACTTCCGCGTATGTCCTTGGCGTTTCCACACGGTCTGTGTTGTTACCTACCCTGTTTGTATTTGCTGTCCCCCTCATGTCCGGTGAACTGTTTTGTCTTGTAGGTCCCGGTCTAGGTGCAGGTCCCCTACCTACACTGTTGCTCCTGTAAAATGTCCTTCGCGGTTCCTAATTTTGTCGCTGATACGTGAAATTATTCCCTCGTTTTGCGTAGTTGTCCCGTCTGTTGTCGAACCTAACCGTGTTTACCTGTCGTTCCCTTGGTTCTCGAGGTCGTCCACTGTTTACGTCGTCATACCTTTGCAGGTACTCCAGAAACATTTCTCTGTCCACAATGTTTTGTAGTGCTACGTGCTGTCTCACTTCAACCTCAATATGTCGCGACAAGTATTTTATGATCTGTCGGTTCGTCAGTGGTGGGTTCAGTTGTTTCGCTATGCTATGCTTTCGTATAGCATATTGCTCCATACTTCCTAAAAATTCTCCTTTAAATTTCCCCGTGATCAAATCGTCTCGTACCTGGTCCTGTCTGTGGTCACTCCAATAATGTTTCAAAAACCTGTCTTCAAAGTCCGTGTAGGTGTCAATTTCCTGTAATATTAAATTATACCAAGCTTCAGCATGGTCTTTTAGTAAAGCTTTTACAACATTTAACTTTGCCTGTTCATCGTATAAGTTATTTATTAAATCTCTAACGTTATTAATAAATATCTGAGGGTTAACTCTACTATCCCCATAAAATTTCATCTCTTGCTCTAAAGAGACATTACCTGTTACAAACCTTGGACCATCCCCCATTAAAGTCGCTACATTGTGCTTAATCCCGGTCACTTCTCTCTCTACCCGACCTAACTGATCCTTACACGAGTCCGTTACCTCAGTCATTTTTACATTAATCTCGTCCTCACAGAAAATCCTTACATCAGTCTTTAATTGTCCCATTTCCTGATTTAAACTTCTAATATTCCGCTCATTTTTATCAACCCTATTTTCAACTTCCCCCATTTTTATCGTCAAGCTATTTTTGAATTCAGAAACTTCCTTATTCTTCTTATCTATTTTTTCACTTAGGGTTACCCTAACTCCTGTTAATGTCTCATTCATTTGATCAAATTTCCTATTCGATTTTTCATTCATCCTCTCTAGCATTCTCAAAATTACTTCATTTCCAGTTTCTCCTGATTCCGTCCTCGACTGATCCCTACTACCTCAAGCTTCCTCCATTTTCAAATTTTTATAACACATGACACTTCCAATTTCCACTCCTTGGCTCCATAACCACTCCTTTCTCTGCATACGTTCAAATCACTCCCACACACACTCAAAATATTCTTAAATTATACAAAACACCAGACTCCCTCTCTCAGATCGCCAGTTTCCTGGAATAAAATTACTAAAATTCTACTTAGAACTCGAGCCTCACTTTTGGGTCTCCATTATTTGCCGCGTTTATCCTCAGGTATCTCAGTAGATTCGAAAATTAATTTATATAAAAATCGAAAATTTCACCAAAAATAAAAAAATTCAAAAAAACTTTTTACCTAGATTCCTCTCTCTTCTTCACCTTAATTCTTCTTCAGTTCCCAGGCTAGCTCAGTTGGGCCTCCTTTTGGATACCTAGATTCACAATTATGCTGTGCGTCGTTCACGCACACTCTAAATAAAACCACAAAATTCAACAATCATACAATATCTATTTTTCACTATTTACAAATAAAAATCCATTATTATGCACATTTCAGTGATCAAGTTACACCTCTATAAATCCTAATTTTGTAATGTCCTGTATTTTAATTTAAATTATCAAACACATAGAATGTACCCGGAGTAAATGGGCGCTGAATAATATCTTATTTTTCTTTCTTTAGGTATAATTGATTTTAAATTAGTAAACTCTAGAGTATGGTGAGCTCATGATAACCTAGTTAATTATGAATAATGTATGCTTTTTACCTTGCATACGCTGACTGCAAACAACAAAACCTATGTACTCGTCACAATAAAAATTTTAAATTCCTGATGGAACGTTAATAAGCTTTATATACCTTTAGATTTCTATTTAAATACCATAATACAGTTAGTTATACGTATTATTTTCAATACGCAAAATAATACACAATACCTTCAATATTCACTCTCACACGTCACCCAATTTTCATAGTTTATAACAACAACAATTTTAAAGCGTTGCCTGGAATTTCTAGAAGATCTCTGCTCCGTTGACGCTGCCGTATAGTTGTTTCGCTCTGCTCTGTTGGCCGCCTCTAGCTATTTGTAGAAGAACATTATTTATGTTGTGGTACATGCGCTGCCTTCACGGTACATCCCATTTCCAAATCCAAATTAATTACTCTTCTTTCATTATCGCGTACTTTAGTTAAATTCGATTCATATACGTTTAATTACTTCACGTCACTTCACGAGCTTGTTTAAGATCACCGTTGCACCTCAAATTAAAATTTAGACTCGACACTTATTCGCGTATCAATTTATGAGGCCAACACTGTATTATTTAATTTAAAATTATTTAAACTTACAAACTCGTATTTGAAGCGATGTAAATACTATTAGAACGAAGTTGAAAGGGAGAGAGAGCCGTGCTAATTCATCGAGTATTTATATGCTTTGACTGTAACCTCTCCGGCCACTCTTACCGTGAAAATCTAATTTAAAATAACACGTTCTTAAAATTCTGGTTCAACCGTTTTCGAATTCTCCGAAATTTAGCGCGTCGTTACGATATTTTCCAATAAACCCAACTTTAAAAATCCCCGTGATTGTCTGTTGTACAACTAACGATATCGACCAATAGTATATGCATTGACGTCTTAAAAATCCCGCCTATATTAACGCTATCCCTTGCTTATGCATATCATATGTTTCCTTCTAAGCTTGTTTGAGTGGTAGAGAATCGATATTACTGTCCGCGTTCTACAACTCCATGTGGACCTAAATACGTGCATTTGCGACTGTTGTTTACCAATATTCTTGGAAACTTGTTTGCTATCTATAAAAATAAGAGGGACCTGACATTTAGAAAACATGCAGGTGTTTAATTAACCGACGTTTTAACACAACATTTCTAGGAGTGGGCTTTTCAACGTATTTTATATCCAACGGCTGTTTCTGTGTTAGCAACGCGTTTCACCTTGGTATTATCGATTTTTCATACTTTTAGGCATATAATACGTAAATAACCGTTCAATTAAACTCAATTAAATTAATAAATTAATTGTATTGGCTTCTACAATTTATTTTCTATGCAAACCTACTAAATTTTAATCATTATTTGAAAAATTTTGTTAATACTTTTTACTTAAAAATGAACTAAATGAAATAAATTTTGCACGTAATTTCTGGTTGTTTTCTGTATACAGGGTGTTTCAAATTGCTTGTTTATAGTTACTTTAACCTTTTAAAACCACTACAATATATACATGTATATATATATATATATATATATATATATATATATATATTATGTAGTTACTTACACAAGGTAAGTTGAAAAATACTACTACTACTACTACTGCATGTAGCACATCGAACAAGCCCAAAATGAAACCTAACATTAAAATTTCTGTAACATAACCTTAACGTAAATGAACCGGGTGTTGACATACTTTAATTTAGAATTTGTTGACATTAACAAAAATTTACAAAGAAAAGGTAACAGTAATAAATGCTCTAATGTAAGTTTTGATTTAATTGTATAATCATCATTCGTTCATTGGAAATGGGCATTCGGTAACGTACAGTCTGCAGTTTATTGCGGAAACAACCAAAAAGAAGAGTCTATTTTCCAAAACAGCAACACAAGTAAAGCAAGCGGGGAAAAACCGCACCTTAGACCAAGCTGTCTGCTTCTAGGGTACCATCTTACAGGATTCGAAACATGTGACTGCTTTCGTCAGTGGATTGGACGCTGACTCAACTAATTTTACTAAGCACAGAAAGCACTTTAATATCGCGACTCACACAGCTCTCTTTGCTAAAAGTATGTTGTATTCAATGTACCGCTTTCAAAGCAGGGTCTGTATTTATAAAGAAAAGAGCCACGTAGGGGGCAAGGTATTTTGCTTTCAAAAATATCTTTAAAGGATCAAGTGTAAGGAATTTTCAGACAGCATCTGCAAAAGTCTACCAGCTGAAACAGCTTGCAAACAGGTAGATAACGGCTATCAAGAATTGTTAACAAAGGGGGACAATCTTATTGTTTTGGTCACCTCCACAGCGGCAAGTTAAAGCATACCTCCTGATATAAGTATAAACTTTGTATAGATAGCAAACCCATTCCAAATGTTCATTTACTAGGCAGGTGGTTAAAAGGCCCTATTTTTTAAAGAAACCCATTAATGCATGTGCAGCTGTGGTTGGAACATATTCACTGCAGGTGTTAGATTATATTTGTAGCGACTTCGTAACGTGAAGCTGCTAAGAAGCTGTTTAATTTTATAAGACAAAATATTATAGAGTAAATACTTGATAAAATTTTATAAAATAGCAGTAATTTGAAGTGGAAAGTAAGCGAACTTGTTAATCCATAACCTTTATTATTTATCTAGAAACTTTAGGGCGTTTCAATTAGAAGTAGTATAAATAATATTCATGTAGATAGGATTGTTTGCAGGATTTTAAACGTAACTCAATATTCTATCTTCACAGAACTATTGGCACACCCAAATAATTTACAAAACTAACATTATATATATATATATATATATATATATAGAGAGAGAGAGAAATAGAGAAACACGAGAGAGAGAGAGAGAGATTAAGATTAAATAATGACTTAGACCTTTATGCAAAGCCTAAATGATCATTTCAAATCGAGCTAGTAATTGAAAGAAGGATAATCTAAGGTCCCAAATGTGATGTGAACCATCATTTTCAGATTTTGCGGCTGATGTATTTACCAATTACTCTACCGGGACTAGTGATGGAATTGGAAAATTTAGAAATCTAAATCATGTATGTAACCATACATCATTCTAACTTTCAATTACGTTTAGCACGTTTGTCAATCGTATCTGACAGTGTCAAGTTTTTGGCTTTTGTCAGATATAGATAATAAGCAACGTACAAATTTAGGGCTGTAAGCCAACTAATAAATATACATATTAGGTAATTAATTACACAGGCAACTTGATAAATACTAAGGTATTATATTTAATAAGATAAAATAATAACTTAGACTTTCATGCAAAGCCCAAATGATCATCTCATTATCAGTTCCGGTAGTGTAATTGGTAAATACATCAGCCGCGAAAGCTGAAGATGCAGGTTCAAAATCTGGCTAGGACCTTATATTTTCAAAGGCTTTTTTCTGTCCGCTTCTCCTACTTTCACAGACGTACAGAGCTGTGCTCCATATATATGCTTGCAAAAATCCCTTCCTTGTTTCTATGGTTGTTGTCTTTCAACATAGTGGTTTCTTTTTCTTGTTTATTGCACCACGGTCTTGTGCTAATCTTTGTTTCATATCTTTTGCACTTTTCACATCTTGCGTTATTTGGCTTCATACTTAGCAGAACTCTTTAACCTCTTGTAAGTTATCGTTTCTTATTTGTATTTTAGTTCTTGCTTTCTCTTCCTTCTTTTACATACTAGTACTTTAGTTATATTTTTGTTAGTTTTCATACCGTATCTCTCTGTTAGAACTATTTCCGTTTCGTCAAGAGCTGCTTCTAACTTTTTCTTGCTAGATGCTAAAACCGCTACATCATCTGCAAATATAAGCATATTCTTCTTTTGTTCCTGCATAATAATTCCAAATGTCTTCCTGCATTTGACAGTATTCATTGCACTTCGATGTGCAAGTTAAAAATTAACGAAGATAAAGGCACATCCTTGCCACACCCCTTTCCTAATATTTACTTCTCTGTGTTCCTGCTCTAATTCTGTTACCCCTTTTGTGGTTTGTATAAGCTATGTACTATCCGTCTATCTTTAAAACTCATTCCAATATCTTTGAGTATTTCGAACATTTTTCCACTTTACATTGTCGAATGCTTTTTGATGATTTATAAAACCTATATGCACACTTTCTTCTTTTTCTATTGTCTTCTCTATTCAGCCTCAGAGCTAAAATAGTCTAGTGTTCTTCTGTTTCGTCTAAAAAAAATTGATCTTTTCCTATTATTTTTTCAGCGCGTTTTTCATCCCTCATTGTACAATCCTAGTTAATATTTTTGATACGTATGCTGTCAAACCTATTATTCTAAAATTTGCACGTCTATCTGAGGCTCTCTTTTTTCGTATAGTGACTGTGATGTTATGTTTGAAACCTTTGGGTATTTTGCCTGTCTCATACATATAGCTAACAAGTTGGAAGAGACGTTCTGTTACTGCTTTCCCATCGACCTTTAGAGCTTTTGCTTGCACCTTATCTATACCCGGTGCCTAACCTATTTCTTAGACCCTTCAATGCTAATTCAAACACATCTCTAAGTATGGGGCTTTTCAAATCTTCCTTTTCAATGTCTGATTCCTGCTCCAGAGCTTCTAGTTCCGGTGCTGCATATAAATTCATTATACATCTTTGCCTTCTAATCACTTTCTCTACATTTTCTACAATGATGTTTTCTCCCGCGCCCCTTATATTTTTGCTATACCGTTCTATAACCCAAAAATTTATTTTAATTAGTTGGTATGTTTCGTCTGTATTTCCTATTTCAATCTTAGTTTGTACCTCTTTGCACTTTTTATCAAACTACTGCATTTGCGAATAATTTCCCATTTTAGGCTTTGTATCTCTGCTTTCCCGCTTCGTTTGGTCTGTTTTTGTATTTTCGTCGTAATAATAGTGTATTTAGCAGTGCATACTTATTGAAATTTATGCGGGAAAAATATGCAGTTTCAGATTTTCCAGATCTTTGCTTTTCTTTGCTTTTTGATGACATCCTTCAGGGTTTTGTGCGTTTCAAATGCAGAAAAGAAAACAATCGTGTGCTACAGTTTGATTAATTATTTTTAATTATTGCTAAGTATTGTATAGAAAATTCAATTTCTTTGCTATAATACTTTGTTCTTTGCACTGACTAACTTCTATAGCATATTTATAGAATTCAACCAAACTCCAAAACTATGAACATAGGGCCCAGTAACTTGTTTGTCCAGGACAGATAGACGTTTTAAGACTGGCCTGCCAGTGCGCGTAGTTGTACTATATTAATGGGTTTAGTTTGCGTTTGTACATCGTAACTTTGCATATTTTTAGTTTAAAAAAAATTATTAGTAACTTTGGTGTATTACTATAATTTGATTGTAATTTGAAAGAATGTTTGCTGCCTTCCCCAGATATATTAATCTTTATGACATACCATTTGTGTAAGGTTGTGATATAATTATTTTTATAAATTGTTTTCATTTTTGGAGTAGCTTGTGGTAGTTACAATAAACGATTTCACTTCTTTATTAAGAAATAATTGGTTAATATGTTTATATAGATTGGTTTACCACAATCATAAATGTTATCTCAACATATGCATTCTATTTTAATAATAGCAATCTAAGGAACGCGCATGTTGTAAACAAGTTATAATTTTTAGTAGTATGTATGACTTGCGCTTCAAAAGCATGTACGACGTAAAAAAGCTGCACATGGGATTTTATATGCATAAGACAGAGACTAGCGGTAGGTGGGATTTTCAATTAAATTTTTTCTATATGGACTATTCGTGAGTGAAAGAGAGATAGAAATACATTGAACTTGCTAATTACAGCAGCTTGTCTGATTCCCGAAGAATTCCATACCACCTAATGCTTCATACGCTAAGACAATGTTTGCGAATAGAAAGTTAGAAAATTGGAATTCTAATTCTATAAGGGATTGGCCCAAGGTTAAAATTAGAAAGTTGAGAATAAAGTAGCCGCGCGGAGTCGATAGAGGCGCCGAGAGTTACCTCGAAAATTTTAGGGGTAGTGTTACCGATTTTTTAGGGATGCAGGGTAAAAGAAAATGATATAAAAATCAATAGAGCTAACGTATGTTATTTGAGAACCGTGCTGAGCCTAATTATACATGGAGGATCCTTCTTGTGGAGCCTCCATCTCCCTATGAGAATTCAATCGAATTTGTTAATTTTCCACTATTTAAAAGAAACACTGTTATCGTTCGGGTGGGCGGTGTCTGAAAGCATGTAGGCTTGGCTTGCTTATTTGTTTAAGAGGTACAAGCAAAAATAATTATAAGTTTCATAAATACATGAAAATAAAAATGAAATAGTAAAATTGACTGATTTTTAATAGTTGAAGTAGTTCGGGAGTCTTCGGTAATCTTCGGAACTCTTCGGAAGGCTTGGTGCTTGCTTGTGGAACCAAAATAAACACTTATTAAATGGATGTCTATACAGCTTGAAGGCGGTGAAAACGGCTTCGGTGGTCTTTGAAACTTTCCGGAAGGCTTTGTGCTTTACTTTTGGCACAAGGTTAACTTACATAGAATTATGACTTGAAATTAAAAACTACTAATTTACTATATATATATATATATATATATATATATATATATATATATAATTTGCTGTGTTCCATTTTAAAATCGAGCCTCACGAATTGGGCGCCAAATTTGCTGTGATTATTCAAAATCCGGGTACTCCGCTTTTCGAATCGAGCCCCTACGAATTGGATGTCCAGAATGCTGTGAATCCTACAAAAAGCTATTCATTACCTTAACTGTGTTGGTCCATTGACTTTCTTCTGTTAATCGCCTCGGCTGCTCCTCTAGATAGCTTTCATCCTCATACATAAAAAAAAAACAAACACATTCCTACCACAAACACGAACGTTAACTCTATTTACATCAATATTCACAATACATTAAAATTTCAAAATTAAATTTTGGCATAAATTTAATTATCAGAAATTTTCAAGATTACATTTATTATCATTTAAATGTGCATCCTGAATTAAAGTCCTTGTTGTATGCCTACTAATTAATATAACAATATATGCAGACCGGAGTCTGAGTACAAAGGGAGCATCTACCACCACTTTACGTTAATTAACCAGGTTCGTCTAATTGAGCTCAAAGACATACCCAAATTTTCATCATAATCCAGAACATCAATACTAAATACCCCTTTCTACCTAAACAAGCAAATTTCACCTTAACATTAAAATTTTATGGTTAGTACAATTTCACTAATGTCCATTTAAAGTATCTTCTATCTTCTCGTATCTTCAATGTACATCGTCCCTTTTGTTAATCACACCATTCCAACTGGGTTATATTTACAGCTTCTGATTCTCAACGCTTTTCAAATTTTCTCCATCACCATTTATTTAAAGTTGTTTCTGGGCTTTTCCAGAACTAATCTGTGTATATCTGAACCTTGTTTTGTGGATCCAGACCCGTTTATGCACCATTTAAGTATTAATACCCCCGAAAAATAACAAAGAACTTCATACTTCTTTCACCAATATACGCCAAAACTGCCTACTTTTGTGTATATATTTGTCGTTGTAAATTTTTACCAATTGGTACAGTGATACTAAACTTTATTACCTTGTATCTTCTTTTCTAAGTGCACTAACGTACATTCATTGTAGCACGTATAGAACAAGCTGTTTTAAATCACATAATATTCGAGCAAACTGTTTAAATTATTTAATATTAAAACCGGAAAACTAAAAAGCACTGTTTAACGCTTTCAATCAAGTCGAAGATCTAAGAGCTTGTTCATATTCACCTCGGTATATATAGCGGTTAGCCAGTCTGTCGGTCGAGTCTCAAAAACGGCCAGTTTCTAGAATTTCGTCATTCTATGTTCCCAGTCCGTAGCTCGCGTGTCGGTTTTTACGAATTTTGTACTCACCCCAGTTAAATCTCAGAAATTTCAACACGGCACGCAAAGTCTGGAAATAACTAATTGACTTTTATACCGAACTGTTATTTTTACCTCTCAAGTTTGCCTTTTACTTTCAACCAATTGCAACCCCATGACGTTGCTCTACTCACGCCTTTTTACTATACGTGTCTTTGCTTGACGCATTTTCTCTTTCCTTTTCTAACCTGTTCGTATTGGTGCAAATTGATATTCCTTATTATCGATTATTTTAGTCCATGTGGAGTGTGAAATAACCCACCTTTAGCATTTCTCGTAACTATTATGCGACGGTTTCTACAAGATTCTCTGAACCATTAATTATCTACAAAATTTTCGCCGTACGTGATATTTAAACTACGCAGGTGTTCAAACATAATATTAATTCTCAGAGCTTTATTTTCTGGTATTATAATCTTGGATTTTCACAGACTTTTATGCTTATTATTAATAATGGTTTAATTAACTCCAATTAAAATTGACTTCTATCCTTTCATTTTAGCGAATACAAGTTAAATATTAATTATTATGTGTACACTCTGTTTAATACCGGTTACTTAAAATAGGGTTAATTAATATAAATTTTGCACGTAATTTCCATTTGTTTCTTTCCTCGGAATAATTAAATTACACGCAGAGCTTTTTTTGATATAAAGCGTCTTGTACGTGATTTTAAATCTCTTATTTTTACTGAAACGAATGAATTTTTATTCTCCACGGTGTTTTAATAAAGCGTATTATCTAATAAAATTCCTTATACACGGTGATTAAAATTATTTGATGTGATTATTTAATTTTTTACCCTGGTCTAAATATGAGTAATATATATATAAAGTATCTATAATAACAGGCTATTAGGTCTGCTGGTTAATGAATTAAACTCTTTATTATAAATTCAAGCTTTCGGTTTTTTTTATTTTTAAACCTTTATCAAGAATACTAAAAATTGTGAAACGTTGTTAGGGTATACAATAATCAAATACTTACTAATGTGAGGTTTTTTAAAATAGAATCGTTGATATAAATAAAATTCATAAATATCAATTAATAGTGTGATGTATAAGCTTTTAACAAAAATAATGTGATATTCTTATTTAAGTTTGAAAGTTACAGACTGACATATTTAAAAACGCTAACACTGTTAATAAAAAAACTGATATCAACGCACTAAGCTCCATATATACCTATCTACTTCATTTTAAATCGAAAAACAAATTTAACTTAAATGATCACATCACTTAATAAAACTCAACATAAACACACACACACACACACACACACACACACACACACTCACACACGCTCGCATATGTATATATGTGTATATATGTATATAGACATACATGCATAAATAAAAAAAATATATAAATTTCAGTTGACTTACAAAAGAAATAGTAACATCTAGAAAGTTGTCTCAACAACTGTCAAAATTATATAGGAATTTGTCAGTCTGTAACTTTCAAACTTAAATAAGAATATCACATTATTTTTGTTAAAAGCTTATACATCACACTATTAATTTATATTTATGAATTTTATTTATATCAACGATTCTATTTTAAAAAACCTCACATTAGTAAGTATTTGATTATTGTATACCCTAATAACGTTTCACAATTTTTAGTATTCTTGATAAAGGTTTAAAAATTAAAAAAACCGAAAGCTTGAATTTATAATAAAGAGTTTAATTCATTAACCAGCAGACCTAATAGCCTGTTATTATAGATACTTTATTTTATAATCTGCAAGGTCGTTACACCACATAATTATATATATATATATATATATATATATATATATATATATATATATATATATGTATGTATAGAGGGTTCAGAGGTCTTCGGAACTCTTCCTGTAGGCTTCGTAATTGTAATTGTGAAGCCCAGTAAGAACTTGGACAGCGATAATTAAAAAATATTTACAGTTTTAATAGGCTCAGACGTCTTCGGTGATCTTCGGTACTCTTCGGCAGACGTCGTGGAAGTGGTACCTTAGGCCTCGTTGAGTACGTCGCCGTTAACCTCTACGGGGGTGTTGTCCCGGAGGTAGACTTGGCAGATGCAGTCGACGACATCACAGTAAACCACTTCTCGGGATGCACTTGTAGTAGAAGCGGTTTGAATATGTTCTTTCGGCGATGGTGGCAGAGGCGACAGAAACTTTGGGTGCGGTAGGAATGAACGGATTGCACGTCGAAGAACGTTCTGTGTCTGCTTTACATTGGCCTGGTGTATGGAACGAATCTTACCACCCATACGTAGATTAAATAACTAGTCACAATGAATTATAATGACGTGCCCCAGGTACGGCGGCGGACAGCGTCACTGTCGGCGAATACGCAGGCTATGGAGAGCACCGCGTGTCGAAGTATAGCAGGCTATGAAGAGCGCTGCTCGCTGAACGTTTTGCAGGCTATGGGGAGCACTGCAAGAGGACTCTTTAGGCTATGGTGAGCACTAACAAATGTCTTTCGGAGAATTTGAAATTATATTTATACACTTCCATTTTCTATGCTTCGTGTGTTGAAAAACGTTAATGATGTCTTTAACCAATGGAATTGTGTATTTCGATTTTGAAATGTAAAAGAATATCCAAATTTAGTTTGACCAAATAACGTGCTGATTTTTGGGTACCACAAAAATAAGTTGTAAATTTCTCGCGATTCTTAGTTTGTTCTATTTCCAGCTCGTGTACTTTGATATAATCAACTGCAATTCCTCAGTCTGTTCTGTGATCAGCTTGGGTGCGGTGATATAGTCAACATCCCCCCGCTGAAAAGTGTAGCGTAGCTTGGTTGATGCGAGAGGGTGGTGGTCTAGTGGGTGCTGGTCGTATATCTTTGGAGTGAATGTTGACGTCTCCCCCGTTCCATCCGAACCCAGTAGATGTTGGGTTCGGTTCTTCTTTGGATTGTATGAGGTCCAGCCCATTTGGTTTCGAATCGGTTTCTGGTGGAGGGATGGTTTCTAACTATGATCGTGTCCCCGGGCGAAAACAGAGCGGATCCTAGTCTTGGGCATACCTTTTTCCTGAAGCGGCGCTCGCTGTCTTGAATCTCTCGGATGCGGCGTAGTCGGGCTTCTCCTTGATTGTCTACTGGCGGTTGGTGGAAGTCTCCTAAACGGGGTAGTTCATATCCCAGTAGGGCATAACTGGGTGTAGTTACCGTAGCTACGTTCTTCCTGGTGCGGAAGAAATACATAATCTCAGGAAGTTTCCAGGCGTAGGATAGTGCGCTGTATTGGATTGAGAAGGCTCGCAAGGCTTTCTTGATCTCCTGGTTCCGGCGTTCTACTGGGTTTGCTGGTGAGTAGAAGATTGGCGTAGTTCAGTTATGACAACCCCATTGATCCAGTGTTCGGTCCCATCGTCGAGATACGTATTGGAACCCGTTGTCGATGAGGATCGCTCTTGGGTATCTATATCAGAAGATGACCTCGTTTATGAGTAAGTTAATGACAGTGGCTGACTTGGTGTCAGGTATTTGAAAAGTTTCGACTCATTTGCTAAACAAGTCGGTTACGACCAGTATGAACCGATTGTTTTGACGTGAAGTGATGTATGGTCCCATGGTGTCGACGGATATGACCTCCCATGGTCAGACGGGTAGATGTGGTCGGAGGGCAGTTTTCTGTTGATACGGCCCCCTTTTTGTAGCAGCACAGGTTCAACATTGGCTTACATATTGTCTTACCGCGTCACCGACTTTGGGTCAAAAGTATCTTTCGCCGAGGACGCGGTAAGCTTCGTCGGTGCCTAGGACGAGTCGGATGTGTTGTAGATGCATTTCCCAGTTGTTAGAATAAATTACTAAGTCGTCCAGATATACGAGCACAAATTTGCGGAGGTAGCCTGCCAGTACCTCTTGTGTCATCAGCTTCTGAAAAGTGGCTGGGGCATTTTTCAGTCCAAATGGCATAACGTGAAATTGGTAACTGGCTCCATCGAGCGTGGTGAATGCTGTGAGAGGCTTGGACTCGGGGTCGAGTGATGCTTCCCAGTATCCTGATTTCAGGTCGAGGGTGGTCAATGCGGATGCTGTGCCGAGGTTTCCTAGTGCTTCTTGAATTATTGGTAGGTTTGAACTTTCATGCCTGGTGATGGAGTTGAGTCTCCGATAGTCGATGCAAAATCGTGGTCTTCCATCCTCTCCTCCACGATCACTATAGGAGAGGTGTAGGTCAATGTGCTGGGCTCAATGATTCGGTTTGCCAGCATTTCCTCTACTTCGGCGGCGATGATGAGTTTCTTTTGTGGGGAGTACTGACACGGCGGCAATCAGAAAGGTGTGTGTGGATTGCTCCGTATCATGTGACTGGTGCTGGCAGTGGTGGTTGGCTGTGTTGGTCCGTCGACAACGGAGTAGAACTTCTCCAGGAGACAGTGGGTTGGAATTTGACTGGGAACTGGTGGATTGTGGTTTGTGAGGATGACCTGCTGGCGGAGATGAGTGTCGTCTTTTGGTTCCAATAGAGCGTTTGGCGATTGTGTGTTCTAAAGTGTACAGATTCTCGCTCGTGATTCATGACTGCTCTTTGCCGTCAGAGCCAGGATAGCCCCAGGATAACATCTTCTGCTAGATTGGCCACTACCAGGAAAGTTTCATGGTCCGTCACTTTTCCGAGGGTAAATGGTGTGCGGAACTTGCCTTTAATTGCCATTTCAATCTCTGCTTCGGCTAGATAGGCGGAGGCATGATAGGGTGCTACCTGTGAGACTGTGTGTATTCGATCTTCCCTAATCATCCACGTCGATGCTCCTGTATCTAGTAGTGCGTTGAAGGTTTTCTTCTATATTGTGATGGGGATCCTTGATAGTAGGTCATCGTGGGTAATGTTTAGTCGCGCGAGTTTGTTTCGCCCGGCCGGGCGGTGTGCCGGCGCAGCTCGGCCGAAGTATCGTTTCCCGAGTTTCTGGTTGGACAATCTGGGTGCCAGTGTCTTTGATGGCAGACGCGGCACCTTGGTAGTTCTTCTGCTGTGGGTGGACGTTTGGCAGCTGGTGTGGGGTTGGTCGTCTTTATTGTTGTTTCTTTCAGGTTGTCTTCGATTTTTGTGAGGCGGGAGACCATTTTCCATACTGTTGTCGGCATGTGGCACTGAATTGGATTCCTCAGTGTTGGTAGGAGGAGATCCGTGAACAGCTCCATGTCCCGATTCATATCTAGCTTTAGGCGTTGGGCTTGCTTCGCCGTAGTGCCGAGGAAGGCGGCTATTGATTGAGACACCATCTGCTTCTGTCCATAATACTAGGAAGTTATTTTGGCTCTGATGGTTGGACTGTCGTATTTGTCCAGAAAGTACCGTTTGAATTCGCTGTGGGTGAGTTGGAACATCGTGTATGCTTCCAACCATGTGGCTGCTTGGCCTTGGAATTGAACGGTTGTTGTAAGTACATCCGCGTCCATCGCTTTCATCTGTTGGAGCAATTCTGCGGGATCCTCCAGAAGGGTGCCAGAGAATGTAGGTTTTTCTGCTTCGGGGGTAACAATGGTGACGTGGTACAGATCTTCCACGAGCGTCTTGATTGTGGCCATTTTGTTGGTTGATTGTGTTTGTTGAGCGCCACTGGGTTGTTGCAGTCAAAGAACTGTTGGTGATTGTGTGACCTCTTGGGTTAGAGGCGGCTGGTTGGTGTCCAGCTGGACGTTTAATGTGGTTTGACTCCTCGTCTCGGGCATGATGTTAGTTCTTGCAAGCGCGCTGTTTGCAAAATCCTCTGGGAAGACCTCCCAATCACGTTGGACGCCACTTGTTATCGTTCGGAAAGCGGCGTGTGAAAGCATGTAGGCTTGGCTTGATTATTTGTTTAAGAGGTTTCATAAATACATAAAGATAAAAATGAAATAGTAAAATTGGTTGATTTTTAATAGTTGAAGTAGTTCGGGAGTCTTCTGTAATCTTCTAAACTCCTCGGAAGGCTTGGTGTTTGCTTGTGGAACCAAAATAAACATAAACACTTATTAAATGAATGTCTATACAGCTTGAAGGCGGTAAAAACGGCTTTGGTTGTCTTCGGAACTTTCCGGAAAGCTTCGTGCTTTACTTTTGGCACAACGTTAAGTTACAAAGAACTATGACTTGAAAATTAAAACTACTAATTTACAATATATACAAGTATACAGGGTTCAGAAGTCTTCGGTTGCCTTCGGAGCTCTTCGAAAGGCTTCGGAATTGTAATTGTGAAACCCAGTAAGAACGTGGACAGCGGTAATTAGAAAATATTTACAGTTTTAAGAGGACCAGACGTCTTCGGTGATCTTCGGTACCATTCGGCAGACGTCGTGGAAGTGGTGCTTTAGGCCTCGTTGAGTACGTCGCTATTAAACTCTACGGGGGTGTTGTCCAGGAGGTAGACATGGCAGATGCAATCGACGACATCACAGTAACCACTTCTCGGGATGCACTTATAGTAAAAGCGGTTTGAATATGTTCTTTCGGCGATTGTGGCAGTGGCGACAGAAACTTTTGGTGCGGTAGGATTGAACGGATCGCACGTCGGAGAACGTTCTGTGGCTGCTTTCCATTGGCCTGGTGTATGGAACGAATCTTACCACCCATACGTAGGTTAAATAACTAGTCACAATGAATTATAATGACGTGCCCCAGGTACGGCGGCGGACAGCGTCCCTGTCGGGGAATACGCAGGCTATGAAGAGCACTGCGTGTCGAAGTACAGGAGACTATGGAGAGCGCTACTCGCTGCAGGCGTTTTGCAGGCTATGGGGAGCATGCAAGAGGATTCCTTAGGCTATGGTGAGCACTAACGAATGTCTTTCGGAGAATTTGAAATTATATTTATACACTTCCATTTCTTATGCTTCGTGTGTTGAAAAACGTTAATGATGTCTTTAACCGATGGAATTGTGTATTTCGATTTTGAAATGTAAAGGAATATCCAAATTTAGTTTGACCAATAAACGTGCTGATTTTTGGGTACCACAAAAAATAGGTTGTAAATTTTTCGCGATTCTTTGTTTGTTCTATTTCCAGCTCGTGTGCTTTGATATAGTCAACTGCAATTCCTCAGTCTGTTCTCTCCGCACCGATGAAGTACAGAAGACCAAAGACAGTAGTTATAGATTAGCATAGTTTAATTAATGAATGAAATACCTTAAGTCGACTGTCAATAGGACAGCAAGATAACACTTAATTCTTTTCACATTAATCAGACTACATTTCCTGATTTCATCAAGCACGCCAAAGAAATGAAACGAATTACAAAACGTGACATAAACATACGAGCAACCGGACTAGGTGTACGAATCCACGCAGCCGACGCCGACGAGTTCAGATTCGCACAGGACTACCTGAAGAAACACTCAATTGAATTCCACACATACGGACTAAAGACTGAACGACAACTCAAGGTTGTAATCAAAGGACTGGCCGCAAACATCACACCAGAGGATGTCACCAACGAACTGCTGGACAGGAAATTTAAAATTGAACACGTCACTAAACTACAATCAAAGGACAAACAATACAGCAATACATTCCTGGTTATTCTGAAGAACGAACCGACATCACAGACCATCTACGACATACCAGAACTTTTATACTGCCACGGCGTTAGGGTTGCTGCCTTCCAATAGAGGGTGGAGATTCCACAATGCTTCGCATGCCAACGCTACGGACACTCCAGCCTAAACTGTGGATACAGACCGCGATTCATCAAGTGTAGTAAAGAACACTACGCCTCTGAATGAATGCATCAAAAAACGTGAAACTACACCGACATGTGCTAACTGTAGAGGACCGCAACCCGCAAACTACAGGAACTGCCCAGCCTACCAACAAATACTCGAACAGAAAAAGAAGACGCACCAACCACCAGGCACCGATACTCGCATAGACACATCCAACAGCTCCGACACAGACGAAGAGGAAGGGTGGACGAGAGTCGACCGCAAAAAGAAGACACGATCACGCAAGACCCCCACAGGAGGCAGCGACAAAACCGACTGAAACGGTTACGGCAACAACATCTACCACACACTGTACACCAGACACTGACAGCTCCACCGACGTCAGTATGAACAGCGCTCCTGAGAAACGAGAGAAACAAAAACGCAGACTATCCACGAAGACGAAGTCGACAAAAAAGACGACACCGACTACCACCACAACGCCTACAACAGAACCTCACACCACCGTAAGGACTGCTCCAGCTGTCCCAGCACCTGAAGCAGTTACGCTACAAACGAACACTAACCTGGACAGTAGCATAAACCGACTACTGAATAAAGCACTACAGTAGACGCTAAGACTGATATCGACCTACACGGCTGGGGAACCCGTTGTTCCGCTTCTCCTGAAGGCACTATGCGACATCTTCACGACACTTAATGGATACTCAACGAACACGACGACAACTGCGACTACTCTCTTGGAACGCCAACGGAATTAAACACAAACTAACTGAACTACGACACTTCCTGACCAAATTTGACATCGACATCGCACTACTTGGCGAAACGAAACTAAACCCAACCACGCACTTAAGATTCCAAATTACACCATTCGCAGAAAAAACAGGACTATCAAACCAGGACAAATATCAAGTGGAGGAGTAGCCGTACTTATTCACAGACGAATTACACATCACGCACTAGATCCTCCACAAACACAGCTAGATGTTACAGGCGTGGAACTCTCGCAGACGGACGACTTCTCAGACTCATTTCTGTATACCGTAGCCCAACCAGAACACTATCTACGCAAGACATCGACAACCTAACACTAGAGACTCCGCTACGATAATCATGGGTGACTTAAACGCTAAACACACCACATGGAGTTCCAGAATTAACAATCGCGACGGACTGACGCTCTTCACTCACGCACTGGGTAAAGACTTCGACATCACTGGACCAGACACGCCAACAAGAATACCTCCAAATCCAGATCATCAGTCCGACGTACTAGACATAACACTAATGAAAAACATGCCGTACAACTACACGACAGAAGTGATGCAAGACTTAAGCTTCGACCATCTACCGATACCAACTACGATTCACACAACGCCACATACACAAGAGACGAATAACACCGTGACATCAACAAACTGGAGGAAATTCAACGAGTACCTACAACACAGAATAACATCTGGAAACCCGACTGTCGATACGCACGAACAAATCGACGCAGTCACAGATTACATCACTAATACGTTATAAGAAGCACTAAATCACAGCACAACGACAAGAATTCGCAACACCAACAGACCACGACTGCCTGACTACCTCCGTGACATCATAAAACAGAAAAGGAAGTTAGTCCGGAGATGGCGGATAACGAGGGACCCAGCCATCAAAACCCAACTAACGCAACACAAGCTGCACTTAAAACCCTACTAGACGAACATAATATGCAACAGTGGACGGAACACATCAACAATGTTCTCGAGACTAAGGGGAACTTACACCGACTCAACAGAGGACTCATAAGAAGACATCGACTATCCAACGCACCACTAGACGCACCAGACGGAAAAATCTACAACGGCCTGAAAAGGCAAACATATTCGCCACAATACTACAAGAAACATACTCACCGAACTCGACAACACGCCAGCAACACGAAACACAAGTTAACGAAACTTTGGACGAAATACTACAAATAAACCCAGAAGACCTCATACCACTTATAACACCGAAAGACACAAAACAAACCATCCTTGGCAATAGAAACAGGAAAGCATCCGAAAAAGACAACATCAAAAACCAAGCACTCAAGAACTTCACGAAACGCACACTAGCATACATCACGAGACTGTTCAACGGAATACTTCTACAACGACATTATCCCACAACATGGAAGACGGCAATCACAGTTATGATTCACAAGACAGGAAAAACAAGGACAAACCCATCGCACTACCGACCGATATCGCTTCTCAGCGCGTTATCAAAAATATTCGAACGACTACTACTACAAAAACTGAAGCATCACCTACGAGGCCGACAAGAACAATGTGGCTTCAGAGAAGATCACTCGAACACTACAGGTATTACACGTTATAGACCACATCGCAGAGAACTACAACAAAGCTCACGTCACGACAGCAATATCACTGGACATACAAAACGCATTCGACAGGGTTTGGCACAGAGGACTCCTGTACAAACTAGCGACCACACACCAAGTACCACTACAATACATACAGATACTCGACAGCTACCTCACAGACCGAAAACTCCAAGTACGAGTTCCGCAAGGCGGATGTCTCTCAGCAGCACTATTCAACGCCTACATACAAGACATACCTTGCAACGACAACGTTAAATGCAGACTATACGCTGACGATACCTTATTCATTACAACAGCACGTCACCCCAGACTAGCCGCCCAAAGACTGCAACGCCAACTGGACACCCTACCCGACTGGTTGGGAAGATGGAAAATACAAATCAACGTCGACAAAACAGAAACCATACTTTTCTCACGACATAGACCATACTTACACCATCCGCTAACGTTTGGAAGGCAGCGACTCCCGTGGAAGGACACCATCAGATACCTCGGAGTGACTATCGACAGAAACCTTTGCTTCCACAAACATCTAGACAAGACGCTCAAAAAAGCAAGACAAACCAAAGGCTACCTACATCCAATGCTGACATTTAACAACAAACTACCGACAGAAACACGGACCAGAATTTACAAAACGCACATAAGACCGATCATCACGTACGGATCACAAGCATGGCTGACATATCTTTCAAAGACAAACTTACGACGCCTATAAGCATTTCAGAACATCATCCTTCGACTGATTACCGGCGCACGGTGGTTCGTCAGAAACGATACAATACGAAACGACTTAAACATTCCCACAATACACGAATACTGTAGAACAAACGCCACAAAAACATACCAAACAATAGACGACTCACCACACCCATCCATACGAGACGTCGCACCGCTACAAGGCACACAACAAACATTCAAAAAACGCCCACGCCGACTACTAGATGTGTAACATAACATCAGACAAAAGCACACCAGACCGCAACTAGTTGGCTAAATAAAAAAACAACTAGGACACAACACAAGATCCAGACCGCTAGGTGGGAAAATAAACACCTAGAACACTTGCACGACAAAACGGTACAGACAAGACAGCAAAAACCACTAGGTTAACGCTGACTACTAGACGCGTCCTAAGAGGGCAGGATCAACCAGGAGAGAGATAGTCTGTTCTGTCCGCCCCGATGAAGTACAGAAGACCAAAGACAGTAGTTATAGATTAGCATAGTTTAATTAATGAATGAAATACCTTAAGTCGACTGTCAATAGGACAGCAAGATAACACTTAATTCTTTTCACATTAATCAGACTAAAAATGTAAAATTTATTCCAAATTCAAACTTCAAAATACCAATGAGATTAAGAGTAGAGATTTGTAACTGTAGCTCAATAAAGAATATGTAAATGTCAGTCCGTTCTGTGTTCAGCTCGGGTGCGGTGATATAGTCAACAACACAAATACACCGCAAACCATAGTTGATGTTTCAATGTTATTGAGAGAATCTAAGCATCCTCACTAAAATAATTCACCCTGTATATATTAACTTCTTTTACACCGTGAACATTGATTTTCAGAGCAAGGAATTTTCACCTAATTGTAAAATATATATTAGTTTCACTAATTAGTGCAAATAAATCGAATATAATTCTTTATGGATTTTATGATTTACTTAAAATTCACTACAAAATTTCAAAACCTTTTTTACCGCAGTAACGTATAAAATTTGTAAGCATGTGCCTAGAATTTCTTTGAACTATATCAGATAGTGTGCATTTGGTATGATAGAAAAGGTTGTTTAGTTTGAGTAGAGAATAGATACTTCAAATATTCCTATTATTTCAAAATAAAAACCAAGCTTGAAATATTCACTTGGGATTTGGTAATTTGATAATTTGATGAAACTATCCTAAAATACAAGTACCTTGGTTTAACTCAACCTAATACAGAAAACAAGAAGAAAGAACAGATTTGCGATTTAAATCAATTGAGTTCAAAGACATAGAAGAATAAATCATCAGAAGCATAATAATGTATAAAAGTGTTCTTATCGTTAAAGGTTACTTTTAGATGTATCAGGCATTTGTAGTCCATCTACAACAATGATACTATGGTTGAGCAGCATCCAAAATGTTGGTCAAGTTTTAATAATAATTTTAATCCCTTTTTGTAAAAAAGAGTTATTACTAATTTATTTCATTGTAAACAAACTGGTTTTAATAATATGGACGTGAAACGCAATAATATATGTAAGTAAACTGCATTTTTTTGTGTAGCTCCTAAGCTATTTCCATGGCCAGAAAATAATTAAAAAATACGTAAGCAGTTTATCGCTTTATTTACAAAAACATAGGGGGAAATGCACACTCTCAACTATGAACTTTGGTCATAGTCCACAACGCTCAATAAGATTTAAATAAATAACCAATCTTTATCATAATTCTTGTACATTGTAGGTTACGAAGCAATATAAACAAACATATTCGCTGTAATGATTCAGTCCGCACATGCTTCTCGTTGAACAAATATGGATGTAGTGTTGCACGAAGCTGCTAATTCCGAAACTGGTAGCAAAAACGGATATGTATTTTTCTCAAGCGACAATGTAGGATATAAATATTCGCCTATCTCGCTAGTGAATAGTTATGCTGATTCTAATAATTGTGCGAAAAGTATTGACAGAGTAACTCAAAATGAACCTATTGAAATAGTTTTTGAAAATGTGACCTATTCAACGTCGCTTGGTTTTAGAAAAGGTATGTTCTTAATAATTGCTTTAAGATAAAATTTAAATAATTTTGAATTGAATTTAACAAAACTGGTATTTAATTAGCGAAGTGAAAGTCTTTATTTTATAATAAATTCGATGAAGTATATTGATCTGTTTATAAATTTTGCTGCTTTCCGTATAAGATTGGTGTTTGAGGTTATAAATATTTAATATAAGTTGATTAGTAAACAAGTAGCTTGCTTGGACTTTGCTGAAGGTTTTCAAAGCAACATTTGCATGATAAGTGTTAGAATGACGTATATGTTCACATCGTTGTTTAGTATTATACAGCATAAAGGCTATTTAATGATAACCCCATTTTTTAATAAGATATTCGAAAATCATATCCTTGCTAGTGTGTTATTAACTACGATTCGATTTTATTACTGGTCTAAAAGGTACGATAAATAACCAGTTCTCTCGAACTTTACCATATAATTAGCGAGGAATTTAAATCTGTTCATGGTTTTTACGCAACGAGAAGGTTTATCACAGTAGGTAATGCCAATCCACGGGGAAAAATAATTATTTATTGTCAAAGAATTAAAATTGAGTTTCTTTCGCAAGAACGGAAAGACTTATCCCAGCCCTTTAGTACAAAGAATTTATCTATACATGCAAATAGTGCTCTGTTTAATCTCCTGGTACATACAATATTTATTTATTACGCACATAATGAAGTTTATCTAATCACCAGTGACAATTTAAACTCCAAGGTCATTGCAGAGCCCAAACACCAAAACGATACAATGATTTTTAAAAATAGTGACTATATATAATTGTGTATTGTTTCTTTTACTTTTTTCTTACAAATAATCTAAGGACTTCCCCGGTAATGTTTTGGTAAAAGCAGTAGCAGCAATTCCGACATAAAGCAATCTATACCCTAACCATTAAAAAGCAACATTATCGACCAAATGAACGATTAAACGCGTATTCAAAGTGAGAAAACATACGTAAAATTAGTTGTTCAAAATGCGATAATAATGATGCGTACGTTTTAAAGATCGTTTTTCCTTTCAACATTTTTTCCAGTTCCTTGTGTGTATTTACTTTCTATGGCGAATCATCGTGAATAAAGATACCACTGCGTAGCATTTCCAATACCAAATCCTATTATTAACTTTGCTACTTCACAACAAAGAAGCTGAACTTCCATTCTAACATTACACGAAATACATTTGCGTTACGAGAGCTAATGTTTGATACGAAAGAAGTATACCCAACACTACAGTTTATATCATTTTTTATGTTGTAAGATGTATCCTAGAAATATAAAAAATGCGAGGCATAATGGTTTTGGAAAATAGGTGGTCAGTAGAGTATAATTGGGAATACTGGCGCCACATTTCCACCAGCATCCACATTTCCACACACATCTGGACCAAATTTACATGTAAATTCCCATAAGGAGGAAATGAGGAGATTCATCTCCACATTTCCACAAGCATCCACATTTCCACACACGAGATAAACCTATTTTTAAGATTTTTTTACCGCTAACATTCTGGACCAAATAGTTTTGTTCGACTAACCATTTTTCATCTTTCGAGATAAACCTATCTCGTTTGGTATCAATTAATATTAGAATTTTCTCAGATACCCGAATCTTTAGGAATTTTTCAGATAGCACCATCCCCAAGGGAGCTACCCCAATTTTAAGATTTCTTACCTGTAGCGACTTTTGAGCGTTCTTATAATTTTTTTAGTCATGCGATACATCTTGTTAGTCTATAATTTTACGCACAACCCGAATCTGCAAACAGATTTGAAGTCGGACCACGCCCTGCAAAGTTACCCCTTTAAAGCTCTCAAACCTCTACATTTTGCTCTTTGCCTATAAGCAAACCTAACAAATAGTTTTCTTTGTGTAACCAATGCATCTTTCGCGATAAACCTATCTTGTTTGGTATCAATTAACATTAGATTTTTCTCAGCTACCCGAATTTCTAAGAATTTTTTAGATATCATCATCCTCCAGGGAGCTACCCTGATTTTAAGATTTCTTACCAAGATCAATTCCTAATCACCTCTCCTTTTTAATATCTACAGTCCTTTAACCAATACAAAGAAATAAGCACACAAAATTTTAATAATTTATTTGTATTTCAAAACATTAATTTTTCCAAAGTAATGCGCTGGTTAATAATTAAGAAAGCTGTTATAATTTCTTTTCCAAACAAATGCGGTTATTACAATAGGAAAGTACGCTAAATGAAAGTCAATTAATAGCAATTAAATATTGCTTACTGACCTACCTTAATTAGGTTACTATGCTATTAGGAATGATGTACTTTTTGTTGCCCTCGCCCGACAAACTGATTTTATTAATTGGGTATAAAGTCGGTGTTTACATGGTTTCGTTTAAGACCTTGTACTTATTTTCCGGATTACTAGAAGACGTTATAACCATACTTTTTGTGTTAAAGGATTTCACATCGGTAGTCTCTTCCCCCATTTTGGTGTAAACGCCGTAGAGTTCGCAATCGACTTTTATTGTTGTATCTTGTATTCTTTTTTATTAAGTAATCGAATAAATCGTTCCTTCTGCTTCCAAAGAAACTCGGACACTCCATCGCCCACATTGATATTCTTTATGTGATAGCTAACCATACGGATGTTAAACGCTGTGCTAACCATTTCTACACCATCGTCGTTAGTAGCGGTAACTGATGCATTTTTATGTTTGTTGCTCCGCAGATGAGCGGGGTATGCAGACTTTAACACCTCCATGTCGCGCACTTTACACAGAATCCGTGGTTGTTTCGTACAAGGCCCGTTAATAGCTGTCGGAGCTGAACGTTTAAGGCTTAATGACTTACCGTGCTGTTTTTCCTTGTGTCGCTGTAAGCTATTCTCGTAAAAAGCGATACCGCAAGACCCACAGTTTAAGTACTTTGCCCGATGATACACCACGACATTTGTTCTGGTGTCGTTTGAGAGCATTTTTCCAGGTATTTTAGTCCCCCGATTGCACTTAAAAACGTTTGCAGATACCATTTTAGTACAAAACAAAATCCGCACTATAAGACTTGACTTGTAAGCGAACTAACTTATAACTAAAAAGTTTACTCTTGCGCGCCTGCTTATGTTCCTTATAGAATGCAAACCGAAGGTTTCGAAGACGACCGAACGATGTTGAGGATTCACCGGGGAACTAAATGACGTCATAATCCTCGCTGCTCGTCCAATACATTTAGCGCCAATGCATGCACCTGGTTCGCTTCGTCGATGGTGCGAATGCAGTTAGTAAAAACATCGGAAACGTCTTCCATGTTATACAGATCGCGTGCATATTAAAAATCCAAAAGGGTGGTAGCACACGCACACAAATTGTCTGCAAGTCGTAGAAGATGCAGTGCTACTATAACCAAAAACACTTTAAACCATTAATAAGAAAATACCAACTTGCTGTCTACAGGATACTTACTAATAAAGTAATTTAATTTTAAATAGCTTCTACATCATATTTTCGGAGATGCCAGGCGTGATTATTTTTTTTGGAAACAATCGAAGATTGCCGAAGACACTCGAAGAGTGCACGAGCGCAACCACTAAACCAATTAGCATTAATACCAAGTATTCCGTACTTTCGTAGGTTGCTCGTTTCCTAGAACCAAATCTTTCGCATAGCGGTCGGCCGCACGTAATGATTTCTAGAACCGGTAAGTACTCGATATCGCCCAAATAGAGAATTAGATGCTCGATGTTCGTCAACTTCCGATTCCCTCGTAAAAGTAGAAAAACTCGGTCAATCATCCATCTAACTTAAACTTCGACTCGCTCCCGTTCTGATAAATTTCCAAACATTTTCAAACGACAATGGGCTGAGAATTTTAAACCTCCGAGGATCTTTAAGTCGTGATCAATTACACATCCGAGCTACGCGTAAACTGACATATTTTGTAGCAACTGTATAATACATGCATACCCCTTCTCTGCGCTACTGCTATTCTTGTAGTTGCTTGGAAAAGTCAGTCGCCCTTTTACGGGTAGGGCCGCTAAAAGCACCATTCCATACTTTCTTTATAAGTGTAGCACATCGCGCACTTTTTGTCGGATAATTAAATTTTGTTTATGTAGGCCTTTACACTTTCGCTTATTTAAACATCTAATACGACCGATTAACCACTTTCGATTATTCTAACGGGAACCACCATACATCCCACCGCACCGTTCTTTTGAATCCAACGATCCTATGGGCCTCCGCACACTAACACCTGACGTATCTTTCCTACTATTTGTTAAACAAAACTACCGGTATCGCCATTGTGGACGTAAACAGATGTTTGTGGATGTGTACGAGAATATATAACCATATACATTAACCAGTCTAAGCTATTTTATTTAGTCCACGAAAACTACTATTTTTCTAAACCATAATTAATAATCGCCTTTATAGGTTCCACATTTCGACCATTTCTCAATGACTGGTGCTGCGTACATGGAAACTTTAATTTCTTATTAGAGAATTCTTATTCTCCACGCACTGCTACGTAGTTGCATGTCCATTCCTTTTGGAGGTATATGCTCGTTATAGGTTGTAAGACCCTCGGTTTTACTTAACTACAATTCGTGAGATCACTTTAATCTTTTTAATCGTATCTTTCTCGACTGCAATACAGTAGGACTTAACATTACTACCACCAAATTCTAATACTGGACCCCCATTAAATACGTCTTTAATTTTCCCTACAACTTTTTATCGACAAGTGTTATATTGTATTTATTATACGCAGGGTAGTCACTCTTTTAAGATAAATATATTTTGCTAGGTATCAACTAATATTAAATTTTTTCTAGGGACCCCAAATCTGTAAATAGATTTTAAATAGGATCACCCCATACAAAGTTATGCGTTTTAAAGACCCAAATCACTAATTTTTGCCCATCTTTATTTAACGCCATTTTTAAAACCTTTTTCGCTATCCAAGACATATGCCTTAGCCAACCATCTCCCGAGAAATCTAAAACCGCCGTGTCCCGCGAATACCACGTGGAGATAACACGTATACTCTGTCAACCAGGATAGAAGCCGGAAGGATTTGGAAGGTGGGAGAAGAACTTAAAAATTATGGAATCTTAAAACTAATATATACAAATATAAACAACTATCTTATATCTTTACGCCCCCATGCGTAGATTGTTGTACTATTAGGAATGATGTACCTTTGTCATCTTCCTCGATAAACTAATTTTATTAATAAGCTGCGTATACAAATCGTATTCTTTTACTCCGGATACATACGCAGACAAGTACTCGATACCATCCAAATAAAGAATTGGATGCTTGGTGACTGTTAACATCCGCTTCCCTCGTGTACGTCCAGACATCCCAGCCCATGAGCACCCTGCGCATGCACACCCTGCCCATGCACACCCCTACGCGTACGCACCCCTGTCCATGCACGCTGCCCATGCGCACCCCTCTCTGTGCGACTGCTATTTCGGGGTAACGTCACAGCCTTTTATAAATAAAGAACAATGTTATATACTATTATAAAATGTTTATTCTGACATTATACATAACAAATTTAAAAATATTTAATGCCAAGCATGGAGTCATTTAAACTTAATTTTAATACAAAGTTATACACAGAAGACAGTCCTTTCTTTATGTTTGTTTGCAGTGGTTTTAGTTTTATCTAATTTTATTCGCAGCTTAAAATTTAAATCGATACCCAAGTCTTCTATCTCCTTTTCTAGCCAATAGTTTGATGCATAAAGACCGTCTAGGTTTTCGAATTGTAAAATGTACCGAAGTTTGCCTCTATATTTAAAGTCTTTGATTCCACCGACAACCAGATCTATTCCTTCGTGTAATTCTTGCAGTTTGTGACAATCTTTTAATCGCAGCTTTCCCACTATATCCTGCATACGTATCTTGTTAGCTTGATCGACTTCTTCTTGTCGGTATTGGAGGAAATTCTTATTCTCCTACAGACTGTTGCGTAGTTGCATGTCCACCACTTTTGGGAATATATGGTTGTTATAGGTTGTAAGACCCTCGGTTTTAAATGATCCAAAAGGTTCTTTACTAGGCAAATATACAATGTTTAGCGCAACCTCTTTGCGTGTCGTGTACGCAAAGATTACGAAAACCGCATTCCTTAGTTCGTCTTTGTTATCTGCCATTTTGATAAATACGTTTTTAGAATAACCTTATAAAAGATATACTGATTTAGTGCCATCCTTTTCCGCAAGGACGCCTACATAACTAAAAGAGTCTTTTTTTTTTACTAACCACAAATGCATACAACTTGTAGAAACCAGATGTATCTAAGTCAGTCCATCGGCACATAAAATAATCTTTTAATTCTTCCTCATTTTCTCTAATAAGATGTTCTTTGTCTAACACATCTTTGTATTGATCGCGTATTGTCGCAGTGTTTTCCATGTAGTCCAATTTTCGCTTTTTTGCATCCATTTCCTCTAATTCCAGTTGTCTTTTCCTTCCACTTACAGCGTATGGTATACATAATGGGGCAATTTCCTTTAGCGTAAACGGATAGAGTTTACTACCAATATTTTCGCGTTGTCATACAACCTCTGGACGAATGTTAGGCGTATCTATCAATCCCAATTCCGAAATGGCTATTTCTTTTGGAATTGTAGAATATGGTGTTGCAGATTGTGTAAAATATGTACTACCTGCTTTAATGTAGCACTTGTGTAAGATTTTTATTTTATCTTGGCTATCTTCCTCTACTATCTCCAAATAATTTATAGGTAAATAGTTAAAACTAAAAGCCGAAAGCACATACTTTATCAATTTTCCCTTTCCTCTAGTTTTCGGACAACTTAATTTGCAAGCCCGTCAATTTCTTTGTATTGCCATTCCCCAATACACGTACTGTAGCAGGTTATTATAGACTAAACAACAGCTATTTTGTAGCTTGTCCGATAGCTTACTCCACATTTTGGCAAGTGATACCGAGTACATTGGCGCCTTTAGGAAGTATAACACTATCTTCCAATAAGGTTAAACAGTCTTTTAAGGGTTTATACACTCGTTCCGCACTGACATAGCTTCCAATTGCACAGTTGTATATTGTCGCTTCCAATCGCGTAATACCATGTTCTTTGACCAAAGTAGACTTAAATGTTTCCCTTAAACGTACATCTGGACAGCGTAAAAAATCTAGTATATGATTGCCAAGTTGTTTATTAACACCAGGACTTGTTATCTGACACACAAATTTGTTGTATATCTTAATTCTTGCATTGGTTGTTAGCCATGTTAAACAATCAATCCCCGCAGTTTTATCGTTGTCAACTATAATATTACATTTTCTTCGTATTCTCCCTTATAGCAAAAGTTATGCTTTGTAGTTAAATAATTACACATCTCCATCTTGCTAAATATGCCCGCAAAATCTTGGGTTACATCCATGTCAAAAGATAGAAATAATTTTTCGACTTCGTCTAATATATCTGGTAGTTCCTCCAATAAAGTTTCCAACTTAACATCTGCTAGTTCCACTTTGTATGGAACACATATAGGATTTTGGAATTTTTATTAATGCATTCGAGGTCTTCTTTTCCGATAATTTCTTTTACTCTCTGGCCCATCTTGTTAGTGCTTTCCAGAGAAAACGGAAGCTTAGCTTTAACACCATGCCTAGCGGAAACAAATCGGTTGAACTTTCTTCGTAGATAGCTGTTAAATGCACCACAAATTTCTTTTTTTAGGATAAACATCCTTTTGTTTGCAGATGCTTGTTCGGTGTCAGAAAGGTCGCAAATTTTAACCAACATTATATTGTCACAAAATGGTTCTGTAATTGGTGTGTGTAGTCCAACAGTCAGCATCTGTTCGCCTTCGACATAACAAATATTACTAATATCTTTTACCAGATTATTGGTGCACATATTTTCTGTCAACAGCCATAATCCAAATCGCTCATTTGTCGGTTTCACTTTATTCCCAAGAAGTTGAGAAACGTTAATCACCTTGGAGACGCTCATGTTTACCGTTCTAGCTACTATCGAATACTAAATTTAATACGAAAAAATTGATCTCTTACGTATTCTACAGAGTGAGGACGTATATTGCCGAAGCTAGTCGAATATGTTGTTATCCAACCTAAGCCGACAGGGATGCGCATCGACATATATCCGGATATATGTAGGATGTTTGAAAGTTCCCATGGTGAAACTTGCCCCATCAGGCGCTGACAATCTACCCCACATGACCACATGGCCATATGACCATCTTATGACCATATGACCACAACCATATGACCACATGACCACGACCATATGACCACATGACTATATGACCTAATTGCTTTTTAATGAGTTTTCTCATTAAAAACCCATTAGCACTAATTGCATTTTAATGAGTTTTTTCCATTAAAAACCAAGTGTGGACCTAGGTTAGATAAAAGCGCCGCGGCGCTGACCTAACCTATTAATTTTTCCTTTTATATCCGGATATATGTCGATGCGCATCCCTGTCGGCTTAGGTTGGATAACAACATATTCGACTATCTTCGGCAATATACGTCCCCACTCCGTAGAATACATAAGAGAACAATTTTTTCGTATTCAATTTAGTATTCGATAGTAGCTAGAACGGTAAACATGAGCGTCTCCAAGTTGATTAACGTTTCTCAACTTCTTGGGAATAAAGTGAAACCGACAAATGAGCGATTTGGCTGTTGACAGAAAATATGTGCAACAATAATCTGGTAACAGATATTGGTAATATTTGTTATGTCGAAGGCGAGCAGATGCTGACTGGTGGACTACACACACCAATTACAGAACCATTTTGTGACAATATAATGTTGGCTAAAATTTGCGACTTTTCTGACGCCGAACAAACCTCTGCAAGCAAAAGGATGTTTATCCTAAAAAGAAATTTGCGGTGCATTTAACAGCTACCTACGAAGAAAGTTTCCTTTTGTTTCCACTAGGCATGGTGTTAAAGCTAAGCTTCCGTTTTCTCTGGAAAGCACTAACAAGATGGGCCAGAGAGTAAAAGAAATTATCGGAAAAGAAGACCTCGAATGCATTAATAAAGAATTCCAAAATCCTATATCTGTTCCATACAAAGTTGAACTAGCAGATGTTAAGTTGGAAACTATATTGGAGGAACTACCAGATATATTAGACGAACTCGAAAAGATTATTTCTATCTTTTGACATGGATGTAACCCAAGATTTTGCAGGTATATTTAGCAAGATGGAGATGTGTAATTATTTAACTACAAACCATAACTTTTGCTAAAGGGGAATACGAAGAAAAGTGTAATATTATAGTTGACAACGATAAAACTGCGGGGTTGATTGTTTAACATGGCTAACAACCAATGCAAGAATTAAGATTTACAACAAATTTGTGTGCCAGATAACAAGTCCTGGTGTTAATAAACAACTTGGCAATCATATACTAGATTTTTACGTTGTCCAGATGTACGTTTAAGGGAAACATTTGCGTCTACTTTGGCCAAAGAACATGGTATTACGCGATTGGAAGCGACAATATACAACTGTGCAATTGGAAGCTATGTCAGTGCGGAACGAGTGTATAAACCCTTAAAAGACTGTTTAACCTTATTGGAAGATAGTAGTTATACTTCCTAAAGGCGCCAATGTACTCGGTATCACTTGCCAAAATGTGGAGTAAGCTATCGGACAAGCTACAAAATAGCTGTTGTTTAGTCTATAATAACCTGCTACAGTACGTGTATTGGGGAATGGCAATACAAAGAAATTGACGGGCTTGCAAATTAAGTTGTCCGAAAACTAGAGGAAAGGGAAAATTGATAAAGTATGTGCTTGGCTTTTAGTTTTAACTATTTACCTATACATTATTTGGAGATAGTAGAGGAAGATAGCCAAGATAAAATAAAATCTTACACAAGTGCTACATTAAAGCAGGTAGTACATATTTTACACAATCTGCAACACCATATTCTACAATTCCAAAAGAAATAGCCATTTCGGAATTGGGATTGATAGATACCTAACATTCGTCCAGAGGTTGTACGACAACGCGTAAATATTGGTAGTAAACTCTATCCGTTTACGCTAAAGGAAATTGCCCCATTATGTATACCATACGCTGTAAGTGGAAGGAAAAGACAACTGGAATTAGAGGAAATGGATGCAAAAAAGCGAAAATTGGACTACATGGAAAACACTGCGACAATACGCGATCAATACAAAGATGTGTTAGACAAAGAACATCTTATTAGAGAAAATGAGGAAGAATTAAAGATTATTTTATGTGCCGATGGACTGACTTAGATACATCTGGTTTCTACAAGTTGTATGCATTTGTGGTTAGTAAAAAAAAAGACTCTTTTAGTTATGTAGGCGTCCTTGCGGAAAAGGATGGCACTAAATCAGTATATTTTTTAAAAGGTTATTCTAAAAACGTATTTATCAAAATGGCAGATAACAAAGACGAACTAAGGAATGCGGGTTTCGTAATCTTTGCGTACACGACACGCAAAGAGGTTGCGCTAAACATTGTATATTTGCCTAGTAAAGAACCTTTTGGATCATTTAAAACCGAGGGTCTTACAACCTATAACAACCATATATTCCCAAAAGTGGTGGACATGCAACTACGCAACAGTCTGTGGAGAATAAGAATTTCCTCCAATACCGACAAGAAGAAGTCGATCAAGCTAACAAGATACGTATGCAGGATATAGTGGAAAGCTGCGATTAAAAGATTGTCACAAACTGCAAGAATTACACGAAGGAATAGATCTGGTTGTCGGTGGAATCAAAGACTTTAAATATAGAGGCAAACTTCGGTACATTTTACAATTCGAAAACTAGACGGTCTTATAGACGGTTATGCATCAAACTATTGGCTAGAAAAGGAGATAGAAGACTTGGGTATCGATTTAAATTTTAAGCTGCGAATAAAATTAGATAAAACTAAAACCACTGCAAACAAACATAAAGAAAGGACTGTCTTCTGTGTATAACTTTGTATTAAAATTAAGTTTAAATGACTCCATGCTTGGCATTAAATATTTTAAATTTGTTATGTATAATGTCAGAATAAACATTTTATAATAGTATATAACATTGTTCTTTATTTATAAAAGGCTGTGACGTTACCCCGAAATAGCAGTCGCACAGAGAGGGTGCGCATGGGCAGCGTGCATGGACAGGGGTGCGTACGCGTAGGGGTGTGCATGGGCAGGGGTGTGCATGCGCAGGGTGCTCATGGGCTGGGATGTCTGGACGTACACGAGGGAAGCGGATGTTAACAGTCACCAAGCATCCAATTCTTTATTTGGATGGTATCGAGTACTTGTCTGCGTATGTATCCGGAGTAAAGAATACGATTTGTATACGCAGCTTATTAATAAAATTAGTTTATCGAGGGAAGATGACAAAAGGTACATCATTCCTAATAGTACAACAATCTACGCATGGGGGGCGTAAAGATATAAGATAGTTGTTTATATTTGTATATATTAGTTTTAAGATTCCATAATTTTTAAGTTCTTCTCCCACCTTCCAAATCCTTCCGGCTTCTATCCTGGTTGACAGAGTATACGTGTTATCTCCACGTGGTATTCGCGGGACACGGCGGTTTTAGATTTCTCGGGAGATGGTTGGCTAAGGCATATGTCTTGGATAGCGAAAAAGGTTTTAAAAATGGCGTTAAATAAAGATGGGCAAAAATTAGTGATTTGGGTCTTTAAAACGCATAACTTTGTATGGGTGATCCTATTTAAAATCTATTTACAGATTTGGGGTCCCTAGAAAAATTTAATATTAGTTGATACCTAGCAAAATATATTTATCTTAAGAGAGTGACTACCCTGCGTATAATAAATACAATATAACACTTGTCGATAAAAAGTTGTAGGGAAAATTAAAGACGTATTTAATGGGGGTCCAGTATTAGAATTTGGTGGTAGTAATGTTAAGTCCTACTGTATTGCAGTCGAGAAAGATACGATTAAAAAGATTAAAGTGATCTCACGAATTGTAGTTAAGTAAAACCGAGAGTCTTACAACCTATAACGAGCATATACCTCCAAAAGGAATGGGCATGCAACTACGTAGCAGTGCGTGGGAGAATAAGAATTCTCTCTAATAAGAAATTAAAGTTTCCATGTACGCAGCACCAGTCATTGAGAAATGGTCGAAATGTGGAACCTATAAAGGCGATTATTAATTATGGTTTAGAAAAATAGTAGTTTTCGTGGACTAAATAAAATAGCTTAGACTGGTTAATGTATATGGTTATATATTCTCGTACACATCCACAAACATCTGTTTACGTCCCAATGGCGATACCGGTAGTTTTGTTTAACAAATAGTAGGAAAGATACGTCAGGTGTTAGTGTGCGGAGGCCCATAGGATCGTTGGATTCAAAAGAACGGTGCGGTGGGATGTATGGTGGTTCCCCGTTAGAATAATCGAAAGTGGTTAATCGGTCGTATTAGATGTTTAAATAAGCGAAAGTGTAAATGCCTACATAAACAAAAATTTAATTATCCGACAAAAAAGTGCGCGATGTGCTACACTTATAAAGAAAGTATGGAATGGTGCTTTTAGCGGCCCTACCCGTAAAAGGGCGACTGACTTTTCAAGCAACTACAAGAATAGCAGTAGCGCAGAGAAGGGTATGCATGTATTATACAGTTGCTACAAAATATGTCAGTTTACGCGTAGCTCGGATGTGTAATTGATCACGACTTAAAGATCCCTCGGAGGTTTAAAATTCTCAGCCCATTGTCGTTTGAAAATGTTTGGAAATTTATCAGAACGGGAGCGAGTCGAAGTTTAAGTTAGATGGATGATTGACCGAGTTTTTTCTACCTTTTACGAGGGAATCGGAAGTTGACGAACATCGAGCATCTAATTCTCTATTTGGGCGATATCGAGTACTTACCGGTTCTAGAAATCATTACGTGCGGCCGACCGCTATGCGAAAGATTTGGTTCTAGGAAATGAGCAACCTACGAAAGTACGGAATACTTGGTATTAATGCTAATTGGTTTAGTGGCCGCGCTCGTGCACTCTTCGAGTGTCTTCGGCAATCTTCGATTGTTTCCAAAGAAAATAATCACGCCTGGCATCTCCGAAAATATGATGTAGAAGCTATTTAAAATTAAATTACTTTATTAGTAAGTATCCTGTAGACAGCAAGTTGGTATTTTCTTAGTAATGGTTTAAAGTGTTTTTGGTTATAGTAGCACTGCATCTTCTACGACTTGCAGACAATTTGTGTGCGTGTGCTACCACCCTTTTGGATTTTTAATATGCACGCGATCTGTATAACATGGAAGACGTTTCCGATGTTTTACTAACTGCATTCGCACCATCGACGAAGCGAACCAGGTGCATGCATTGGCGCTAAATGTATTGGACGAGCAGCGAGGATTATGACGTCATTTAGTTCCCCGGTGAATCCTCAACATCGTTCGGTCGTCTTCGGAAACCTTCGGTTTGCATTCTATAAGGAACATAAGCAGGCGCGCAAGAGTAAACTTTTTAGTTATAAGTTAGTTCGCTTACAAGTCAAGTCTTATAGTGCGGATTTTGTTTTGTACTAAAATGGTATCTGCAAACGTTTTTAAGTGCAATCGGGGGACTAAAATACCTGGAAAAATGCTCTCAAACGGCACCAGAACAAATGTCGTGGTGTATCATCGGGCAAAGTACTTAAACTGTGGGTCTTGCGGTATCGCTTTTTACGAGAATAGCTTACAGCGACACAAGGAAAAACAGCACGGTATGTCATTAAGCCTTAAACGTTCAGCTCCGACAGCTATTAACGGGCCTTGTACGAAACAACCACGGATTCTGTGTAAAGTGCGCGACATGGAGGTGTTAAAGTCTGCATACCCCGCTCATCTGCGGAGCAACAAACATAAAAATGCATCAGTTACCGCTACTAACGACGATGGTGTAGAAATGGTTAGCACAGCGTTTAACATCCGTATGGTTAGCTATCACATAAAGAATATCAATGTGGGCGATGGAGTGTCCGAGTTTCTTTGGAAGCAGAAGGAACGATTTATTCGATTACTTAATAAAAAAGAATACAAGATACAACAATAAAAGTCGATTGCGAACTCTACTACCGATGTGAAATCCTTTAACACAAAAAGTATGGTTATAACGTCTTCTAGTAATCCGGAAAATAAGTACAAGGTCTTAAACGAAACCATGTAAACACCGACTTTATACCCAATTAATAAAATCAGTTTGTCGGGCGAGGGCAACAAAAAGTACATCATTCCTAATAGCATAGTAACCTAATTAAGGTAGGTCAGTAAGCAATATTTAATTGCTATTAATTGACTTTCATTTAGCGTACTTTCCTATTGTAATAACCGCATTTGTTTGGAAAAGAAATTATAACAGCTTTCTTAATTATTAACCAGCGCATTACTTTGGAAAAATTAATGTTTTGAAATACAAATAAATTATTAAAATTTTGTGTGCTTATTTCTTTGTATTGGTTAAAGGACTGTAGATATTAAAAAGGAGAGGTGATTAGGAATTGATCTTGGTAAGAAATCTTAAAATCAGGGTAGCTCCCTGGAGGATGATGATATCTAAAAAATTCTTAGAAATTCGGGTAACTGAGAAAATCTAATGTTAATTGATACCAAACAAGATAGGTTTATCGCGAAAGATGCATTGGTTACACAAAGAAAACTATTTGTTAGGTTTGCTTATAGGCAAAGAGCAAAATGTAGAGGTTTGAGAGCTTTAAAGGGGTAACTTTGCAGGGCGTGGTCCGACTTCAAATCTGTTTGCAGATTCGGGTTGTGCGTAAAATTATAGACTAACAAGATGTATCGCATGACTAAAAAAATTATAAGAACGCTCAAAAGTCGCTACAGGTAAGAAATCTTAAAATTGGGGTAGCTCCCTTGGGGATGGTGCTATCTGAAAAATTCCTAAAGATTCGGGTAGCTGAGAAAATTCTAATATTAATTGATACCAAACGAGATAGGTTTATCTCGAAAGATGAAAAATGGTTAGTCGAAGAAAACTATTTGGTCCAGAATGTTAGCGGTAAAAAAATCTTAAAAATAGGTTTATCTCGTGTGTGGAAATGTGGATGCTTGTGGAAATGTGGAGATGAATCTCCTCATTTCCTCCTTATGGGAATTTACATGTAAATTTGGTCCAGATGTGTGTGGAAATGTGGATGCTGGTGGAAATGTGGCGCCAGTATTCCCAATTATACTCTACTGTGGTCACTTACCATTACTAGAGGTAATTAAAAAATTTAGCAAACCAGGTCACTGGGTGCCCGTGGATTCTCGCTTTTTGGCTTCTTGCCATCCAATAAGCACTCTTGCAATGGCTAACCGAAAATTTTTCAGGGACAAGCATTTTCCGTGGCATCTCATTTTGAATAAATAGCATGAAAACATTTACAATACACGGGTACCACTATTTGTAGGATTTACGATCACGTTTATACATACTTTTTAGCAAGTCGAACTTATCAACATAACCCATGTGTTGGTTATAATGCACTGTTTTACGAGGACAAGTCACATCTACAGTCGTGCCATCTTTTTTCTTTCTTGGGACAGTGATAGTAATTGCAGGATCTTAGTAGTTGGATGAAAATAGCACAGTTCTTAAATCCTTCCATTTGATTGTAGCTAACCCACCGGTAGATACACGAACATCTGTCATACCCTGTTTCATTTGCTATCATTTTTCAACTTAGGGGAGTGTGTCTGCATTTCCGAAAGGAACCACATGAATAAATTCCTTCACCCATTAGAGACCTTTGTAGTTCAGTAGATCCGAAAAAGTTATCGAAATATGCCTTATGACTTTTTCCAACCAAAAGCTTTGTTAGATTTTTGCTACTTTTTTCGGAATTTTGGTCAATTGTGCCAATGTAATTCTGAAAATCGCACATGAATCCATTTGATATTACTCAAACCTTGAGTCGCCGTTTTATTGGCGCAAATATTTAACTAAAGGTACTTCATCTTCGCTATCCCAACATGTCATCAATGATACTTGGTTCATCATCGGCCGATTTTTTATCTTCACTCACAATATCTATATCGAAACATTCATCTTCTCTTAATCATCAATAACTTGATTTTGATCTATAAATTTCTTCAATAAGAATTTTAGACGATTCGGGCATTTTGTAGAGTTGTTATAGTTTATTTATTGGCCGAAGTATGTAGCTTAGTCGGATAAACCTGGTAAGGTCAACTTTTTCTGGCAGTTAAAAAAAAATCAAAAGTGTTTTGTTTTGTTTTAGGGACCGTGAAACACTCTCAATTTCAAGAAATGAACGCGATTCTTTGTGGTTAACACACACCCTTTTAATAATGATTTAAAATTTTGAAACCTTTTTATGTTCTGAGCACAATAAAATTAAAATAATTGTAGGTAATATGTACAAGGCGTGTAAAATAAGTAACAAGACTAGCAACGTAGCGTTCGATATCACAACACGCAAAACGCGGGATTTGGAGGATCGTCAGGTAAACATGTGATGCGCCTTTAGTTTGAGTTTAAAATTGCTGAAGTCATTTCGTTGTCCGTAGCGATTCTTTCCGTGTCAACATCATTAGGTCTTCAGTCCTAGAACTGGTTAGACGCGTACCCTCATTGTTTGCTAGTCTGAACTAACCTACGCATTTTCCTGAAATTTGCACAATCTGTATCTTACGCGCAATAGTCTGATCTAGGTCTACCTCTACCTTTTTTTCCTATCTCTGCTTGTAATATATCCCGTAATATTTCCCAAAAATGCCTTATAGCGTATTCTGCCCTTCTATTTCTGCTATTTTTCTTTGTGTTTCACAGATATCCTTATTACCCTACTGTTATGGCTTCAGTAAAATGTAAACACTTAATGTTACTGTTAAGACTGTCTATGCGCTCTCTCTAATAGACTTTAATTCTAGTGTGCGCATCTGACATATAAAAAAATAATAATAACAATCTGTTTCTGACATTTACTAAAATAAAAAATTCATAGAAGTTGTTGTTACATTATCAGCTTGGTTTTTCACACTACTAAAGCGGCTAAGATGACTGTATAATATCTTACCAATATTAAATATTCTAACTAATTTACCTAAACTACAATATTGAGCAACTAGAACTGAGATGCTTGTGTGCATGACGCTTCGGTGTTCGATTGTGTCTTTCTACTAGAGCGGCGACAATCGTGCAGTATGGAAAGCATCCAAATGAAAACACCCACTATTTCTATAACTTAATTGTTATTAACTTTGTTTGTCTATGCTATCATCCTCATTTATCTGAAGCACAACATTTCAAAAGGCTTCTACCGTTCCTCTGTCTGCTTCTTCCCCTATTTCATAAACGTACTGTGCTGGGCTCCACACATATGCTTTCAACAATTTTCTCCTTGCTTCTAAGTGTGTTGTCTTTGAACATAGCCATTTGAACATTTGCCGAGTTAATAGTTTTCCAATATATCCTTTCGCACAATCAACATTAGTTGAAAATATTTCAAAACCAACACCTGTACTTGTTTATAATAATCATTAAATTTAAGTGCACTTATTTTTTTCGACATTAAGTTTTCCGTCTTGAAACTGGTTGGACGCGTACCTCCACTTACTTATATTCTGAGCTGGCTTTCACAGTTCCCTGAAATTCCTACACAGCCTAGATACAGCTCGGTTTGACATCTATTGTTTTCTAACTATATGCCCTATTTCAGCGAGATTCAGTGGTATGTGAAAGGGGTTAAACAGCCTCTGGCTGCCACGATCCCCCAACACTTAGACATTTGCCGAATTAATAATTTTTCAGTAAATCATTTCGCACAATTAACATTAGTTGAGAATATTGCAAAACCAATACTTGTAGTTGCTTATAATAATCATCCGATTTAAATACAGTTACTTCTTCGATATTAGTTTTCTATTTTGGAACTGGTTGGACGCGTATCTCCATTGATTCTTATTCTGAGCTAGCTTAAACATTTTTCAGAAATTCGCATAGCTTACAACTTTCACTATCTGTGTGCAATAGATTAACCTAGGTCTACCTCCACTTTTCCTTTTTTCTATCTCTGTTTTTAATATATTCGGCGCTATTCCCTTAAGCCTTAGTATGTGGCCTATCATCCTATCTCTTGTATTTTTTACTGTTCTCCACATATTTCTTTCTTCCCCTACAATTTCCATTATCGCTGTTTGGTCTTTGTATAGGCCATGTACTATTAGTCTATTCCTAAAACTCATTCCAATCTTTTTAAAAATTACAAACATTTTTTCCATTTTCCATTGTCGAATGCTTTTTCTAGATCAACAAACCCTATATACACGCGTTCCCCTTTTTCTTTTGTTTTTTTCATTATCATCTTCAGAACTAAAATAACCTACCGTGTTCCTCTATTTCGCCTAAACACAAATTGATCTTCTCCTAGTATTTCTTCAGCTCATTTTTCCATTCGTTCTTGTACAATTCTAGTTAATATTTTTGACTCGTGTGCTGTAAAACTTATTGTTTGAAAGTTTTCACATCTATCCGAGCCTCTCTTTTTTGGTATATTGATTTTGATGTTATGTTTGTAATCTTTGGGTGTTTCGCCTGTCTCATATAAATAGCTTACAAGTTGGAAGAGACGTTCTGTTACTGATTGTGCTGCTGATTTTAGAGTTTCAACTTGTACCTCATCTGTACCCGGGGCCTTACCATTTTGCAGACCTTTTAATGCTAATTCAAGTTATCATTTTCAATGTCAGATTCCTGTTCTAATGCTGTAATTTCCTTTCCCGCATATAAATTCCCTATTTATAGTTGCCATCTAACCACTTTCTCTACATTTTCTATAATGACGTTTCCTTCTGCGTTGCTTATATCTTTGCTACATGGTTCTATATCCCTAAAATTCAATCCATGGTTTTTATGGCCTTGTATCACCGTTTTCCTGTTTCCTCTGATCTATTTTTGTATTTTCGTCGTTTTATTAAATTCAGGGTATCATTTGTTATTCATGGTTTCATATCTTCTTTTTGTGAATAACCCAGAAAATCTCTGGCCAACATGTCTAAGCGGGATTTAATGTTATTCCATTCTGTTTCTACTTCCTTGGTATAAGAAATTTTTCCGATATCTTTCAGCAATTCATTGTACTTTTTCAAACCTTTCGTGGATCTCTTTATCTTTTAGTTTCTCAAAGTCAAAGTGCCTTTTTTCCCGTTCCTTTTTCTCAAATTTTTTAATTTATGAGCAGCCTTCTGGGTAGCTTCTACAGTCTTTTACTTCATTCCTAAACCGTTGTATAACAAAAATGTAAAGTATTTGATATCTTCCTATATCTCCCGGCATCTTCCACGTCTATCGTCTTCTATCATGATGTTGAAATAATGTGTTTGTGATGATTAAATTGTTCTTGTCGTAAAATTCTACTAGCCTCGTTCCCCTGTTGTTTCTCGTCCCTAAACCAAATAAACCTCTCCTTCCCTACCCTTAGCTACCACTGCATTAAAATCCTCGTAATTATTAAATTTTCATGTCCTTTACGAATCGTCGTGTCTTCGATATCTTCGTAGATCGCTTCTATCTCCTCGTCACTGTAGCTAGAGGTGGACATGTATACTTGTATCATTACTGTATTTACCAGTTTAGATTCAAATCTATCTATGAGTACTCTTCCGTGCCTCTGTAAGAAATTTTCTACAGTGTTCTCTTTTTCGCATAACTATCCCCACACACAAATTTCCTTCCTTTGATCCTGTCTGAATTACCCTAAAGTCTCCACTCCAAAAATCCCTGCCTCTGGCCACCGAGCTTTGCTGATCCTAGTATGTCTAGTGCTAACCTATCCATTTCAATTTTCTAGTTCTCTAGCTTACCTACTTGATTCATAGTTCTGACATTCCACGCTTCAACTCGTAAAATGTTCCCGTCTCGTTTTCTGTAATTTTCGATCACATCCTCCGAAATAGTCTCCTCCCGTAGATACGAATGGGGGCTATTTTGACTCCGGAATCTTTACTCGGGAGGTAGAGTGCCTTAGAATGTCATACCTACCCCTATGGTCTCTGTCACTCTAAGTACCGACAGAGCTGCTGTCCTCTTTCCGTGTAACTATTTGTTTTCAAGTGCATTCTAAATATGAATGACATCAAATTCGAGCAGCGGTGTGATACCCAGTTTTGATTTAGATTTGGGCATAGTGTAACGGAAAATGTTGCAACACTTCAGTAGGTCAACGGAGACAGTGTGTTGTCAAGAGCGCAGGTTTTTTAGTGGAAGAATAAATGCATGTTGCATTGCTTTTCTTGATAGTCAGGGAATCGTTCACAAAAAGTTTTTGTTTCAAGTCAATGAACACTCTTACCGAAGGATTTTTTACAAACTTCAAAAAAGGGTCATTCGAGTGAGACCAAACTGGGAGTTGCATTACGATAATGGATATTGCCACGCAGCAATTTCACTAAACGAGTTTTCAGTGAGTAAAAACATGCTTGTAGCCCCTCAATCTCCTTATTGGTTTGACGGAAGTCCTTATGACTTTTTCCTGATCTCAAGATTGAAGCATCAGCTCAAGGAATGTCATTGTAGGTTACTCGAATACATTCAAACGGCTGTATCAGATTTGCTGAAGGCTTTCCAGTATCCGGGTTCCAGCACTGCTATGAGGATTCGAAAAATCGTCTCTAGCTTTGTGTCGCTTACCAAAGAAGTTATTTTGTTGCAATCTATTCAAACACAAATCTACTTAATTTGTACGCCTGCAAACTTTTACTGTATTAAAACTGTAGAGGCTATAGGAAATTCGACAAATTTTACACAATCAATCCTTTGTAAATTACTAACGTATACATAAAATCTATGCTGACCTTTGAGTATTGGCTTAAAAATATTTTTAGGAAAAAACATATATTTTAGGGATTTGTTTCATCAAAAAAGTGCGCTTCATTAAAAGGTGTCGCCCGTGTGCGATGATCACCCTGAACATGGGGTGGGCGCGGCTCATAATAATTTGAGGACGCGGTGTTTTATTTGTTAAATTATTGTAGCTGCGATATACAATGATAGAAACCTATATGACAGATTTCCAAAACACTATTACTTTCTAAGAAAATTCACCAATTATTAGTTCAAAGGTTTGATTTATAACAGAGAATAGTAGTAGAGCATTTACAATAAACGATTCCATAATACACAACAATGCCTTATTCAGTTAGAAACAAAGACAAATTAATGTATGCTAAACGTTACCAGTTTTTTTTATTTAATATGCATTTCATATAAAAACTTGTGCAGGTAGACTAAATAATGTGAATAAATTAATTAAGAATAATGGAACGACGATGTACGCGTCCTCTTTAACCTTCAGCATAAAAAATAGTTGGCATTGAAGTCATGTCTGTGGCATCTGGTATTTGTCGTCTTCGCTTTGCAGTAGATTACATAGTTTAGTTTACCTACCTTGATCGTTTCGGTACACCAAAATCTTTGCGTAAATGCAATTAGTTGCTCTTTTAATTAATAATCAGTTATTCTAATTTCAGTCAGCAGATTTTTCTGTAGTATTGTGCTTTAAATATCCTTGTCGAACATAACCTAAGACTGGTATACATTTTGCTTAAATTATCTTTAAATTACTGCTTGAGCATATAGAAACGATCTTTTACGACTCACCATTGTTCGTATCTAATCAGTTTATAGATCAAGCTTGTAATAAAAAATTATTTCTAACTTTTTTTTTATATCCTCGTGACTATCAGCTAAAAAATTATACCTTTAAATTTCCTAAACCCTAACCTGATATCACAAGGTCGAGAATTTCTTCTTATTAATGTAAGCCCAAGGTAAAGTTGGATGGAGAATGGCTTGAGAAAAAGAAAAAACTCTTAAGACATAAACGTCTAGTCGAGTGTTTAGCTCTGGGTAGATCATGAGCTTGGGTCATGGGTTGTGAAAAGACCAAAAATATATATAATGAGCGAAACCGTATTTTTCAATACAATAACCAACAAAATTTAACTGTGCTTGTACCCTATTTCAGCGAGATTCAGTGGTATGTGAAAGGGGTTAAACAGCCTCTGGCTGCCACGATCCCCAACACTTAGACATTTGCCGAATTAATAATTTTCAGTAAATCATTTCGCACAATTAACATTAGTTGAGAATATTGCAAAACCAATACTTGTAGTTGCTTATAATAATCATCCGATTTAAATACAGTTACTTCTTCGATATTAGTTTTCTATTTTGGAACTGGTTGGACGCGTATCTCCATTGATTCTTATTCTGAGCTAGCTTAAACATTTTTCAGAAATTCGCATAGCTTACAACTTTCACTATCTGTGTGCAATAGATTAACCTAGGTCTACCTCCACTTTTCCTTTTTTCTATCTCTGTTTTTAATATATTCGGCGCTATTCCCTTAAGCCTTAGTATGTGGCCTATCATCCTATCTCTTGTATTTTTTACTGTTCTCCACATATTTCTTTCTTCCCCTACAATTTCCATTATCGCTGTTTGGTCTTTGTATAGGCCATGTACTATTAGTCTATTCCTAAAACTCATTCCAATCTTTTTAAAAATTACAAACATTTTTTCCATTTTCCATTGTCGAATGCTTTTTCTAGATCAACAAACCCTATATACACGCGTTCCCCTTTTTCTTTTGTTTTTTTCATTATCATCTTCAGAACTAAAATAACCTACCGTGTTCCTCTATTTCGCCTAAACACAAATTGATCTTCTCCTAGTATTTCTTCAGCTCATTTTTCTATTCGTTCTTGTACAATTCTAGTTAATATTTTTGACTCGTGTGCTGTAAAACTTATTGTTTGAAAGTTTTCACATCTATCCGAGCCTCTCTTTTTTGGTATATTGATTTTGATGTTATGTTTGTAATCTTTGGGTGTTTCGCCTGTCTCATATAAATAGCTTACAAGTTGGAAGAGACGTTCTGTTACTGATTGTCCTGCTGATTTTAGAGTTTCAACTTGTACCTCATCTGTACCCGGGGCCTTACCATTTTGCAGACCTTTTAATGCTAATTCAAGTTATCATTTTCAATGTCAGATTCCTGTTCTAATGCTGTAATTTCCTTTCCTGCATATAAATTCCCTATTTATAGTTGCCATCTAACCACTTTCTCTACATTTTCTATAATGACGTTTCCTTCTGCGTCGCTTATATCTTTGCTACATGGTTCTATATCCCTAAAATTCAATCCATGGTTTTTATGGCCTTGTATCACCGTTTTCCTGTTTCCTCTGATCTATTTTTGTATTTTCGTCGTTTTATTAAATTCAGGGTATCATTTGTTATTCATGGTTTCATATCTTCTTTTTGTGAATAACCCAGAAAATCTCTGGCCAACATGTCTAAGCGGGATTTAATGTTATTCCATTCTGTTTCTACTTCCTTGGTATAAGAAATTTTTCCGATATCTTTCAGCAATTCATTTTACTTTTTCAAACCTTTCGTGGATCTCTTTATCTTTTAGTTTCTCAAAGTCAAAGTGCCTTTTTTCCCGTTCCTTTTTCTCAAATTTTTTAATTTATGAGCAGCCTTCTGGGTAGCTTCTACAGTCTTTTACTTCATTCCTAAACCGTTGTATAACAAAAATGTAAAGTATTTGATATCTTCCTATATCTCCCGGCATCTTCCACGTCTATCGTCTTCTATCATGATGTTGAAATAATGTGTTTGTGATGATTAAATTGTTCTTGTCGTAAAATTCTACTAGCCTCGTTCCCCTGTTGTTTCTCGTCCCTAAACCAAATAAACCTCTCCTTCCCTACCCTTAGCTACCACTGCATTAAAATCCCTCGTAATTATTAAATTTTCATGTCCTTTTACGAATCGTCGTGTGTCTTCGATATCTTCGTAGATCGCTTCTATCTCCTCGTCACTGTAGCTAGAGGTGGACATGTATACTTGTATCATTACTGTATTTACCAGTTTAGATTCAAATCTATCTATGAGTACTCTTCCGTGCCTCTGTAAGTAATTTTCTACAGTGTTCTCTTTTTTTCGCATAACTATCCCCACACACAAATTTCCTTCCTTTGATCCTGTCTGAATTACCCTAAAGTCTCCACTCCAAAAATCCCCTGCCTCTGGCCACCGAGCTTTGCTGATCCCTAGTATGTCTAGTGCTAACCTATCCATTTCAATTTTCTAGTTCTCTAGCTTACCTACTTGATTCATAGTTCTGACATTCCACGCTTCAACTCGTAAAATGTTCCCGTCTCGTTTTCTGTAATTTTCGATCACATCCTCCGAAATAGTCTCCTCCCGTAGATACGAATGGGGGCTATTTTGACTCCGGAATCTTTTACTCGGGAGGAGTAGAGTGCCTTAGAATGTCATACCTACCCCTATGGTCTCTGTCACTCTAAGTACCGACAGAGCTGCTGTCCTCTTTCCGTGTAACTATTTGTTTTCAAGTGCATTCTAAATATGAATGACATCAAATTCGAGCAGCGGTGTGATACCCAGTTTTGATTTAGATTTGGGCATAGTGTAACGGAAAATGTTGCAACACTTCAGTAGGTCAACGGAGACAGTGTGTTGTCAAGAGCGCAGGTTTTTTAGTGGAAGAATAAATGCATGTTGCATTGCTTTTCTTGATAGTCAGGGAATCGTTCACAAAAAGTTTTTGTTTCAAGTCAATGAACACTCTTACCGAAGGATTTTTTACAAACTTCAAAAAAGGGTCATTCGAGTGAGACCAAACTGGGAGTTGCATTACGATAATGGATATTGCCACGCAGCAATTTCACTAAACGAGTTTTCAGTGAGTAAAAACATGCTTGTAGCCCTCAATCTCCTTATTGGTTTGACGGAAGTCCTTATGACTTTTTCCTGATCTCAAGATTGAAGCATCAGCTCAAGGAATGTCATTGTAGGTTACTCGAATACATTCAAACGGCTGTATCAGATTTGCTGAAGGCTTTCCAGTATCCGGGTTCCAGCACTGCTATGAGGATTCGAAAAATCGTCTCTAGCTTTGTGTCGCTTACCAAAGAAGTTATTTTGTTGCAATCTATTCAAACACAAATCTACTTAATTTGTACGCCTGCAAACTTTTACTGTATTAAAACTGTAGAGGCTATAGGAAATTCGACAAATTTTACACAATCAATCCTTTGTAAATTACTAACGTATACATAAAATCTATGCTGACCTTTGAGTATTGGCTTAAAAATATTTTTAGGAAAAACATATATTTTAGGGATTTGTTTCATCAAAAAGTGCGCTTCATTAAAAGGTGTCGCCCGTGTGCGATGATCACCCTGAACATGGGGTGGGCGCGGCTCATAATAATTTGAGGACGCGGTGTTTTATTTGTTAAATTATTGTAGCTGCGATATACAATGATAGAAACCTATATGACAGATTTCCAAAACACTATTACTTTCTAAGAAAATTCACCAATTATTAGTTCAAAGGTTTGATTTATAACAGAGAATAGTAGTAGAGCATTTACAATAAACGATTCCATAATACACAACAATGCCTTATTCAGTTAGAAACAAAGACAAATTAATGTATGCTAAACGTTACCAGTTTTTTTTATTTAATATGCATTTCATATAAAAACTTGTGCAGGTAGACTAAATAATGTGAATAAATTAATTAAGAATAATGGAACGACGATGTACGCGTCCTCTTTAACCTTCAGCATAAAAAATAGTTGGCATTGAAGTCATGTCTGTGGCATCTGGTATTTGTCGTCTTCGCTTTGCAGTAGATTACATAGTTTAGTTTACCTACCTTGATCGTTTCGGTACACCAAAATCTTTGCGTAAATGCAATTAGTTGCTCTTTTAATTAATAATCAGTTATTCTAATTTCAGTCAGCAGATTTTTCTGTAGTATTGTGCTTTAAATATCCTTGTCGAACATAACCTAAGACTGGTATACATTTTGCTTAAATTATCTTTAAATTACTGCTTGAGCATATAGAAACGATCTTTTACGACTCACCATTGTTCGTATCTAATCAGTTTATAGATCAAGCTTGTAATAAAAAATTATTTCAAACTTTTTTTTTATATCCTCGTGACTATCAGCTAAAAAATTATACCTTTAAATTTCCTAAACCCTAACCTGATATCACAAGGTCGAGAATTTCTTCTTATTAATGTAAGCCCAAGGTAAAGTTGGATGGAGAATGGCTTGAGAAAAAGAAAAAACTCTTAAGACATAAACGTCTAGTCGAGTGTTTAGCTCTGGGTAGATCATGAGCTTGGGTCATGGGTTGTGAAAAGACCAAAAATATATATAATGAGCGAAACCGTATTTTTCAATACAATAACCAACAAAATTTAACTGTGCTTGTATTAGGGGAATGCGGAAACCTTATGTCAACACCACTAACGTAGCCATAAAACCTGAATTTCACTCTTTTGAACACACTTACCAAAATCTCAAACACCAGATGTCATACAGATGTCTCGGCTTGACCTGTGAACAAACAACGGTACAACATGGACACCATTTGTGTCCTCAAAAATATTTGCCAAAAATAAAATAATAGAATTTAGGTTTCTAAAATATACACCCAGGGAATTTGTTTTCATTACACACAATTTTTAATCAGGGATGACTTGTAATTTTTTCTTTACTTGAATTCTAAATAATAAAAAGTCATTCAAAAACAAAATAGATTCTATTTGAATAAATTTCTGGATTCATGTAACTATAATATTTAAATTCGAATCTTTATAAAATTTTCTCTTAATAATTTTTATGAAACAGAAACATACTAGTAAAGAATTGCATTTAATAATCTAAAGATCTCTGAATGGATCTTTCTACAAAATTTAAATATGCTGACTTGAAATTTTCTAAGTTATTCATGACACATAATTTTCTTTAAGCCAATGAAGTACTTCCTCGATCTTCACAGTAAAATTTAATTATCAAAGCGTTGTTGAAATATTATATAGTTATTCTAAGTTACATTTATTTAACAGTTAATACTCGAATTCCACATGTCGATTAAAAATGAAAGTTCATGACCTCAAAATATTCAAACATACTTTAAATTAACGTAAGACGAATTGTGAGGTCTAAATAGGACAACTGTATCTATGTTTTTTATATATCTGACATAAAATGTCATTCACAACTTTTTAAATGTACACTTTGTGTGCATGTGCAACATTCTGACAAACAATAGGTAAGTTATTTAATTTGCTGTTTTCTTAAAGCTTTTTACGTTACGAAATTTTTAATGTTCTACTTTCTTATTGCAACTTAATTAATATTTAAATTGATTAAATTCTAAAGTACACTCACGTGTTATTATATTGCTCTGAACGAAAGAATTAGGACCTTGACCTCAGCTGTATGGAAATTTCCTTAACCATCGATTATCAAAGTTCTTCTGAATACAACTATTATTTGATGAAACTAACTTCTGCTTGACTGAATTTAATACTCCAACGAAATTCAGAACCTATATGAAATTGCCTTCCATGATACTGCATGAAGATATTATATAAGATGTAGCCATTTATGATATTGCTTCAAGATGTTATATAAGATATTGGATTAGGATATGATATAAGATATTGCACTATGAGAAAAATATTAGTATAATCTATTTAATTAATTATACCAACTGTATTAATGATGTAAAGGGGCTTCCATCTCCTTAGGCCTGCAGGGATCAACTGAACCGCTCTAGGTGGGACTTATAGAAAGACATGCTCACGCTATAGCTGTTAGGTTCGACCTCCAGACACCAAGAATTAATCAATTATAAGTTCTTTTTCTTACTCTGTTAGAGGCCACGTGCCTACACACGACCATCTTGACTCCACTATCCTGTAGAGCAGCTTGCCCGTTCGAACGCTGATAATGAAGTGAACAAATTGACAACTCGACAGAGCTTAGTAACGAACCTTAGAGCATAAAGGTAAAGGAATCTATGTGTTATTATCAATACTTTGCATTAATTTCTATTGGACGGAAATTTACAAATTAAATATTTTAAATTATAGCTGTTTTATTTTTTTATGTTCAGGAACGAAGTTGAACTAGAAAAAAAATACGTTACAAGCTAGCCTATTTGTTTCGAAAATCCGATCTTCGCCAATTATTGCCTGCAGATGCTTTAGTAAGATAAACTACATGGCTTCATTCCAGCAGATACAGGTTTTTCTTAGTTAAAAACGAACGCGTTTTTTATGTTTGTAGAAAGTATCCTGAAGAAATTAAAAAAGCGTCTTTTATTAAACGACATTTGTGCCTGAATATACAATTTACCTAAAAAACCGAGCCATTTCTTGCCATCGTTAGCTTTATCCACCTGAACTTTATCCAAGACAAGGATCTTCTACATGGGAATCCAGTTTTCACTTCATAGAAAAAGTCAACTTTTAAATTTTCTTGTTTACCTCTTTCCTGACGTTGATACTACAGCTAGTACAAACCAAAGGATATCAGTTAGGCTTTACATAAAAGTCTTATTTATTATTTCATCATATTAATCAATAGTGGTAGTGAACCTGATAGAGCCAATTATCTAAAATGTACGTGATAAATACTAGTTTTATATATCAATATTGAACTTATTAACAATACTGATTGTATTTGTAAAAGGCAATATATAAGGCAAAAATAAAAGCAAGGTAAAAGGCAAAAATACTATATATATATTTATATATTTATATATTTAATACTTGGCTTATAGCCGTAATTTTGAGCGTCGCTTCCTGTCTATACCTGACATAAGTCAAAAACTTGACAATGTCAGATATGATTGACAAAAATGCCAAACGTTATTGAAAGTTAGGTTTATGTATGTCGGGTACACGATTTAAATTTGCAACTTTCCAAATTGTCGTCTTCGGTCTCGGTGGCGTAATTGGTAAAGGCATAGTTCCGGCAAAACCAGGATACAGGTTCAAGTCCTGTCCAAGACCTTATATTTTCCATCTTTCAATTACTAGCTCGATTTGAAATGATCATTTGGGCTTTGCATAAAAGTCTAAGTTATTATTTCATCTTATTCACTGTAATACGATTGTATTTATCAACTTACCTTGTGTAATTAACTATCTAAAATATTTATATATATATATATATATATATATATATATATATATAAATATTGCTATGTTCTCCCTCAATTATTCGCGCCCCATCGTTTGGGTGACATATAAATATTGCTATGTATTAACTGGATTTATCGAGCCCCGACGTTGGGCTGTCATATAAATATTACTATGAACTCTCTCCAGGAACTTAACAAGATTTTATCGTGTCTCGACCTTGTCGACCAATAACAAAACTTGATATGTTACTCGTTATCAATGGCGTATTCAACTTATAGCTCCTCCTTTATTGTTTAAATTATCAAATTACACTCCCATTAATTTTATCTTTTGACCTCGACTAGCGTTTATTTTGAATTATAAAATGAAGTTAATTCAATTCCATATAATGAAAACAAATATTATGTACAGGTTTTCGAAAATTATTAAAATACACTTTTCAATTAATTAATGTTGTAAATCTCATTTATCAAAAATCATATACTATTCAATCAATCTAAAGTCGCCAAAAAATCTATTGTTTTTATAAAAAAAGCTTGGAACGTTCAAAACTCTTTTATCATATAACGCACTTTATACGTATGCAAGTCCTTTGTTTTGTTGACTTCGTCACATTAATTTATATTAAGCAAATTCAATATTCAATATTTAAATTAAAATAGAAAAATAAGGTCTAATAACTAAAAATCTAACCTGGTCTATTTTCTTCGCTATTTCCTTCCTGCAATCGACGCATTCATTATCAGCTAATATTTTCCATGCATTATGCCATCCATTTGGATCAAAATTATTTTCCCCCAATTCAGAATTATTATATACCTATTCGAAATATGAACTATTGCATTTAAATTATTGTCATCACCCTCTGGACTACCATTATTAAACTTAGACTTATGCACCCCAAATTATTGTTGTCCCATTTAGACTTATTCTCACCAGACTCAGAATTTATTCTCATCAATTTCCCCAAACTTAGAATTGGATTATCATCCTCCCCAAACTTAGACTTGGCTTTTATGCTCACGGGTTTCGAAGCCCTATTATTATTATGTTTTAGTTTAAATAAATTCCCCAAAATTTATTTACGTTTAATCGGCAATCATAATTTTCATCTTCGTCGCACTTAAACAATTTTTCACTTTAAATTATTCTTACGTGTTGCACTAATGTTCAAAGGGGCGCACCTCGGCCTTTGTTGAGTTGAAAACCGAGTTCTTTATCACTGTCCCTGTTAATATATGATTGATCTCCTACTCCGTCAGTGGGTATGGCTTACAAGCTCGTCGCTAATTTTAACCAATCAAATCTTTGCATTTAAAGTAGTTTCTGATGTAACTTTCTCTGCGTTCAAGTAATTGTGGCTTGCTCGCAGGTGCCTCGTTATCAGACATGCAGTGTTTTGACGAATCTAATCGTTTTTCCATGTTGTACACAAACAAGTGATGAAATTTGACTTCTAATTTTCATATATGCTTGTTATTTACGCAATTCTTAATCACCTTTCTTTATCAAAATTGTTAACTATTTGTACGCACTTACACTATGCTTCTCGAAGCTCTATTTCTTATCTCCGTATTATCATAACTGTTTGGAATTCTTTTGAATGCGTGTTCAAATACACTCTATTATGTTTACTTATAAATACGCCTGCTTCCACTGAAAAATCTCGTTATTTGCATTACCTAAATTAACTAAAACTCTATCTACAGGGTGTTAAATATTTACTATTTACCTAATGCATGTATTCCTTGTTTCTACGATAACTATGCGTCTTCGTGTCTCTATTTGCGTCGCTTAAAACTACTTATACTTTATATACAGGATGTTGACTGCTTACTATTTACAAACTATCTCCATTTCTCAATTTTCTATTAAATAAATGCAGTTTTCTGCTTCCTATTATGATTTCTAATTCCTGCACAACCTTTACTATGAAATACACCCTTAAACAACCCCTTATCACAGCAATATATATGCATATATATCATACACATATTGATGTAATAATGAGGTCACGACTGGTCACTGAACATCAAATTTTGTGAAAAAAATACTCTACCCAAGGCGAAAAAAAATTCCCAATATTTAAATTTCACTTTTTATAAACGCATAAGCGTATTCCTACAGCAAGTTTAATAGATTCCCATCTAAAATAACATGCTGTAGGAAGACATCCATGTACAAATAAAGTCCAATAACCACCTCTTCAAGTTTGTGTATTAATGTTAATACCATTGAGAAAAATATCTTAAACAAATTTCAGTTTGTGAAAATAAAAGCATTTTTATCATTCATGTATAAATAATTATTTTATTCTTCTGAAAAATACCTTTTAATAATAAGCTTTCATAGCATTATATCGTAAGATGCGTTTAAAAATACTAAAATCCGTACTTTGCTAGAATTCAAATCAATCTTTTATAATACCATAATAAGCGATATATCAAATTGCGAGCTTTAATGCATCGTCGTTATGGGCAAAGTACTTTTTCAAAGAAGTTAAGCTAAGAACAATTCTAGAAGGAATTATATTTATCTTATTTAATGAAAGATACGGCATTTACTTCGAGAGGGTTCAAAAAAGTCATAAAGTATGTACCTCAATGAGCCAGTTATCTTGTATGAATGAATAAACTGTCTGATTCATAGAAGTAATACTACCGGGAAAGCTATAAAAATAAGTAAGAACGAATTAAATAGCTCTAATTATAGTGCCGAAGTCTGTAACCGTGAAAGACATAACAACTAGGTTCTAATGCATTAACAAAGAATGGAAGGCGCTTTACGATAGCCATAAATTATACTGGCAGCTCATTAAAACAGAGAAGGAAGCGAAATCGCAGTGGACTATTGCATAAGATGAGTGACTAATGCTTCGAAATAGGACCTAAAAGAATATAGACTTCTGAGGTATTTAGAATTTTATAATATAAAGAGGAATTTAACGAGGAGCAATTATTCATTCATTTTATGGCTTACAACGTGTAAGTTTTGAGTAATTCAAGACAATTCAAGATTGGTTATCCATTCTGTGGACGGTTCCACATATTAACATAAGTTATGTAGCATAATTATTTTGAAGAATACATCGAAAATGGAATAATTTTCAATATAAATCATCTTGGCATTAGATCAACCAATAATTTTTAATCTATTAAAGATATAAGTACATTCAACTATGTTTACTCCGACGAATGGAAATATCGATTAAAATTTGACATGGAACCGGGAACTTTTGAATGCAGTGAATTCCAATGGAGGCCATATTTTAAATAGTAATTACAAGCAATGACAAGTAGTCGAACGAAGAACTTAAAGATTCAAACCGCAAGTAAAAGTTTGTTTCAAACATTGAAACTCAATTGGTATATTATTAAGTAGACTAAGTTAGAATAAGTTATTATTTTGCGTATAAAATTATCTAGGATAGTTTGTTTTAGCAATTTTGAGGTTAGAGTTCGAATCGTTTTGACCCTTACAAAGGTTTCGGTACAGAGTCGTTGATCAACTGCGTTGGCCCGGGTAATGATAATAACAAGAGATATTTGAATTATCCAGAAAAATTGAATGAAAATTTTATGATTCACATATGAAATGTTCAGAAGTTTTTAAATAATTAACGAGGATTAGGTGATGATTATTTTAATACGTAAGTAGTCATTAGGTAAATTTTCTATCTTAACTTAAGCTATAAATTGTATTTATAAACATTATTTGTATTTATGTATATGAGAGATTAGCTAGATAATGTGTGTAAAAGAAAGATGTATTGAATGTATAAAAGATTGTTCATAGATGTTTCTTGAGATTTACGTGTTTCATTTCATTTTTGTAAATTACACAGTATATCTTTCGCTGAGTTAGCCAGGCAAGGAAAGGGCACGGCGAGATAAAAATCCATATTCTCTATTGCATCCTTACATTAATACAATTCGTCTGTACCTCTATTCACAGCTTACTATTGGGCTCTTGTAACCTATAGAACATACGGTTTTGATTAAATTACAAAAAATTTGCGGCATTGAACTCTTTCAAAATAACTTTTTAGAGTTTAATTATTCTAACGGTTCTTGAAATATTTGGAAATAGCTAAAAATTCTTTTCTTAGTATATTCTGCATAACTTTTGGCCGGTATAGAGGTTTCTCCATAATTTTTGGATATTTGGATTTTCTTTTTATAAGAGGAATATGAAATATGATATTACAATTGACATAACTACCATATTTTTCAAGTAACGCTAGTCAATTGTTTTTATGGGCACCATTTTAAAATTGAATGCCAATTAATTCAGCTAGTTTTTTCTAGATTATGCACTTTTAATTTCCTCAAATTCTCCCAAAAATAAGGAAGTTATGAGCCATTCACTACTATTGCTTAAAATAGCCATGAAATAATTCACAACTGTTTAGTTGTATCTCAGCATTAACTATGCAGTACCAATAAAGTTTATAACAAGAAATATATAGCTGTATACTGCAATAATATTTTTTTTGACAACTGAATCAAGCTAGCTTATTGCGAGTGTAATAACTTAAACCGTATTTTATTTACCGGAGTGCAATTATTTGACAAATATGAGCTGCTTATGTTTCGAAAACCCACAATCAATTACATTTCTAATGGAAAATAGGTTTTCTGCTATTGTGCAGAGGCTTTATATTATATAGACTAATAAAAAGAGAAGATACTATAAAACAACAACGAATTTTTTGCCCTAGACCGCCGTTATGAGCAATTTGTATTCATTGTCTAATCCTTTTATACCATCTACTTTTCGTAATAGTTTTCATAATAATAAGTCGTTACAAAATACACACAAAACCGGTTTGCCATTTAAATTGAAATTTCTACTTTCAGACGCCAGACGGAGCCGATAAGAAAAATGTGTCTACACTATCTAAAGAGCTTCTATATTTTCTATTTTTCGCGTTGGTCTCCATAATAGCAAGTCGTTGCATAAAAATAGGTAGCAGTTTTTTACGTTAGAAATGTCATTTCCGCCCCAAATACCACTTAAGGAAATTTGTTTTGTTGATTTTCACAATAAGTCGTTGTACTACAGCAGAAAGCGTTTTTTTAAATTAATTTCCCTCTCCTTAAACGACTGCCAAATGAAATCTATTAGCACTTGCTTAAAACGCTCTTGTAATTTCTATTTTTTATATTGGTTTAATAATACGTCATTGCACAAAAGTATGAAGCTTTTTATTGTTAAATACGTAATTCTCCTTCCTGCATAGGCTGCTAAAAGGTATTTGTCCTAGATGCCCAAAATGTTTTTACTATATTTTTTCGATATTGACTTTGATTGATGCAAAAAAGCAAGCAACTTTTGTTTACTTTATACATATATTTTTTTACTTCTGTAGTGACGTTGACCACCATTATAGAAACTCTACTTTAAAGTATAGTATGCTCTTAAATAACTTGATTTGTGAACGTTTGTGAAAAATATTTACCTCCTTTACGTTAAAAATATTTTTGCAGTTATAATAGAAAGTGGATTCTAATTAAAAGCGAATTGTTCATAACTACTGACAGGATGCGCTCTAAATCAAATTAAATTTTAATTTTTTAGCTAACCTTAAACGTTAAATCGTTTGATAAAACATTTTGGGTCATATAAGTACACCACTGTACGATTTCACGTGCCCATAACAATATAATGAACTTGAATTTGCAGTATTCTATTCGGTGCAATACAAGCTTTGTTATTCAGATTTTGTTACAAAAATCCTTTGAGTACCGGATACAGTTACAAAGACACTGGTGATAATTACTACAATGTTACTAACACCAAATTCCTTCTTAAGACGACGATTATACTATATTTCTTACACAATTCGGCTACATATTTTATCTTCACAATGTTAATTTACTTCATAAGTACTCACTGTTCTACATTAATTTATATAAACATTAAGCGTATATTTATTACGTTAAATGATTTAGTATACAGAAATGTGAAAACAATTAATCTGAAAAGAAAACGAACAAAAATATGTCAGTTCTACAATTACAATTCATCTCGCCGTGCAGTATCATCATCTTCAGTCTCTTCTTCAACTGGCTCTTCTGCTGCAACATCCTCAACACCACCTGACTCTACAAACTTAGATAGCCCTTCAAAAGTCCTAGGACCATTGTAATCAATAACTTTGTTGTCTTCTTTCTTGTATAGATTAATTGTAGGAAGCTTGTAATACGAGTATGTTCGAGTTCATTTGTTGTGGAATCAATTTTAGCAATAACAACATCAACATTACTTTCAAAATGCTCTGCAACTTTTTCATAAATAGGGACCAACTGTTTACAATGACCACACCATGGAGCATAAAATTCTACAAGGACGTTCTTGGATTTATCTAATACAACTTCATCGAAATTGCTTGCAACAAGAACACGCACGGGTTGTTTATTCCAATCTTCAGGAAGTTCTTGACTTAATAAATGTTGTTTAAGCTCACCTTTTAAGAACTTATCTACAAATGTAGTTATGTTTTCAGCATCAAGTTCGGACGATTCAGGTTTGAATTTTGACATTTCTTCCTCAAGTTTAATAATACGTGCAGTGGGAACCTTTTCTTTTTTAATTCCAACGAATTCTAAAATTCGCTGATGGTCTTCCTCCTCTACATCGATTGTAACAAACAAAATTTTAGATTTGTAAGGTTTGGCGACAGAATGAGCAGCAGATACAATAGCACTGGTTTTGTCATCACTTTTAGATACAAAGATGAGTAAATGGCTCTTAATTTCACCTCCAAAGATCTTAGGTGCCTTTTCATGATTGAATTCTACGAGGTTTGGTAGCGACTCTGATGTAACAAAACTTTTGATGTTCTGTTCAGTATGTTCACCTTCAAAAATGGATTTTCCTTCGTCGAACTGTTTAAATAAGACAATAGAACCACATGTAGCTTCATATTCCTTGTAAATTGCTTCGTCAGAAGTGATTCCGAACTGATAATCATCGACAGCATTAGCAACAGATAAATAAGCTTTAGCTTTATCTGAAGTTTGATCTGAGAAGAAACCAACAACTGCAACTTTATTTTCTTCAATAAATTGTTTAGCTTCCTCGACTGTCTTAAGCTCTTTAGCTGCAGGACCAGTTTTCTTTTCAAGCCAAGCTACTATTTGGGCAGCATCACGTCCTCCTGAATAATCAATAGGCTGTCCATTTCTAAAGAATTTAAGGGTAGGATAACCTTTGACATCATATTCCTTAGCAAGATCTTCCTCTTCGGTAGCATCAATTTTACCAAGCTTTATCTTTGACTCTTTGTCTGCTAATTCTCTTGCAGCTTTGGAATATTCTGGTGCAAGGGCTTTACAATGTCCACACCATGGTGCATCGTCATAGCAAGCAGAATTTTTAAAATTTGATCTATATCAACCAAAATTCTTCACGAGTATGGTATTTTTTGGTGCAAGTTATCTCGAATTGACTGTAAATCCATGGGTCGTTGGATAATATTTTGATAGTGTTCGACTAAATTCGCATTAACAGGAAATAAGAATGGTTGTACATCTGGCATATCATGAAGTTCATTAAAGATTTCTTCAAGAATACTAGATAGTATAACAATTGGATCGGTTGTTCGTCTATTGGCAGGTTTATTATGTTTTGTCAGATAATCGCAATGTAGTTCAGAATTAGGCCGATACAGGTTTCTTGCATGCATTGTATCTCTAGGAACTTTCGAAACTAAGGTACTTCGTTTCATTTCTTCAGAATGCATTTCGTAGAATAGAACATATGCTTCTGCTTTTACAAGTGTTTTAGAGGATATACTGCACACCTTGGAATCGTTATATTCATGCCATACAAATGAGTACGGGTGTCGACAGTATGCGATGTAATGGCCTTTCAAAGTAGTCCCACTGTGTTTCGATATTGCATACAGGTTATAATGACAATTTCCAAGATTTGTTTCTGCAGCGTAGTGTCGCATATCTAGACCTTCTAATGGAAAATCTATAGGCGTAGTTAGCTTTCTTTGATATGTACCTGTAGGTGAAAACCGTTTTAAGTGTATCACCAATATTTTAGGAAACCTCTGTATGGACAGTGATTTGATGCATTTTCTCCTTTCTTTGCACTTAAAACATACTGGTTTTTCGTCGTCATCCAATGTTTCAGGCCTAGTAAAATGATCTAGACAAAGCTGTAACGTTAAGCAGCCAGTGTGCTTAGGTATAGCTAGTGATAGATCCCAAAACACTTCGAAAGTTACAGAAGAATGATTACAGTGTGTGCAACGTACTGTTGATTTTAACTGTCCAGCGAAAATATTAACAATTTTGGAATTGTTACTTCTTAAATATTGCTGCCAGGATTCATTACCTTTGTCAGAGTCACTTAATGGTTCATTTAATTCTGACAATATAGGAATTTCATTGGAGGTAACCTGATTAACGTCTTCATGAATACCATCTAGCAAGTACCGCATAAACTCTTGTGCGTCTTGTTGATAGAAGCCCATAAAACTAGGTGCAAATCGATGAAAGTGTGATTTCAAGTTATTAGTATTTATCACTTTGTCGAAAGTATCTTCAGACCACCAGCGTATTCATTTTAATCACTTGGTCAACCAATTTAGTTCATATTAGTTGTGTATTAAAACTTCAACTGAACTGAACTTCTTGCCGTACAGTTTATATAGTTAATTGTACGGCTTTCGCATATTACCAAAAATTACAAAATCTTTATAGATTCTTTGCTTTAGTATACTTTACATTGGTTCTTTAAATACACCTTTGTAGCTGTCAATCATACCATTGTTAGCCTATTGATTTTATATCATTAATCCTAAACTCTATGACGCTACTATACAATAAAAACAGCTCATTTACGGCCGCAAATATCATTCTGGTACCCCTTGTAGATACTCACGGTGTTGGTAATTTCAGAAACATTGCTAAAGGTTGCACAAAGTTGTAGAAGTGGAGAAGTTCAAATTCTCAGAAATTTCGAATCGAGTTCAAGAACGAAACGGAAAGCGTTTTTCGATAACGGGAATTATAGGTGTTCAACTCAAAATTAAAGACGGCAACGAGAACGATCCAGCTCTACGCATTTTTAATTGATTGAAGATTACTCATACTCAACTAGTTCGCGTGAACAGCCATTGTTGAATAAAGAAAACCTATTATTTTTCACGTATTTGACATTATTTTTTTTATATTAGAGCATTTTGGTAAGTGTGATGTTTATTATTATTTATTTTTTATAAATGACTAACACTTACTTATTAACTACTAACGACAAACTACTCCTGAACACCTATTGTCTTTGATTCGTTTCCTCACTCTTGTCTGCACGAGCACCTTAAGGCAGCCTACGTTTTCTAACTACTATAACACCTTTCCTTTCTTAATGGTTTAGCAATATTTTACAATTTGTTAAATATTAAATATAGTCAATTTAGTATGGCCATCTTGACGGGGTAACTATTACTCGACCGTAACGCGAAGTAATCATTGAATGATTTTATCTTGCGTCAGTCACTGCTTCACATTCTTTGCACCTGCAGCACTTCACTTGTTTCTTCATGCTAATTGAATGCATGATTGTTTGTCGTTCATTATGCTACTCTGCGTATTACCTACAATAGCAGGTTGTTCTGCCTTATCACTATAACTAATCAACATAGAAAAGTCTAAACTATTATAATATGTGTTTGCATCTGCTCTACCTTCCTTACCTGTTACAGTTTGATCTATTGACCAAGATACCATTCTCTGGATTTCGAGTGATTACCGTTTTTATTGCTGATAGCCTTGAAGATTTCCTAATTTTAAATAAATTCCATTATACGATTAGCAAGCCTCTTTAAAACTCTAACTGATTGCCATATTACTTAAGGTTTTAATTGCATACACACGTTGGTGTTTGGTATTAATATTGACAATTATATTGCTTCTCATTTTCGTTGTGATTTTGCGTTTGCTTTCTTTATTCAATTTAATGTGGCTGTTATACTGTACCCTACATTTGATTTTACAATGCTCCCTCCGAAGGTACTACATTGGCCAGGAAGAGATTTTTTTTACGTGAAAAATTTTGAATTTTGCCGAACCCTTACTGTTCCAAGCAAGGTAGGGATCTTTAACGTGCGTGACAACACTCACACACGGGACCTCCATGTTTCCTCTCATCCGAACGAGGGTGTATTTTTGTGAAAAATGCTCGCCTAACATTTTTCAAGCGGACCGTATCGGGATTCGAACCCGGGATCTTGGGCGTAGTAATCACACACATACCACTACGCCACGGAGCCGCCTACTATATTGTACCGCGATAACTAAATGTTATTTCAATTTTTTAGTTGCTGTGGAAAGCAAAGGGTTACGAGTAGCTCTGGACATAAATTTCATTTGGAAACTTAATTTCAAAAATAAGCGCACTAAGGTTCTGTTGAAATGCCAGACTTAAATCTCGATTATCCTTTTTTTCATCATTTTTTAAATTGTGTGTACGTGTCTTTCATTTATTCCTTTGGATCGGCTATGAGTTGGTAAAGATACGTTGTGCCGAAATTGCCATTCCTCCATAAAATTTTAAAATTGTTTGGAAGTAAATTGAGTTCATCCGTCACTAATCAAGTTATTTGAGACTCCAAATCTTGTCTATAAGTCCTTGAGCGCGTTAATTAGATTTTTACTAGAAATATTATTCAATTTCACAATGGCAACAATTTAAAATAATAGTTCACCAGTATTGAATAATTTAGTCCCCTAAGTTCATATATATATATATATATATATATATATATTGCTGTGAAATGCTCCTTTGAATGCAGGAACTGGTACTTTCTGCTGATCATTCGAGCCCCACAGATTGGGCGTCATAAATACTGTGAATCCTCTCTATTATTCGGGAACTAAGGTTTTCGAAATGAGCCCCAGCGTTGGGCCGTCATAAATATGCTGTGAAATGTACAAAAAGCCTTGCCAGTTTCCTGGAATAAAATCACAAAAAATTTTATTTTGAACTCGAGCCTCACTTTTGGGCGCTACGATTTGCTGTGATTCTCTTCTGATAATCGCATCTGTCCTCTTTCCGCCTCGGCTGCTCCCCTAGATAACTTACATCCTCATTCATAAAAAAAAAACAAACACATTCCTACCACAAACACCAACGTTAACTCTATTTACATCAATATTCACAATACATTAAAATTTCAAAATTAAATTGTAGCATAAATTTCAGTATCATAAAATTTCAAGATTAAATTTGTCATCATTTTAATTAGCATCCAGAATTAAAGTCCTTGTAGGATGCCTACTAATTAATTTAACAATATTGGCAGACCTGAGTCTGAGTACAAAGGGAGCATCTCCCACCCCTTTGCGTTAATTAACCAGGTTCGTCTAATTGAGCTCAAAGACATACCCAAATTTTCATCATAATCAAGAACATAAATACTAAATACCCCTTTCTACTTAGACAAGAAAATTTCACCTTAAAATTAAAAATTTGTTGTTAGTACAAAATCACCAAAACATCTAAGATCGAACAACAATGCATAAGTTACCTGAAGGTTAATGCACTCGTGGCTCCAATGTACATCATCCTTTGTTAATCACACCATTCCAACTGGGTAATGTTTAGGTCCTCGGATTACTAGTCGCCTTTAAAAATTTTCTACACCACCATTCATCTAAAGTTGTTTCAGGGCTTTTCCGGAACTCATCTGTGTATATCTGAATCTTGTTTTGTGGATCCAGTCACGTTTACGAATCATTTAATTATTAACACCCCCGGAAATAGCAAAGAAATTCATACTTCTTTCACGCTATACGCCAAAACTGCCTACTTTTGTTTATTCATTTATCGTTACAATTTCGATAGTTGGTACAGTAATACTCGCCAATATAACTAGACTTTATTACCTTGTATCCTCTTTTCTAAATGCACTAACTAACTTTCATCGTAGCACGTAAAGGGCAAACTGTTTTAAAGTGTTCAATAATCACCAAAATATAAGAGCAAACTGTTTAAAGTATTAAATCAAAATCGTAAATCTAAAAGCACTTTTTAAAGCATCGAATTATCAAAAATCTAAGAGAGCGAAACTGTTTAACGTCTGGGTTTATATATCGGCTAGCCTGTTCGTCGCTTTTGTCCCCAAAACGGACAATTCTTAGAATTTCGCATTCTACGTTCCCTTTTCGATAGTCGGGCACGCGATTCTTATTAAATTTGCACTCGCGCCAGTTAAATCTCAGAAATTTTCCACACGGCACGCAACCACGTCCGAGAATAATTAATTAATTTTGTATCGAAATCGTTACGTTTACATCTCTCATATCTGCATCTGATTTTCAACCAATCGCCGCTCTCGTGACGTTGCTCAAATCACGCCTTTTACCATCTGTGTCTCTGTCCGCGCATATTATCCGTCTCTATCTACCCTGTTCTGAGTGGTACAAATCGATACTCTTTACTATCAGTTATTTCAGTCCACGTGGACTGTTAAATAACCCACTTCATTAGCATTTTCCGTGAATATTAAGCGACGGTTTCTCCAACATTCTCTGTAACCATTTGTTATCTACAAAATTTAAGCAGAACGTCACTTTTAAAAATACGCAGATGTTCAAACTTAATGCTTCTTAATAACACTTCTACGATTTGAATACTATTGGGTTTTTTACACGCTTTTATGCATATTGTATGTTACTAACGGTTCAATTAACTCCAATTAAAACAATAATGAATGGCGTTGACTTTTACCCTTTAATTTTTAGTGAATCCTAATTAAATATTAATTATTATTTGTACATTTTGTTTAATACCGGTTACTTAAAATTGAGTTAATTAATATAAATTTTGCACGTAATTTCTATTTGATTCTCTACTTGGAATAATTAAACTACATTAAAAATGAGCATTTTAATTCTGCTTCTTTTTATATAAAGCGTCTAGTAAATAATTTAACTCCCTCATTTTTAATGAAACGAATGAATTTTTATGCTTCACGGTTTTAATAACGCGTACCTTTTCCCAAAGCTTCCCTCTACACGGTGATTAAAATTATTTGATGTGATTATTTAATTTTCTACCCTGGTCTAAATTTGAGTAATATATATATATATATATATATATATATATATATATATATATCATAGTCAACTTTGTGCCCTGGGATTGCGTATACTTAGTGCGGTTGTAATTTATATCATTGATTTAATTCCATTTGGAATAGTTGGTCAAAATACCGATTTTAGTGCAATAACTAAAACTCTATTTGCACAAACAACAGTTCTTTACTATCAAACTAATTATGCAAGCTCTTTTAAGAACTTGTAGTTACAGTGAAATTTTTTAAAAGCTTTCACAATTTATTTTCAGCTAATCCCTAGCAGTACGAAAACTAACTTCTTAACAATACGATACTATCTTCTTATTTGTTATATATTAGAGCACTATAATTAACTATCCAAGCACTAATTATTAATTTATATCGATCACGACAATAATTTGTACCACATAGGGCAATTTATATTAACTATAATTTAAATCACTAACTCATTTCGTATCGCAACATTCAAAGCATTAAATTAGGGCTCATTGTGTCGTCAAAGCTTCAATTAGAACTGAACTAACTAGCCTTAATCACAGCAATTTATATTTTATCCTATCGTTCGTGTGCATACCATAATATGCAAAAAATATCTCGAATGTATCTATGGGAAAATGCAAAACTCTTGTACCTGTCAATCAAGCCCATCACCCGCAGTGTGTACAAACGCCTCATACATTGCAATTATTCTGGTCAGAGGTAGACTAGTTAGCGCTTACAATAGCCTAAGTTGCGATGAATTTTTTCTAGTGTTGTTTGTCTAAAACTGTGTGATATTACACAACTGTTATTTATACAGTTTATTTTATCTCATTTTCAATTGTTATTTTACTTTTATATTTAAGGTATAGCATACAACAGTTTTTTAATAGCGTATTATTTTTTGGTTCAACTCTTAGCAATTATTGTTTGTAATTGCTGCAATTCTGAATCAACCTTAGTTGGCGCTTTAATTATATTTAAGTATTCTTCAGAGATATCATCGTTAATCACTACATAAAAATCATCTTTTAAATCTAAATCATTACTCGCAGTGTCTGTTTGAACAAACCCTTCATAATACGTCTGCTACTACGAGATCTTTGCTTCTTTTGTATTTGAGCGTAGAAATAGTATTATTAGTTGTAAACGAGCTTGTACTTTATTCAATGGTTTATTAGTTAGTGTAATTAAAGGTTTGTGATCCGTTTCGACACTTACTGGCCTTGAAAAATGTAATCATGATATTTAGTTAAACAAAAAAAAGTTGCTAATAATTATTTTGTAATTTAGGGTTATTGTACATAGGATTTCGTTAATGCTTAGGATGTGTATGAAACATGTACATTTTCTTGCAACAAGCATGCCCCTAAACTATTCGGACTGGCATCTGCAGATATTGTTATTTCTTTCGATGGGTCAGAATACCTGAGAACTAGACTCTGTTAAGATTTGTTTAATGTTTTCAAATGCTGCTCTATGGTGATCTCACCATGGAAAACATACAACTTATCTTAAGGGTTCACGTTCGTTCTGTTTCTTATAAGAAATTCTCAACTTACTAATATAGATTTTAAAAATCGTATCTGTTCGACTGTAAGTCTCTCGACAACTTCATGCTTTGCCGTCGTATTCTCTTTTGATTGGGTGGGTGCGTAGTAGGATGTTTTATATACAAAATCGATCGGCATCTCCTTAGATACTTTTTATTTCCAACCTCACACAGGTGTATGTTTTAGGTAAAAAATTGTCAAATTTTCCCCAGTGATCGACCAATCTGATTGTATTATTATCGATTTCTGACACGCTCAACGGGTAATATATGACGTGGTTAGGTTCCTTTTCCAGATTATAGCAAGGTGGTACAGAAAGACTGAATTCGAATACACTGTGAGTCAGAGTATTTGTAAACTATCCAGTGGTGATATTAGTTTCCACAAAAATGTTCGAGACTGTTATTATGTCCACTCGTTGGTGTGCGATATGCACGACGTTTGTAAAACGTTTGTAAAAGCCAAAATGGCTTCAATGCTATTTTTACGACTTGCTCCAAAATCGTGGCCCGGTACGCGGCCCACCTCGGTCCAGTAGTATTAGTATATAAGTGACTCACTTTTCACTTTGGGTTAGTCTTAACTGATTTTTTGAAAGATGTACACTAATGAAACTTTAGCGCAAGCAATTAATGAACTAGAACAGGGTGCTGCAAGCAGACTGTACAAATCTCTAGAAGGACGTTACGAATACATCTCGAGCAGCATTATTCCAAAAAGAATGATGTTCTGAGAGATGTAAAGAATATAAAGGCTACCAAACAAGAAGTTAAAATACATATAAAAACTTTGATGCATATGCCACTTCTAGTGCAATGGAAGTTGGTAAACATGGATCTTTGTTTTCATCCAATATAAGGGCAATATTTGCCGGACCATCGAGTTGTGGAAAAACACTCTAATATCTCTCATTTTGCACGAGAAAGGATTTAGATTCCAAAACGTCTAGGTGTTTTCTAAAACTTTATATCAACCAAAGTATGAACTGTTAAGATGTGTTTGAACCCCTAGATGAAGATATTGGATACTGTGAGTTTGGAAATTACGACGATGTGATTGGGCCAGAGGAAGCTAAAGAAGATTCAGTTATGGTTTTTGATGATATACCTGCGAACGAACAAAGCAAGATCACACAGTTTTTCTCGTATGGTAGGCATAAGAATATTGATTGTTTTTATTTATATCAAACTTATGATAGCACCTTAAAACACAGGTTTAAAGATAACGCCAATGTAATAGCATTATGGAAGCAGAATGACACGAACCTTCGCCATATTTTTCTGGATCATATAAGCGGTGATGTCATATCCAAAATTTAAAGAAATTTGCTTACAGTGTTGAAATGGTGGTGACTCGAAACACAACTTTAGAACTATTGTCAAAGATTCTGATATTGATAAAGGACGGTATATGAAGGTTTTCGACGAGTATATAAATATTGGATAAGGTGTAAATGGTTAGTTACGATCCAGAGTTTGATGATGGCAAATGATAAAGATTTTATTGCAAACAAACGCAGTCTTTAGTTGACGCAGGATGTTGTACGAAAAAAGTTTGTGGAGCACAAAAAGGGCTACACAATATCTCAGCAAAAATTCAAAGAGATGCGCAAACAACCTTTGCAAGCCACCGCATCCCATTTACAAGGTATTACGAAAAAAATACCGCTTGTAAAAAAGGTTAAAATCGAAGACACGGACACGCCTTTAAAGAAAATTAAACAACCTATTCTGGAGGATCATATACATCTTTATTATGCAGATATGTTGACTCGAGATCAAGACAAAAATGTAGACAAGTCGGTTTATGGAGTAAGTATAATTCTCAAACCGATACATGGAATTTGGAGAAAAGTATGCTGGAAATTGAGCTAGAAAACAGTGTAATAACCATAAACAATAGCGTATATCCTGGTACTGGAGATCTAACAAAAGTTATAATTATTTTTAAAATCCTTAGCATTTTCCTAAGGAATGTAATAAATTAGTTGAGAGGATGCATTCCCCACCTGTTGTTTCATGCGTGCAAACGAATTTGGTACAATCGGGACATATCCGAATAAAAGTAGCTCATATAAAATGACTGTTCTCGCAGAGGTTGTTATTTGCCGATTGTATATTGTTTAAAAATACAACACCGTCGGTCAGAGCTACTACTCTTTTCGATTTTTAAAATTCACGCGACGCGATTGGTGGCTCGTATAACATGGAAGACGTTTCCGGCGTGTCTACTGGCTGTATTTGCAACATGGACGAAGTGAACCGGGCGCAACCCATTGGTGCTAAATGTACTGGACGAGCTGCAAGTATCGGAATAAATGACGCCATTTAGTGTTCCCACTTAATCCTTAACTTCGTTCGTGTGTCTTCGGAAACCTTCGGCTTACGTTATATAGGGTATATAAAGCAGGCACGCAAGAGTAAACTCTTTAGTTATAATTTAGTTCGCTTACAAATTTCACCAAAGTCTTATAGTGCGGATTTTGTTCTGTACTAAAATGCTACCTGCAAACGTTTTTAAATGCGAGTCCTGTCACGTCTACTTTACCAGGAGGGATGTCTTCAAGTGGCACCAGGTAAAACAGCATGGTACAAGCACATCGCGGCTTCAGCGTTCAGTCAAACTAGTAATAGACAACTTAAGCTGCGAGTCGTGGGGTATTACCTTTACCAGAATGGACAATTTACGGAGACATCATGTTAAGGAGCATGGGGTGACCTCGTCGGTGTCGGGGCTTAAACGTCCATCTCCGCAGGCAGTAGAAAAAACTTTGTCCAAACAAGAACGAGTTGGTATCCGGTGCAATGAGTGCGATGTAGCTGTCACAGCTTTACTTAGAAGTTAACATTAATAAGTACAACCCGACGTGAGGGTTCAGTGGAATAAAGAAAAGAACTCTGCAATACCAAAATGAAAATTTAAATTTCTATCTGTATAAATATATATGTATGAAAATAGGTGGTAAGCGTATACAGTATATTTATAATTAAATAAAATTGTTTTAAAGGAATGTGTACTACTTTTTGCTTATACCAATTTTTTAAACCGAGTTGGTGTAAGGTAAAATTAATAATAGATTCAGACTTCCAAGAAAAATTAAATCGGTATTACCATATACCATTAAAAATTGTTTATATATAAAAAGTTATAAAATTAGAGTTTGATGGTTGTAAGGTTTGGTCCTAGATTAACATTAATGTGGGACTGGGATCTCCAAGAAAATTTAAGCGTATTCGATGTTTTACGCGTTTAGAAAATGTTTATAAATAAAAAAGTTATAAAGTTGGGGTTTGGGGGTTCTAGGGGTTGGTCCTAGAATAAAATTAATGTCGACTTCGGAATCTAAGAAAATTTGAGCATATCCAATACTTTACGCGTTAAGGGAATGTTTATAAATAAAAAATGTTATAAATTTGCGGTTTGGGGGTTGGAAGGGTTGGTCCTAGAATAAAATTTATGTCGCGTTCCGACTTTCAAGAAAATTTGAGCATATCCAATATTTTACGCGTTTAGAAAATGTTTATAAATAAAAAAGTTATAAAATTGGAGTTTGGGGTTTGTAACTTGGTTAGGGGTTGATCCTCTAATAAAATTAATGTCGGTTTATGACTTCCAAGAAAATTCGAGCATATCCAATAGTTTACACGTTAGGGGAATATTTATAAATAAAAAAGTCTAAAATTGAGGTTTGGGGTTGGGGGTTGTAAGGGTTTGTCCTAGAATAAAATTAATGTCGAGTTCGAACTTCCAAGAAACTTTGAGCATATCGAATACTTTATGCGTTAAGGGAATCTTTATAAATAGAAAAAGTTATAAATTTGGGGTTTACGCGTTAAGAGAATGTTTATAAATAAGGAAAGTTATAAATTTGCGGTTTGGGGGTTGTAAGGGCTGGACCTAGAATAAAATTAATGTTGAGTTCGGACTTCCAAAAAAGTTTGAGCATATCCAATACTTTACGTGTTAAGGTAATGTTTATAAATAAATAAAGTTATAAATTTGGGGTATAGGGGTTGTGACTTGATAAGGGGCGATCTTAAGATAAAAAATAAAAAGCTGGGAATATAAAAATCGTGCGTAGCCGATAGACACCTAGAGATATCTCGAAAGTTTTAGGGGTTGGGTTATCGAGTTTTGGAGTAGAGGTTGTGAGGGTAAAATATTTTAAAAACAATAGAGATAACCTAGGTTAGTTCGGTGGCGCTGCGGCGTCGAAGTCCAACCCCCCTCCCCTCTTATGGCATTTTGTGTTTTAATGTGCAAAAATTGCGCCAGCTTCCGCAATTTACATCTACCGTTCACATAAACAACGTTTTCTTGAGAATAATTTTCGTACGTTAAGCTACTAACTTGTTTTTCACTTCTACATACTATTGTAAAGTAATCGCATTTTTTACATTTTCCGCAAATTTTTTTATGTGGAGTTATGAGCTCATACCGCTTACAATTATTGATTCGCGACTTACCTTGTGATTGCGGCCCGGTTAGCCCTCGAAATGGTACTCTGAAGTTTGTCTTCCTCGTTAAATTGACATTATTCGTACTTAAGCGTGGTGTAAATTTTCTGAATTTCTGGTCTTGCAAAGAATTTTCTTCTTTTTTATATGCGTCCATCGCTAAAGCTGATTCTCCATCGAGTTGATTGTTCTGCAGCTTGACCATTGTTTAATTCTAACCGCGGGGTAGTAGGTTAATTGCCATTTCTTTATAAATTCTTCAAAGTGTTTTAAATTACGGTGATTTTGCTTGTTATTGCTGGTTTTGTCGCATTACCATGTTATGTTTACTATTATTTATTTTGATTAAAGTTAAAGGTACATATTTGAATATTGTTGTGACTTAAAAATCTACCGATACTTACTAACTACTATCGACTAACTACTCCAAAAACCTTTCTATCCACTCTTGTCTGTGTCAGTGGACATTATTATAAGTACTACTATAACAGTAAATCATTAATTAATTCATTGCTAAAATAATGTTGGTGAAATGCCTTAATAATTGTTGGAGATTTCTAAGAACAGCTTCAGAGAGAAAGTACGTGATAGGAAGATTGTTACACTTTAAACTACCTTGTGCGTTTGTGAGTTAGTCCACATTATTTGCTTTCTAATTGTACAGCTGCTACTAACAATCTAATGTATAACGTGTAAATAATTATGTAACGATATTGAGGTTTTTATTCGGAACAGTCTGTGGAGAAATACACCTGGGAAAATAAATATTGAGTTTGCGGTAATAAACAATTAATAATTATTGCAACAATTGGTTTCTATTTTTATAACATGGGCAATATCATGTTGTTATAAATTATTGTGTTCGTGTAAACTTGCTCAACAGTTGATATATATTATTTAAATCAAAGAACCGCATTCCATCAACGAATGTTACATTATTTAAATGATGCAACAATAGGATAAATTTGATAACTTTGTCTAATTAAACATTATTCCGCTCTATATCTGAATGCATGTCGTAATTATTGAAGAGCTGTGCAACTTTGAACAAATTATGGTAAAACTGTTTTAAAAATAACAATCCTATATTGAGAGATGTTCTCATAAAATCATTTGCTTACTGAAAATTTATTACATAACCAATTGTTACAAAATTCCTATTTTAATTACTAATTTTCAGAAATTAGCAACTATAACGGTTCTTAAATTTTCTGTTTTCTAATATACTTCATACTTGGATTAAAGTTGTTTCTCCAGAAACATACCAAAACACCTCCAAAATTTGAAATTAATGAAGTTGTAAAGGTTATGTAAGCTTCTTACTTAACTGACTACTTTTTTCAGCAAATACTGTCATATACTTTCTCCTTATCAGTTTTAAAAGACATTTTAATAATTTGGGTTGCTAACATTTCTTATAGCAGAGGTCAATACACTCGCGTGAGGAAATGTTTTCTTACAAGTACAGTTAGCACTTCGTGTTAGTTTGGTAAGCTTTTCATCAGAAACCCTTGTGTTTAAGAAAGTACTCAAGCTAAGATATTCTATTTTAATTAAAAATTAAACATTATTTGAACTAGCTCAGTGTTTTAGTTTTAATTTTGTTTTAAAACCATATGCCTTTTCGTTCAGACAAATTAGATTTTAGGTTCACATATTTTGGTACAGTAGCAAAGAGTTGTCGATGTCTTAGGTATATGATGCAAGTGGGGCTACTTTTCTTATCAAATTACTTCTCCAAACGTTTGGGTTATAATATTATTATTTTCCGCATAACAACTCGTTCAAATAATAAATAAAAATAGAAAGAGTTTTAAAATATTTGATGTGTTACAAAATTTCACCGGCGTTTGTTGTAAAAGATTTATAATAAAAGTCGAATTGCATGATATTTTGGTTTGCTTAAAAGTGTTTAAGAAAATAAACGGACTATTACATTTTCTAATTGTCAACTCGCGAAAAGAGTAACAACTGTATTACGTTTTACTTTAAACGAGAAATGTACAAATTGACCAAATATCTTAAAGTGCAAACTGGGAAATCTTCTTATACAAATATTAACCAATAACTAGTCGAAAGCTGCGAATTATGATGGGGTATCTTTCTCGGAATACTAATGCCTTTTAAACTTTAAAAACATGTTAAAATATGTTATAAGGCTTATTACTTTATTTAATAAATCCTATGGATTCTGTATGCCAATCAGTTTCGCATCAGAAAAGGCTAGAAAACAAGACTCGATATCGGGATTACATCGACCAGTTTCTATACAAGTATAAAGCACATAGCATAAAGAAATATCATGAACCAATCAACTGCAGAAAGCAGAAATATATCCATCGTCCAGATAAGGGATAGAGAGCTAACAAACTTTCTCATTGACATAGAGCTAGACTACAATTCAAGTCAGTACATATGCCTACAGAAAATGGTGATGTATAATGCCATATATCAAAAAATATACCCATTGGTCACACGAGCTATTTTTATAGCAGTTTTTGAAAATCTACACCCACTAGTACTTATCAAAACTACAAAGAAAATCTAGTTCAAAAAATTAAATTCGTCTGGCATAATATAAAAAATCTTCTTGGCAAATGGACACAACAGCGCGCACAGTGTTACAGAGAAACGCTACCAGACACATATCATGTCACTTAGAAGTTCTATGCCACCTGCAATAAGATGTGAACCAGTCTATGTCGAAATTAAAAGCCCAGTTCTAAGATCGAAACGTAATCGTTATTTACTCATATGCATAGATATTACAAGATGATTAAAGACAAAGTTTTGCTGAATAACGAAGCTGATTCTGCAACGTAAGCTTTTACAAATCATTTGATCTCCCACTAAAAACTCCTCTTAGGTTCTAAGGATTTAAGGCGAGCAATTGGAATCCCTACAACACTTTGCCATGCTCAATTAAATAAAATGATAGAACACTTTTACATATTAAAGATAGCGATTGCGTGTCACAGAGCTCATCAATAAACCCAACCGATACCAATCGTGCTTTTGAAATCAAACTCGAATATAAAGACGGCATATCTGCAGCTGCGGTAAAATTAGCCTGGGCGGCTTAATAGGTCAAATGACTATTAATTCCAAGGTTCCGGGTGTGATTCCCGAAACGAACCGCTTGAAAAATGTTACGCAAACCTTATTCGCAAAAATTTGCTTTCGTTCGGATAAGAGGTAAAATGTTCGTCTCGTGTGTGTGTTCTCACGCACGTTAAAGATTCCTACCCTGTTTGCAATAGCAAGGATTCGGCAAAATTCCAGATAAAAAACTCGCTTCCTGATAAATGTCGTACCTTCGGATTGGAAAGTTAAATGTAAGGTTAGAAATAATACACCTGCCTGAAGAATTTCTTGCACGCGTAAAGAGCTAACAAACGATTGAAACTAACAATTGTTGTCGAGCAGCAAAAGTGTGAAACTTAACGCTTTTAAGCTGTTGAATGAACCAAACATAATCCGTCAGTTTCATCTATAAAGGGTTCAACAACCGATTCATATTCTGTTAAAGCGCTATTATGGTACTAAAGAACCTCTCAAATCGTATAAAGGACCATAAAAAGGCAACAGGGATAAACAGCAAAACCTTTATCATCGAGAAAAACGTGCAAAGCTACCACTGCCATTGACAAAGTCAAACCAGCGTGTGGAGAATATAAGAAATAAAAGCAATGTTAAATAAACATCCGTAGCAGCACCTAAAGAAATATTAATTCTCAAACCTGAAGAGTGGCCTAGCTTGATAGAAAGGTGTTCAACTTTGTTGCTATGAAAGTGGTGTGTATCCATCCGTGCGTCGTCTATGCCAGGCTGCAAATCTTATTAACTGTCATACATAGTAATAAAGAGAAACAGAAAAATTTGAATCCTACTAATAGAGAATAAATGAGTATTTCTACCAAACTGGTATATAATCAAACAGGCAAAAATTCATACATTAAAACAATATTAAAATATGCAATTTCTTAAAAACTTGTAACTGAAGCTCTTTAATTACACATCAATGATAGCTGGCAATAAATACATATAACTAGTACCGAAAACAAGCGCTTAGAAGAAGCATAAATACGGCAGCTGTGGCATAGTTCTTTTAAGAACTAGAAAAACGTGTAAAAAATTTCAAAGAATGCAATAATGTACGCACAAATGCGGGCAGCGCCGCATACACTCGCGCGCGCACATATGATAACATATACACGCACTACACACATACTACACACACGCGCGCGCGCGCACAAACACACACATACACACATACCCACGCATACACACAACACACGCACACACACACACATACACACAACACACACACGCGCGCACGCGCGCGCGCACGCACACGCGCACGCACACGCACACGCACACGCACACGCACACGCACACGCACACGCACACGCACACGCGCCCCCTCCCCCCCCCCACACACCACACGCTTACCCACCCTAGGAATAAAATAATATTAAAGAATAATTAGCATAAACACTTTTTGTATAAATGTAAACAATATTACTGATAAAAATGAGTGCAAAAGTTGATAACGTTAAAGGTTTTTAATAACGTCAGCTTGACAAGATTTTCCAAAGTTCTATAAATCATACGAAAAAAGTGAACCGACTAAGCGTTTAGTACATACGTATACTAAACGCAAAGGCAGAAAAATTGTTGGGTGCATTTTTCTTGTAATAAACTTTTTGTAGCGAATTACGTAATTATCTGATAAAACTTGAATTACAACTGCTCCTTTACAATGAACTATATAAACAGTACGGGGGGTGCTCAATATGTATCGGGAATAAGTAACAAAAATAAAACTTAAGGTGTGAAAACTTCTTTACTGTTTTTCAAAATATGCTCCACAATGATTGATACACTTTTGCATACGTTAAAACCAATTTTTATAGCATTTTTTCCATTACGATTGAGATATTTTCAAAACAAGGGTTTTGAACGCAATAACCGCCTCTTCTAGTGTCAAAAATCGTTGTCCACGCAGTTTGTTCTTCACGTGTGAGAGCAAAAAAGAATCAGTAGGGGCCAAATCAGGACAATACGGCGGATGACCCTTTAATTCGATATTTTGAGTGCTCAAATTATCACTTGTTTGAACCGATGCGTGAGAGCTCGCATTGTCATGAAGGAGAATGATTCTGCGTCGTCAGTTTATTTTTCTTATTTCTTCGAAAACTTGTGGCAAACAAATGGGTGTATACCAAGCAGAATTAACTGTTGTACGATCCTCTAACGCAACGGTCATGACATGTCCATTTATTCCGAAAAATACAGGCAACCATTTTCTTCGAAGTACTTTGAGCGCGGATAACTTTTGTTGGATTTTGTTCATCTTGGTAGACCAATATTCAAAATCTATGCCGTTGTATGGTGGGTTGCTGCAAAGGTTTCTTCTTAGTGAGTTGGTATTTATATTCTATTACATATTTGTATATATTGTATATTTGGCTACTTACTGCTTTAACTAGGTAGTAACGCTTTCTAAACTTATTGTAACTGCTTTTGACAACAGTAAGAGATTGATACAGCAGTTAAACAAAATGGAGTATTTTTTAGTGTAAAGCCATACAAACGATACACACGCCCACTGTTTTCACTTAGGTCTGAAGCACACTCGTGATTATTAATCATTTGACGTAGGGCTTAATACATAGCGATCAAAAAGTCGCACATATCAAAAATTAAGCAAGTAGTATTTTTAAATCGTATGCTCAAAATGGCCGCTCTGTTCAGAAATACATGCACAAACTCGTTTAACCATGTTTGAGGATACTATTTGCGGCATGTCGACATTGATGTTGTTGATCTCTTTGCTACGTTTATCTTCAGTTCTTCAAGTGTGCGTGGCTTGCTTTTATAAACTCTTCCTCACCCACACGAAAAAATCTGAAGACGCTAAATCAGGAAAACGTGGAGCCATAACTCTTTAGAAACGATACGCCCGCCAAAAAACTCGACTAAGAAATGCATTGTTTCGTTTGATGTGTGGCACGTGGCACCGTCCTACTGCAACCAACAGTCACATTCGTCATTTTCATGCAACGAAATAAATTGTGTAATGATGTCCAGGTACACAACGCTGTTCACAGTAATTTAAAAAAAAGGGGGGTCACTATTTGACGACATGATACACCACATCACACTCTAAGTTTCTGACAGTACATGAGGTGTTCGTAAAAGACGTGAGGAATTTTGGTTGATCAAATTCTTGTGTTTTGACTATTGACGTAACCATTAAGCCGAAACCACATCTCATCAGTAAAGAAAACGCGGTCAAACTATAGAATTCCATGGTTGCCGACGAATCACCGAAGCTATCTATATTACACTAGGCGCTTTCTTTTTATCCGGTTCTATCAATTCCTGAATACGGGAAGATCACCTTGGCCCTCCCCAACACCAAATTATTTTATTTTCTGTATAGCATCTGATTGCACCAACATTGCACCACATAGCACAAAAAGACTTATAGCTAGCACCCAAAAACTATGCCAGTTATTACAGTTCAAACTTTGGTGGGCTAAGGTGATGCTAGCCCCCCCCCCCCACTACACTTTTTTTCAAATTGTTCTCTTGCACCTGATGGCACTAACATAGCACCACATAGCACCACCATTCTCACAGCTAGCACCCAAAAGTTGGCGTAGATATAGCAATTTAAAGTTTTGGGCCCTAAGCTACGTCAGCCCCCCCCACTACATTTTTTTCAAATTTTCTTCTTGCACCTGTTAGAACTAACATAGCACTACATAACATCACCAGTCCCATAGCTAGCGCTCAAAAAATGACGTAGATATAGCAGTTTCATGTTTATGCCCTTTGGCAATGTTAGCCCCCGACTCCACTTTTTAAAATTTTTTTTCCTTGTACCTGCTTGTGCTAACATATCACCGCATAGCACCACCAATTGTATAGCCGTCACCCAAAAAATGGCGTAGATATAACAGTTTAAGTTTAATCTTTTCTCTTGCACCTGCTAATGCGTCAGCGACCCCCACACACACTTTCCTGAAATTTTTCCTCTTGCAACTGTTAGAACTAATATAGCACTACATAACACCACCAGTTCTATAGCTAGTACTTAAAAAATGACGTAGATATAGCAGTTTAAAGTTTATGCCCTTTGGCGGTGTTAGCCCTCCACTCCACTTTTTGTAATTTTTTTTCTTGTACCTGCTTGTGCTAACATAGCACCGCATAGCACCACCAATCGTATAGCTGACGACCAAAAAATGGCGTAGATATAACAGTTTAAGTTTAATCTTTTCTCTTGCAGCTGCTAGTGCGTCAGCGACCCCCACACACACTTTTTTGAAATTTTTTCTCTTGCAACTGTTAGAACTAATATAGCACTACATAGCACCACCAGTCCCATAGCTAGCACTCAAAAATTGATGTAGATATAGCAGCTTAAAGTTTATGTCCTTTGGTGATGTTAGCCCGCCCACTCCACTTTTTCTAATTTTTTTTCTTGCATCTGCTAGTACTAACATAGCACCACATAGCACCACAGATCGTATAGCTACCTGTGATTTAGAAAACATCATATTTAATTCAGGTCTATAGGTGTACTTTTGGTATAAGTCACATACAAGTTGCATATCTAGTATATGGTCTTTCAATCACTGCGTGCCTCTTCCATTATAAAAACACCGAATTGCACATTAAGAATTAGTGCTGCAAATCTTCCAATAAAGCAGGAATAGTAGTGTTGCGGAAATAATTTTATATAGCGCCACCACTGTTTTCATCAGATTAAGAAATACAACAAATTTTAGGTTGATTTATTGCATGAAACTTTAAAACAGTAATTGTTACTATTTAAAAGATTCAACCAAATGCGAAAGGTGTGGGCTGTAGGCATATCTTAGTTGCTGCAAGCTACAAACTATCTATACTTCAGGATTTTACGGGTTGGCAATTTAATTAGAAAAAGACACAAAATAAGATAATACGTTTTGCCATTCGCTTAATGGAAAAAATTCTGAAAGATGTTGTTTGGGAGTTTGTAGAACTAGGTCTATCCCACTCAACTTTAAACCGCTGTAGCTTCAACATCTTTTCCAATCTAGCTACCTACACAATTTTTACTGCTATGCGGAGGCATAATGTCACTAGCGAAGTTCTAGCGTGTTGAGAGGGAGTAGTGAATGTGGCACCACTTTCAACTTGTTATATCTCAGCCATTTGGTTTAAAGTTAAGCAATTGGTGGTGTTACGTAATGCTGTAGTGTTTGTAAGTGCACGAAAATAATAAGATATAGTGCATACAGTGGGGGGTGTTAATCTTATTTGGCCCCAAACTTCTAATCGTTATACTTTGGGTGTTAGGTATGCGACTGGTGGTACTACGCGGTACTTTGTTAATATTAGCAGTACGAGAAAAAATTAGAAAAAATTTTGCCAGAAGGCTCACGCTATTTTAGCCCTCCCCAAAGTTTGTACCGATATATCTTGCCATTTTTTAGGTACTAGCTATGCAACTGTTGGTGCTATGCAGTGCTATATTAGTTCAAACAGTTGCAAGAGGAAAAATTTCAAGAAAGTGTGTATGGGGGTGACTGACGTACTAGCAGGTGCAAGAGAAAAGATTAAACTTTAAACTGTTATATCTACATCATTTTTTGGGTGATAGCTATACGATTAGTGGTGCTATGCGGTGCTATGTTAGTACAAGCAGGTACAAGAAAAAAAAATTACAAAAAGTGAGGGGGCTAACATCGCCAAAGGGCATAAACTTTAAACTGCTATATCTACGTCATTTTTTTTGTGCTAGCTATGGGACTGGTGGTGCTATGTAGTGCTATATTAGTTCTAGCAGTTGCAAGAGAAAAAAATTGAAAAAATGTAGTGGGGGGGGGGCGGACGTAGCCTACGGCTCTAAACTTTAAATTGATAAATCTACGCCAATTTTTGGGTGCTAGCTGTGAGTATGGTGGTGCTATGTGGTGCTATGATAGTGCCATCAGGTGCAAGAGAAAAATTTTAAAAAAAGTGTAGTGGGGGGGGGACTGGCATCATCTTAGCCCCCAAACTTTGAACGGCGATAACTGATATAGTTTTTGGGTGCTAGCTATAAGTCTTGTGGTGCTATGTGGTGCAATGTTGGTGCAATCAGATGCCATACAGAAAATAAAATAATTTGGTGTTGGGGGGGGCGAAGGTGATCTTGCCCCTGAATACTACGATCATGATACGCACGATACGCATTGCTTTCTGAGTAATACCATATAAAATCTGAGTGTGTATTGATAGTCTTCTCAAGGTTTTTGAAAGCGAACGCAGCATCACGTTTTTAATCTCAGCCAATTTAGCGTTAGTCAAAATGGCCGGTCTTCTTCCTGTCTGTAATTAATCCGAATTCACGGAGACGGGAGTTTAACCTCATTATTATTGACCTATTAGACACTGATGTTTCTGGATATTTCTTGTTAAATTCGTGTGCAACGCGCTAGTATAAACGACATGAAAAATACCGTTCAACAATACTCGCTGCTCTTGGGAAGACCACTTCTTTACCAAACAAAGATTACAACAATACTGATAGCTCATGTGAGCAAATCCCTTCTTCATAGCATATTCGATTGTTGTTAGAGATACATGTGCTACCATCTAGCAGGATGGAACTGATTCAAATATAATTAAATTTACAGATCGGAATATTTTTATGTTCGAGACTTTTCGATTGCGTTGTAGTATAATAGGGAACATTCTGTGATACAACGAAATATGTAAGGCCACTAGTTTACCAAGATATGGGTAAGAACGGTTCAAAACAGTGAAAAAATCATCCGTTTATTATAGCAAATAAGGATTGTAGAATATCTAACTCCTTCCTGGGATGAAGCTTATGGTAGAGGTCATACGGTACAATCTTTTGGAAATATGCTACACTGTTAATAATGGAAAGTTAAATATTCTATTATTAATAAATATTGATAGTCCATTGCAAAAAGATTTCCTCAGGTTTTAAAGCAGTATAAATAACCAAAAAAATACGTTGCTTAAAATGCAGTGTGATCAACAATAATGTGCTTAGAAACGTTACAGTAATAGATTCCGATTTATTAGTGTTTTCTACAAAAACTATTTGTTTGATTCCAATTAAAACGGGAGTTATTATTGTTGCTAAGTAGTGCAGTCATTCTTTCATGTAAATAATAAATAAACACATTTATCTGCAACTATGCATTTATTTTCATTTATCTTGGTTCAGATTTAAATGTGGTTGTAATATGATAGTCTATAAATAAATAAATAATCCAGTGTTTACATTTTTCAAGGACTTTTTAATATGCTACGGATAACCTCTATACTTAATTGTCTTTATTTTATTGCCATCTGTAAGTTTATTTATTTTGATAACCTGTGACGATGCAGCTTAAAAGTAAAGCACTTAGCTTTTGGTGAATGGTTACTTAAAATTAATAATCTCAATTTATTCCTGATCCATGTTCTACTTTGTTTTATAAATAGGATACAAATTAAGAAAGTTTATGGATTTTCAAACTATTTACAATTATTGAAAGAGTTTTTGACAATAAGATTGCCAATGACGCCAAGAAACTGTTGTATTTTGAGGGGTCTACATTAATAAAGACATCGTACTGGCTAATATTGCCATCAACTAATGAACCATATAGGTATAGAAGTAAACTTAGAAATCTCGAAAGGTTATTGAACCATGAATACCACATTTCGAAATGTAAATCGGAAACATTGTTGAATATGAATTATCGGTTAGTGTATTATCTAATTAAGAACACTTTTCTTCGTCATCTGTGTATCTTTTAAATTGAACTCTGCTAAAGGTATTTAAACCAAAACCAGGGTTAAGACACCAAACAAGAACCTCAATATTCGGTGAGTCTAAGTGGAGCATTAGTGTTTAGTTGGAACTATTTATTAGCTCGTTTCAATGCATATCAATCTTCCAAATATAATATGGTACCCTTACCGAATATTGCTTTTGAATATTTGTTTTGTTCAGTTTTGACCCCCAAAAAATTTAGTCGGTAATCCACAGAAAAACTCAGTAAAGTGCCTCCGACATTTGATTTACCAATGCTTCACTCGAAGGTATTACATTGGTCGATAAGCAAATATTTTTCCCGAAAATTTTGAATTTGTCAAACCCTTGCTATTCCAAACAAGGTAGGGATCGTTTATGTGCGTGACAATACTCACGCACGGGATCTACATTTCGCGCTTTCTAAACGAGAGCGCATTTTTGTGGAAAATACTTTCCTAGCATTCTTCTAGCGGTCCGTGTCGGGAATCGAATCCCGGACCTTGGAATTAGTAGTCACACGCGAACCAACTAAGCCACGGCGTCGCCTGGTGAAATACCCAGCCAAAAATTCTGTTTCGATAAAGTACCGAAAACCTCAACTGTACTAACAAGAACGGTTGCCGACTAACTCAGTGGGAAGGGTGATGGAACTGTTTGAAGAGGGTTCTAGAATCTTATCGTGTGGGAAATGCCAATCTTAGTTGGGAAGTATATTAGATATCACCTAATCTCGAAATACGGGGATTTCTAGAGAAGAAGCCCAGAATAAACAACAAATAGAATATGCGAAAATCCGCGATCAGGAAAGTTATTCTGGCCCAAAATTCAATCAAAAAATAATCGAATGCACCAATGCTAAAATCAACCTAACATAAACTTTAACAATAAGAGCACTAATAAATATACTTATTCAAAAACTGCTAGCTAAAAAGGAAGACCCCAAAATCAAATGTTAAATTACCTGGGTGTTTATCACGCCTCCACGTAATTGCAGTGTATTTTATTACAACAAAGCTGAAACTATTATCTTTACATTAATTGTGAAAACACCACTAGTACACTAGTACATATGAACATTCTCAAATAAAATAAACAAATATATAAGAAACTACTTAGCTTAATGGGAAACGCTTTCGGCGAACAAAATTACTTTTTAAATTCTTAAACTAGCAACAAAAGTGTACTGAGGATACTTTTGTAAGTTCATAAGCTAAAATAAAAAAATGTTCATCCATTTATTGTTCTATAAGTTAGTTATAGTTGCAAAAGTTTGATCATAAATACCTGGAGTGATTTTCAACTGTAGATACCTTGGAAACCATTAAATCAATAGTATTCTGGACTCAATTCATTCTAAGTCCTACGGCACATCTAGGACTTCGTTAAAGAGTTGAATGTGATTACCTGACATGCCTTATTCCAACATAAACTTGTCTACTGAAGGAACAATTCTCCTAAAATTAAAAGTAACCGACTTGGTAGGGTATTATTCTGAACGCTATTTACCAATCACATTAAGCAGTTCGATATCTTGTTATCAACGGTTAACAATATCCACCTAAATTTTTGCATGTATTAGTTTTGATGATAATGACGAAGTGCTCAATAATAAAAAATTTTTCCCCCATACACGATTCGAGATATCTTCGGTAGAATTCCGAGAACTAAATTAAGATTGCAAACTATAGCTGTTTAAGCCGTTTTTCTCTATTAAACATACGTAAAATTTACCTTACTGGCACATTATCGTAAACCAGAGAATGGGGATTTTTTATTTTTGAATCGGCATAATTTTGTGTTTGAAACTTTTTCGTGCCAAGATAAGGTCATAGGAGTCAGCTTTATCTCTTATTACTCAAAACAAATGAATTATAAAAATAATCCAATTTAGAGTACCACCATAACAAATTTTACAGCCTTTAAATATGAATAATATAAGACACAAAAATTGTGCTTCCTTGGACCAAGAATATATGTTGCTTAAAAATTATATGTCTTAAAGGTAATAAGCCTAACCTTACTGGTGGGATTTACCAAAGACAGGAACTATTAAAATAAAATATGATTACAAACATTTCAAAACAATGCCTCATTCGCTCTAATTAATCAGATTTTTCTAGAAATCTTAATTGAAATCGGCATAGATAGTGAAAAACGGATATCATTAGCGTAAAATATGAAATAACCCGAACAACTGTGTATACGTAAATGCACGTGTTTGTTTCTGTGTAGGTATGTGTTAAACTTAACTTACGTGGAATTTTAATTCCAAAGGTGCCACGGTAGGTGAGAGATTCTACCTTTTAAAGTAGAGCTCACGTACGGTAAGACTAAACGTATAGGACAGCTCACACGCCTACGTTCCAGGCAAACACCCCAAAAGTTGTTTTATCTTCTACCCCTAGCCTAATCCCCATACAAAACGTTCATGAGGCTATTGACCCCATGTATTCCAAAAATATATCCCCTTCTACCTTTTTTTTAAAATTAAACTGTTGCAGCATAAGCAAAATACTGAATTCATGTTTGTGATATTGTCGGAGGCTTTCACGGCCGGAGTCATTATAATTATTTATGGTTCCGGGTTGGGACCGTGTCATTTTATAAATTAAGGTCGACGAAGTAACAGTTACTTCGCCACAAGACACCTTTTGGCTATGAATGGGCTAGTGAGTCTGCTAGTTCAGGAGTAACTCTTCTCTTTACACTGTGACTCTTTACACTGTGACTTGTCTATTTAATATTATCATTCTTAACTTTTAATATATTTATTGTCCTGATGAAGCCCCTTACAAAAGTGGGCGAAACGTCGACCTTAATTTATAAAATGACACGGTCCCAACCCGGAACCATAAATAATTATAATGAATTCATGTTTGCTGAATATAATAACGAGTTACTGCTGACAACCTCTGCATAATGTAAATATTTTTTACAAGAATTTCTGGAAAGCTTCTATTATGAGTATCCTTGACATAGTTAAAATTAGTTATTTGTTTCCAGTTACGATCAACCAAAATCAGTTTTGTTTTCTCATCAATAACAGCAGATCATGTTCCTCCAGGAACACGCCATGTTCCTCCAGGATCAAGCGCAATTTGGCTGAACTGTTGAAAACGACTCAGAAGTTAAAGTTTTTAACGTACCCTCAGCATTTTCTTGTTGATTTGGCAGAAATTCTAAAGATGATTTGTTAAGAACCTTGGGTACGGTGATATTCAGAACGCTGAAAATGTAGTGCTAACTACATTCAACTTGAAGTGGTGCTGCTTGCGTATGTTGAAGATGCCGTTTCTTGGTGCTGGCTTTAGAAAAATTTCCGTATATTTGTATTAATTTTTTTAACAACTTTCTCGTTCTTCTCTCTGATTTTTTGATACCGGTTTCTAGATAAACGTTTTTAACCGCCCGAAATCTGTACAATATTAAAAAATAAAAGTTAAAGGGTAAACTATGATAGATATTAGATATTACTCTTGGTATTATTGTTAAACTTTAAATTTTAAAAAAGAAAATTTTATACATTAATATCTACGTTGTGAGACAATTATTATGTACATAACCTTAGACTTACATTGTAATAAAAGGGTACAATACCATAGACTAAATACGTATTTTTTCTATCTATTACAGAAGGTATCACATCTAACAGTGAACATATATCGCTTTTATTTATTGAGGAGCCATAATGCTACAAAAACATTCCTTGTTGCTGGAAATTTTTTGCTCTGACAACAATAGTTGTGCAAGCAATCAATGTTTTCTAGTTTCACTTTTTTATTTTGGTTTTTAACATGATCCCGCTAGGCGCAGGTATTTTTAAGGTCACCCGCCTTCCGATAATAATACTTATTATTCATATTAACGATAAGTTCAAACTTACCTGTTGTTGTTTGGTGTTGTATATGCTTTAAGCGCGCAACTTTAAATGTGAATAACACACGCCGCGGATATTTACGCAGTAGGCAAAAGACAGCTTTGAGACTGGCACTTTCAGCTAGCCATAAGCGGTTTTAGGAGTCACAACCAAAACGATACCGTCAGTTTCCGTATACAGAGTGGTAGAAAAGTCCCGGAACGGTAAAATATTTTGGGAAATACTCATCGCATCAAAAAAAGAAAAAATACGTGTTCAATATTTTTTAAAAGCTATCCAATGACACCAAAATTGAACCCCCTAGGGGTAGGGGTGGGGCAACTTTAAAAGTTTAAGTGGAAACCCCCATTTGTTATTGCAGATTCGGATTTGCCACAAAATGTTAGTCATAATTTTTTTAGGTTTTTTTGCAGGTGGCGCTGCAATCGACAAAAATTAACTATTTCTAGAAGAATTGATGGATCAGAAAATAAAAGAAGTAAAATAATAAATTATTTATTTCATACATAACGAAATTACCGCCGAAGGTGTTCAAATTGACCATTTGTCGCGCTTTTAGGTCTTCCAAATATTGGTTCATGCTTCACCGAACCAGTTCGCCCAAAACGATTCACTGTTCGACTCACAGTAGATTTAGAAATCGGTTGACATCAGGACAATTATTCTTTCTCTTTCAGACAGAGACATCACGAAATAATATCAAAAGCTAGTAACGAAATGAATACTAAAAATGAATGTAATTCTGACATTTTTCGATTTCAAATGTTTTTGTACCCTATTTTGGTTTTGTCAATTACAACGCCTTCTATCATCCAAAATGGCTTGTATCGTAGGTCAATTTGGGGTAATTTATCCTGCGGAATCTGAATCTGCAATAACAAATGGGGGTTTCCATTTAAACTTTTAAAATTGCCCCACCCCTACCCCCAGGGGGTGGGGGTGGGGGTTAAATTTTGGTGTCATTGGATAGCTTTTAAAAAAATATTGAACTCGTATTTTTTCTTTTTTGATGCGAGGAGTATTTCCCAAAATATTTGACCGTTCCGGGACTTTTCTACCACTCTGTATAGAACTACAACATGTCCAATGTACCATTTAAATATAGAACATTCTAGGTCTTCATGAGTTCAACGATAAATCAAAAATAACATCGCGATAACATTATAATTTAATGTACAATTTACAAAACGAATAGAGGGATATTGCTTATAAGCTAAAAATTTATAGCATACTGAATGACCTATTAAATATTGAAGTGAAACATTCCAGCCACTAAAAATGCGCGGCATTTTAAGAAAATATTTACACAGAGGGAAACGCATGAAGTTTTGTGACTGAGCCTGTCAAGAATGGTTTTAGGTTCACCATCCGAATGACACTATCAATGTCCTAAGGCACAGCTACAACACGCCCAAGAGACTGACTGTTGATGGCGTGAACCATTTTCGGCCGCAATAAATACTAAGGTACTCGAATTAATTATAAGGAGCCGTTTGAAAGTGCATTATGATAACATTGTAACTTAATATACATGCTCACTACCCAACCTTAACATTCACGGCACCATTCCTACAAAAACGTCTGTTAGCACGGATCATATTACCTTTACATCTACCCTGACTCTGTAATTTCCACCTCCTGAAAGTTAAACTCCCCACAACTAATAATATCCGACCTAGTCAAAGGCATTTACTCTACTGACGCCTTCAACTACATCTATTTCCAGAATTGCCTAGACTTCCTAGCTCAAAGATGATACATACGGATTTGAAATATTCGTTGCTATCTGCCGTCCTAAAACCGACCACTCCGACAACTTGATCCACAACGTATCACTAAAACCTTCGCGCCATCCTGCCTACCACACACATATCTACACGGTCTATTAACCCTATAGAATCAGAGACCTCGTAGCTGTAACCCAATGTTTCAATTGCCAATACGTTGCCGCTCTCCATCAGCATTTGGCCGCTGTGCCGGCTCTCATCTCACAATGGACTGCCCAAAACTGCTCCAGCACAAACCGTCCCCCCGGCCATCCCGTCAACAATCCTGAATGACCCGTATACTAACAATCTCTACACACAATAAAAGGAATACTACTAGGAATACTACACAACACAGACACAGACGCACACAAGCACCGCCCTACACCCATACCAAACTGAACTCAATTTAGGTCATTCTCCAATCCTCCCGAGCCGCTACCTTAGAACTCTCCCACATCATACATCAACATCGCACATACATAGCCATGGTCTAAAAACCATATCTAATCAATAACAAAATCCCGCATCTAACAACTCACACGTTCATATCTACATTCAAGCCCAGCAGAACATAAATACTTGTCCGAGATTACCATACCAGACTCACATATAGACGCATCCAACTTCTCCTCCTTAACGTCCCCACAAATAACGGTAGTCTAACTATAATGAAAGACATACAACATTTTACTAATCTCCGTGTACTTTTAATTCAGTAACCAATTAGACCTCACAGCAACAGGAGACATATCTACCATTATAGTCGGGGACATCAACGCCACGTTCACGACATGGTTTAATGAGGAAACCAACAAAAAAGGATCCCAGTGTAGATTTTGTTTGCCACCGCCAATTACATATTCAAAACTCTGTCTCTTGCATCCCCGCCTGGCAATCTCACATCTACAATTCCAGTATAGACTTCACACTCACGGCACTTTTTGCTTCGAACCCACTCCGCTTCTGGACAGTTTCACATATACACCAAACCAGCAACCACAAGCCTTTAACGTGCGATATTCCCTCCAACCTCTACCAGAGCACTTCTTGCAAAAAAAACCACACTCTTTAAAACACAGAAAATAAACTAGACAAAATTCCTACCCCACATTCTCCGCAGTATCCTACGCTGACTCAATCCTCATCCCTTAGTCTATTCCATCGTTCAAAATATCCTCTCAACAGCGACGTATTCCATATCACGGAAATACCACATCCAATGAGCAACACCATGGTGGAACCCGGCACTCACCATTGCAAGGCGCGCTCTAACACTATCCAAGCATAGACTACAAAGAGTCAGACGTGAAAACTCTGACGCAACCACAACAGTTACAATCACCCACACCTACATAACAAACAGTAAACTGTACAAATAGCTCATCAGTACTACTAGAAAACAAAACTATCAAGACTTAATCCACGCACAACAAACAGACTCCTGGACCACCTACCGAAAACTAATGAAAACCACATAACACCATAAAATAAACTCTCCAGTTTTGACAACTCTGTCTACCTTTGAGAACACATTATCAACTCTACTGGACACAGCAATCACTTCCTTACCTCCCGATGTACCCACGCAAAGACAACAAGTCTTGATAAACAACGCCGATATCGCCCCAGACACTGCCGCGGACAATAAACTTAGCATCAACCTGCTGGACACAACAGTTGCAAATTTCAATCCACTCAAAATTCCAGGAAAGCCACATCCAAAAATTCTAGAGAAACTGCAACTCCTTCTTCCAAAAATACCTATCTACAGGAATCTTTCCCAACCTTTTTAATCAGCCTCGATCACCGAACAAGCCTGCCGAGGATCCCAAATCCTATAGACCGAAAGCCCACTTACTAACATTTAAGAAAGTAGTCAAACAAAGTATCCTCGCAAAAATAAACTCCAACATTAAAGAACACTTCCTTCTCTCCTCACAGCTTCCCCCTAAGCCATAGCGTCCACCACCCGTTCCCTTATCGTATTATCCCCACACAAGTACGTCATCCCTTTAAACTCCTTTGGTGGGCCAATCTACTGAACCAGATAAAATTGGTCCATTTCCCATCCAAACTTTTCTCTGTAATAAATTCCCACCTTCATTTCTGCACAGCAGCCCTATTATTTAACTTTTAAACTATCACCGAAATTTTAACGCTTGTGCGTACCCCCCACCCTCTGAAACTTGGCCATCAACCCACTCCTAGACCTAGATATCCCTTACATATTCACTTTTGGCTAGGCAGATGACGTCATCTGTCTCATCTACGTGTTCTCTTGCTCATTTCTGGAAGCAACTGTTTCCCTCATTAACCTTGTCAAATCCTGGTCAACGTTAAATAAGCAGCCCCTTTCTCCCCTCTAAGACCAAAATAATCCTGTTGAAAGGCTTCAATCTCACACTGCCTAAAGATTCACATCGTCAATTCCCCAATACACTCTTTACACTCAGTAACTTTCCTAGGCTTCACAACCTAAACACACGTCTAAAAATCCACACTCACATTACAAAGCCAATTTCCAGTAGTACCCTATGGAAAGGTAAAAGGAATCTTTGAACGATAATTAGGAGAATACATTTACTCAAACGAGAACGGCATCACGAAAAACACAACCGCTTCTTTTAATTTTTGGGTTCTGAAATGCTTCATTAGGTTCATGTAAATTACCCCCATCTGCCATAACACTTCTACATCATTCCTAGGATCGGCTTATTTGAATCAATTGATGTCTTACAACCAATTCAAATAAAGAATTTTTACACTAAAATAACGCGAGTTCACATTTCATTCTCCGAGAGCGATAAAAACATCCGGGTGTATCTAAACCTACCTATACATTTTAAAATTATTCTGATCTTATTGCGTATTTACTAATTTGTAAAATAAACAGGACCGGATTTAGCAAACAAAGGGGAATTTCATTATTTTTACACTAACTGCCATAAAGTTGAAACATATCGCAATTATAAGCTGGCTATCTAATAATTAAAAAAAAAGAACGTTGCGGGTTAATTTGCTTAATACGTAACAAATTGCAAAACTACCCAAAGGGTATATAAAAATTATCTGACATATATCTTCATGGTAGAAGGAGAAGAATATTAACGAATTGGTCGCAACTATGTATAAAGAAGAATTTGCGCCTTTCTTAAACATTTACCCTAGTATTTGCAGGCGATCTTGAAACACGATAATTTCTTCATACGTCTATTTGCAACAAAAATGTTTCAAGGATATAATGAATTTTCAAAGTAATTTAACACCAAGGCAATCTACCGAAAATGCAAGTACTAAATTTCGACATTTTTGATACATGTTTCTTGTAAATTGTAAACTCAGTACGCAAATATAAAAAATTCATTAGATGGAAGAGCACAAATATTGTTTGCGCACGCTTGAATATGCATAGGCACTTGAACTGACACACGGAAGCAAGCACAGACGCACGCTTACAAGCATGCAAGCACATGATTTATACAACTACTGTTTTGAAACATCTCTTACTTCTCTTAATGTAACGCTAGTAAATGTGTGAAAATGTGGACAATACCATCCAGCACCCATAGATTGATACGGGTCCACTCGTACGTTTAACGCTGTTGAAAACGTAACCCGTTATAGGAAGATTAAGTTTTTATCATTTATTTATTACAATTAAATGTTTGTGTGAAATAAAGACTCCAAGGTATTGTTGCACTATCTTGTATTTTTTGTTACTTACTTTGATTAGTAAAACATACGGAATAATAGTTGTAGATACAAGAGCATTTTGGTTAAAGTGACCACACGTTCCGATTTTGGCGAGACAGTCCCGCTTATTGGTGGACTGTCCCGCGTCCCGCTGATTTTTAAAAATGTCCCGCTTTTAGAAAATATTTGCATTTATTATTTTAAATGTACTGTAAAAATACATTACCTATTATTTATTAAGTATTATAGTGAATATAAAGAAATAAAAAATACATAAAAAAAACGTAAAATGCATGCAGAGTAAACTAAATTAGGCAATGTACCCAGTTAGATTTACTCGGTGGAGTTCGATCATTGTCATTACGTCTCGGCTTAATTCAGATAAATGCAAACAGTGCGGACTGCCGTTAGACAGTGCGGTTTGTTGTTTTCAATTTGACGTTTGATTTGACTCATTATTTGATTGACAAAGGTAGATCAATAGTCGCCAGCCACAACGTAACGGTCGATAAGGTAAAATTTAATACTCTTTTTTAGCCTTTGTAGTAGAATAAAAGATGAGTAAAAAAAGAGAATGCAAATTTAATATACAGCTAAGCAGAGAATTTTCGTTTATTAAAAAAATCAAAATAGACTATATGGTACTGTGTGATAAATGCATTGCTGAATTTTCGGTCTCACATGGTGGAAAAAACGATATTACTAAACATCTAGCGACAAAGAGGCACAAAAGATTATTGAATAATGCCGCTTCCTGGTCTAAAATGGAACAGTTTTTTCGCAGTGCTAGCCTTGGCAACACGGAAACACAGCTAGCATTGGCGGAAGGGCTATTTGCTTTCCACACCATAAACCACAATCAAAGTTTCAGATCAATGGATTCTACGTCGCAAATGATCAAAGCATTATACGACAAAAAATTTACATGTGCAAGGACAAAAACTGAAGCAATTATTTGAAATGTTTTTTCGCCATATTCGTTTTCACAATTGCAGAAAGAATCAGAAAAATGCGCATTTAAATCCATATATCCTGATGTTTCCAACCACAAAGATTTAAAATTATTTCCCACAATTATTAGATTTTTGAACCAGAAACAGGAATTAAAATTAGAATATAAGATTTTGTTTCGTTGCCGGGTGAAACTTCAAAAATAATTTTTGATTCAATAAGAACTATTTTAAAAAATAATAATTTGAACAATAAAATTATTGCCTATTGTGCGGATAACATTAACGCAAATTTTGGTGGAAAAGCTAGAAGAGGCATCAATAACGTTTTTACGAAAATTAACGAACATTTGAACAAAAATATTATTGGAGTAGGTTGTGCAGCGCACATTCTACATACTAATTCAGACAGAATCTGACTTACTTCCAGTTGATGTTGAAAATATTATTGCAAAAATTTATTCGTATATATATATATATATATATATATATATTGCTGTAATTGTAGGGTTAATTTAGGGGTAGGTTAAGTCATTGGGGTCGTAGTATAAGCAAGGGAAACTCCCAAGTAACAGAAGCACGAAATTATAGATATTAGGAGAGTAAATAAGTTATTATAAAAATTATTAGTTGCGAGCACACTGTATATAGCAGTACAAACAATTAAAACACATATCCAAAAGTAGCTACTAGCGAAGATTAGAATTTAAAAATGTAACAAAACGCATTAAAATTAAATCAGTGAAAAACCTGCATGAAGTGGCTAGATAAACATTCATAAAGTGTGTTAAGATATTATCCTAAACGCACGCGGCATTATTTAAAAGCGTACGTGATCTAAGAGAATCACAGTTGTTCGAAAATCGAATTTATTAGGAAATAAACAAACACCAAATTTATTCGATTTAGATTAGAATAAGGCCAACAAACAACACTACGCGATCGATATGTACAAAAACTCCTGGGATTCCTGAAGTAGATATGAGATATAACATTTGAATTACGTGACTTAGAGCACCTCGTCATGCAATTAAAATACATACAATTGGTAAACTTCCCAAAAAAACAAGTGATAATATGCTTGGCTTTGCCTAGCACGTGAAGCCAGCGAATCACGAACAAAAGGGGACGATCCTATAAATATCTTGAGAATTGAATATGGAGTTAGTATATTTTGAAACTGGGCAGTTACTATACTTGAAAGTGCCAAATATTTACGTGAATAATAAATATTTGTTGAGAGTGAAATTCTAGAGTGTATAATTGTGAAAATTGTGCCGTACTTCTGAAACGTAAGTAAATAAGATTTATGAAAGTGTAACATTTCTAATAATAAATAAAACAGGGCGCTGAATTCCTATCTGAATGTCGATCTAAATTCCTCTCTAAATGACCATCTCAATGACCATCTCATTGGCCATCTAAATTACAATCTTAAATTAAAATCAAAATAATGTTACGATTCCTGTAGAACTTTAAATTACGAGCCATTACGATCAAAAATACAATTTTGGAGAATGCTGCCGGCTCAAGCAAATTGATGGTAAATATTATATTGCGGAAATGGAAAACTTTTCATTGGAATAAACACACCAATAACGATTTGGATATCAACTTCAATTCTTAGGAGCACCTATGAAAATACTTTAGGCTAGAGATTTTGATATGACTTATTTTTAAAACTGTTTTATCTCAAATATTTTTGATATGATTTATTTTTAAACTGTTTTATCTCAATCATAATTTAAAGTGTAAAAGCCGTCAAATTGGGGGTTTCTTGCGTACATTTTATGAAAAGTTATAGACATCTTGAAACGTTTCAATAAGTCTTTTAAGGTAATAAAAAGCTTGTTTTGCTGGCTTGATTTTCTAATAATTTGACAGATGTATATGATTTAAAAGGTAGAAGATATTTAAAAGGGTTGTAAATATTCAATCATTATACTGTGTATTATAGAAGTGCTTTATTTAATTGAATCAGCTAGTCGAGGCAAAAGAAAATTATAAATTAACAATTTCACAAGTGTTTGTGTGGTATAAGGGTAATATCACAGCATTTTATTGCACCCAATCGTAGGGGCTGAGATTAATCAGAGCAATATATATATATATATATATATATATATATATATATATATAATGCTGTGATATTTTTGCCCTACTGCTTGGGCGTACATAAACTGCTGTGATACTTCCCCAGCCTCTACGATGGGCAACATAAAATGTCGTGTTATCTTTCTGTAGGAAAAATAAAAACCTTTGTTATTCTCGCCCCACGAATTGGGCGCAATAAAATGCTGTGTTATTTTTTTATGTTTAACCCCTACGACTTGGGCATGTCATAAAATGCTGTATTAACCCCTTTTTATTAATCTAGCACTTGTAAAATGTTAAGTTATAGATCTCTTTGCCTCAACTAGCTGATTCGATTAAATAAAGCAATTCTACAATACACAATATAATGATTAAATATTTACAACCTTTTTAAAATCTTCCCTTTTATAAGAATATTTACATATGCCAGATTGAAGAAATTGAAGCCAGCAAAACCAGCCTTTTCTTATATTTAGAGACCTTTTGAAACGTTTCAAGATGCCTATTGCCATTCATAAATTTATCCAAAAAAACCCGGTTTTGTTGTCTCTTACATTATTGAATTAAACAGTTTACAGTAATAAATTATATCAAAATATCTAACCTGGAGTAGTTCAGTTGTTTCTCTGCATCCCCAAGAGTTTTCGTGTCCAGCCTGAGTGATTATAGTCGAATTTGGAAGTCGACTACAAAACCAAAATACTATTCCAATCACTATTCGAAATCCCATAAGTTAATCCAATAAAGATTTTCCATCTCCGTAATTAACAGTAATACAGCATTTATCATGTCAGTGATTATTTAACAGGAGGTAATCTCCAGAGTCCTCTCTAGAGTCTTCTTCAGAGCCCTGTCTTATTTATTTTAGAAATTGTATAATTTTACTAAATCTGGTTTACTTACGTCTATAATAGATCGGCTTGCTTACACAATTTTTACACTTTTATAAAATGATTTTCACTTTACTTTCGTTTAACTGGTTACGTGAATAATTTAGCACTTTTGAGCATCGTGACTGCCCAGTTTCAAATGTATACTCACTCGTTGCTCAATTGTTATCGTATTTATAGACCTTGCCCCTTTGTTTGCTATTCGTTGTTCTCACGTGTTGGGCGACACCATTTGTCTTATTACTTGTGTACTCCGGGAAATTTTACCAATTGCATAGTTCAATTACTTGGAAGAACGCTCACTTTGTCACGTATTCATTTACATAACATTGCATTTAGTTTAGAAATCCCAAGAATTGTCGTTCATTAAATCACGTATCATTGTTATTTGCTTATTCTAATCTAAACAGAAATAAATTTTGGTGTTTGTTTATTTCCTAGTTAAATTGGATTTTTGAACAAATGTAATACTTTTATGTCACGTACGATTTATTCAAATAATGCATAATTTCTGCCTGCGTATATGACGATAAATTTTACGCACTTGTTGAATATTTATCTAGCCAATCCATATAGGTTTTCCATTGATTTAATTTTAATGCATTTCGTTACATTTTTAAATCTTATTTTTGCTCGTAACTACTCTTGGATATGCGTTTAATCACTTGTACTGTTATATACAGTGTGCGCTCAACTAACAATATGTATAGTGATCTATTTACTCTTATAATATCTGTAATTACCTGCTTTTGTTGTTTGGAAGTATATTGCTATAATTATAGGGTTAATTTAGGGGTAGGTTAAGTCATAGGGGTCGTAGAATAAACAAAAGAAACTTCCAAACAACAAAAGCACGTAATTACAGATATTATAAGAGTAAATAGGTCACTATACATATTGTTAGTTGAGCGCACACTGTATATAACAGTACAAGTGATTAAACGCATATCCAAGAGTAGTTACGAGCAAAAATAAGATTTAAAAATGTAACGAAATGCATTAAAATTAAATCAATGGAAAACCTATATGGATTGGCTAGATAAATATTCAACAAGTGCGTAAAATTTATCGTCATATACGCAGGCAGAAATTATGCATTATTTGAATAAATCGTACGTGACATAAAAGTATTACATTTGTTCAAAAATCCAATTTAACTAGGAAATAAACAAACACCAAAATTTATTTCTGTTTAGATTAGAATAAGCAAATAACAATGATACGTGATTTAATGAACGACAATTCCTGGGATTTCTAAACTAAATGCAATGTTATGTAAATGAATACGTGACAAATTGAGCGTTCTTCCAAGTAATTGAACTATGCAATTGGTAAAATTACTATATGTTAGTTATATATACAGGGTTTTTCACGACGACCGTGCATCAGACATTTCTCAGAAAGTACAGAAGGTAGAAGTATGAAATTTTATATGTAGTGATTGTTCGACATGCCGAGTTGATCTAAAACATTTTTGTTTTGATAGCACTTCCGGTTGTACCGGAAGTTAATATTATCTTTGTTATTTTAAATGGAACACCCTGTATATTTTTGCATTTTTAGATTCTACACAAAATTTTAAGTTAAATTCCTTTAATAAGTAATATCTCAATATTTTACCGTTTTCGAGATATCTAGCTTTTTATGTTTTTTTTTTGTAAAAAACTGATATACTTTCTTGACAATAATGTACATTTAAATTTACAGTTCAGAAACCAATTATTAGCTGATATATTATTCAAATGTATGATAAACATTTAAAAGCATTTGTTTCCATTCAACACCATACGAGGTGTCCGACATTTTTACTTAAAGTTTCTTGCATAAAAAATCTGAAAAGTCAATTTTTCTAAATAGAACACCCCGTCAATTTTCATATTTTCAAATTGTTCAATCATTTTTAAGGTAACTTTATGTAACAAGTCCTATTCTGAAGTTCAACTGTTTTTAAGGATCTGAATAGACGATGTTCTTTAAGTAACCCCAAAAGAAAAAATCTAGTGGATTACCATCTGGAGTTCTCGGGGGCCATCGAAATGGACCATTATTTGCAATCCATCGGTCTTGAAAAATTCCCGTTAAAAAATCGCCAACCAGTCGATAATTGTGACATGGAGCACCAACCATTTGATACCATAAGTAATCTCTTTGTGGATGGTTTTGTATTATTGGCTGCACTCCTTTTCTTAACATATGAACATACCTTTCTCCAGTTAAATTTTCATTGTAAAATTCGAGATAAAGGATTGAATCGCAATTAATGGCACAAAATACATTAAATTGCCATTTGTTGTGAAAATTTCTTTCACGGACTACGTGTGGATTTTGCGGAGCTTAATAATTGCTTTTGTGCTTATTAAAGACTCAATTTTTGGTAAACTTCGCTTCGTCTGTCCAAATAATGTTTTTTAAAAAGTTTTCGTTCTCTTGACTTTTAGTTAGCAACCACTCAAAAAACTGAACTCTCCGAGGCAAATCAGTGTCTTTTAAATGTTGGATGCAGTAAAATTTATATGGGCGCCATTTGTGTTTATTAAGTATACGATAAATGGTCACATAAGGTATACCTATTTCTCTTTCGGCTTCGTGTAATGAAGCAGTTGGGTAAGCAGAGAAAAATCCTAAAACAGTGATTTCATTGTCTTCATTTTCAACTTGCGGCTGTCTGCGTTCAATGTGTGGAAGAAATGCTCCATTCGTTCTACAGTTTTGAAGTAGACGATTAACTGTATTCTTATTGGGTTTTTGGAGATGCGGGTATCTATCTGCAAATAATCGACAAGTTCGACTAGTTATTCTATTACATTCACCGTAAGTAATTATTAAATTTAAGAAATCTTCATTACTATAATCTAATCTTGACATTTTTATTATTTTATAACACACACAATCTAACACGTAATCTAATAGAGTAATATTGACAGTTTGATGTTTCTGTATCACTGTTCGATTATTTGTCAAAGCCTCCTACGAACATAATGCTGATATTTATTTTTATTATCGTAGTAGAACCACTTAATGTCATTAAAATCAAATAACTTAAAAACAATTGAACTTCAGAATAGGACTTGTTACATAAAGTTACCTTAAAAATGATTGAACAATTTGAAAATATCAAAATATACGGGGTGTTCCATTTAGAAAAATTGACTTTTCAGATTTTTTATGCAAGAAAATTTAAGTAAAAATGTCGGACACCTGTTTATCATACATTTGAATAGTATATCTGCTAATAATTGGTTTCTAAACTGTAAATTTAAATGCACATTATTGTCAAGAAAGTATATCAGTTTTTTACAAAATATCATAAAAAGCTAAATATCTCGAAAACGGTAAAATATTGAGATATTACTTATTAAAGAAATTTAACTTAGAATTTTGTGTAGAATCTAAAAATGCAAAAATATACAGGGTGTTCCATTTAGAAAAATTGACTTTTCAGATTTTTTATGTAAGAAATTTTAAGTAAAAATGTCAGACACCTCGTATGGTGTTGAATGGAAACAAATACATTTAAATGTTTATCACACATTGGAATAGTATATCTGCTAATAATTGGTTTCTAAACTGTAAATTTAAATGTACACTATTGTCAAGAAGGTATATCAGTTTTTTACAAAACAAACATAAAAAGCTAAATATCTCGAAAACGGTAAAATATTGAGATATTACTTATTAAAGGAATTTAAGTTAAAATTGTGTGTACAATCTAAAAATGCAAAAATATACAGGGTGTTCCGGTACAACCGGAAGTGCTATCAAAACGAAAATATTTTAGATCAACTCGGCATGTCGAACAATCACTACATATAAAATTTTATACTTCTATCTCCTGTACTTTCTGAGAAATGTCTAATGCACGGTCGTCGTGAAAAACCCTGTATATATATACAGGGTGCCTTATTTCTTACACGTTGTATGGGTAACTCTGTTATTTGCGACATTAGAGAAAAGGTTAAATAGGGAAAGTAGTGCAGTTTTTAATGCGGAGTTCAGCCATGAAGAGATAATTCACATACAGGGTGTAGCAAAAGCGTTTACCAAAATAACGAAATTTTTATATTTTTTGTTTTGCTTCGTGGTTCATTTATTGTGCTAGATACAGTAAAACGTTGTAGATATTCTTTACATTATTTTAAAAGGAGTATAAGATAAACTTATTTGTTTTTACATGGCTTTGGTCATGTGTGAGTAAATAAGTAACGTTGTGTTTTTTTAAATGGAAACCATAATTGGCGGTAGTTCTGATAGAAAGGCATTTTTCTCCTTTCAGTGATGTACTACAGTGTACATGTTCAACATAAAAATTTTTGAAAAAATTTTGTTTTTATGAAATACGAAACTTGGTATTAAATAATAAAATACTTATGCATGTCGTAACAAAAATATCAAAAACAAATTATGTTAAAAATTTTAAATATAATATCACTTCATAAGGTGTTCAAAGTGCCCACCATTTTGTTGAAGGCACAGCTCACATCGTTTTTTAACATTACGAAGTGCCTTTTCTATTGTTCGTGCATTAATGCTTGCAATCGCTGTTTGGCTTCTAGCTATTAAATCCTCAAGTGTTTGAGGAGTAGTAGAATACACTTTATTTTTTAAATCACCCCACAAGTAAAAATCTAATGGCGTAAGTTGTGGTGAACGATCAGGCCAATCAATTTCCATTTTGTTACCATTCACATGCTCAAAACGATTAGTTAAATATTGCTTCACTTATGTACCACTGTGTGCAAGGACACCATCGTGTTGGAAATACTTTAGTCTGTAATGAATGTTGAGAGGTAATTCATCCAAATATTCTTCCAGTTGGTGTTTTAAGAAATTTAAGAGATTTGCAGCCGTCAAATTGTCGTTATAAAAAAAAAGTCCAATAATTTTTCCACAAAATATTCCACACCAACAATTAATGCCAAATTGATGTTGATCTCTGGATTCACGCACAAGTTTAGGATTTTCTTGAGAATAAAATACTTTGTTATGCCGATTAAATATTCCGTTATTTGTAAATTTAGTTTCAACAGTAAACATAATGGTTCTGCAAAAATATGAATCCTCTTCACATTTATTAAGGTACCAACGACAAAATGTTCTCCGTCTTTGATTATCCACTGGATACAATGTATTCGAAATAAAATAGTGATAGGCATGATATTTCCGACTTTTCAGAATACACCTCACAGTTTCCTTAGAAGTTGCACAGTGGTTTGCAATTTCGGCAGTAGAAGCTTCTGGTTTATAGTTAACAAACGCCAACACATTCGTTTCAACAGCTTCTTCGTATTTTCGTAAGACTGCAAGTGAGTTACGATTCGAAGAATAGTAGCAAAAGAGCATGCGTTTTTTCTTCATTTGTATAGGACATTCTAACTATTAGAAGAAAATAATGTACGTATAAACACAAAATAACAGTACTATGTAATTTCTGTTATTCAAACAAGTGAAATCTATTGTTATGTGTCATATGGCTACTTGATTCTTAAAATCAGCTCAAATATTGACATATTATTTAATACAAAGTTTCGTATTTTATAAGAACAAAATTTTTTTCAAAAATTTTTATGTTGAACATGTACACTGTAATACATCACTGGAAATAGAAAAAATGTCCTTCTATCAGAACTACCGCCAAGTATGGTTTCCATTTAAAAAAACATAACCTCACTTATTTACCCAAACATGACCAAAGCCATGTAAAAACAAATAAGTTTATCTTATTCTCCTTTTAAAATAATGTAAAAAACATCTACAACGTTTTACTGTATCTATCACAATAAATGAACCACAAAGCAAAACAAAAAGATCAAAATCCCGTTATTTTAGTATAACGCTTTTGCTACACCCTGTATGTTAATTATCTCTTCATGGCTGAACTCCGCATTAAAAACTGCACTACTTTCCCTATTTGAAAGTTTGAAGTATTTTGTGAAAGCGCAGAAATCGAATATAAAAGAATTCTTGGTTACAGCAAAACACGATGGCTAGCTCTTTTACCAGCTGTAGAAAATATTTTAAAAATATACGAACCATTAAAATCATACTTTTTACTACAAGATAAATGTCCAGAATATTGCAGCTCTTTTTTGAAAATGACACATCACAAATTTGGCTTCAGTTCATCCACCACCAAGCTATATTATTTCACAATGGTATGAAAATTATTAAAGGGGACAAAATTTCAATTACGGATGTGTCAAATGAAATAAATAATTTAAAAACAAAATTACGAGAAAGAATTGATGATAACGATTACATTCCTTTAATTATTCGAAAAGACATCACTAAGTTGGAAGAACAAGTTGCCATTAAACGACCTGATTTTCTGAAACGTGTCAAAAATTGTTATAATAACTGCTTGGAATATTTTGAAGAATGGACAGTTCAATTCGAAGGTATTAAAAATTTTCATTGGGTGACATTAAAAAAGGAGATTTTATGGGAATATGTGAAAAAATCTTTTGAATATGTTAGTAACCATTTTCCGAAAAATAATATTTGCGAAAATGATCTTTTTGATGAGCTGTCATTGGTATACTTTGAATTTCAGAAATATGCTAGTTTTCACAAGTTTGCAAAACTTTCCGCATGAGCGCAATCGAGTTCCGCCATTTAGACGCAGATTTCATCACGTTTATGTCAGATTTCAGTTATTGTAGAAATTAACAATTTACCAATGTAGAATTATGTAGAAAAGCGTATGCTGGAATGCGGTTACAGAAAAAGTACATTATTATATAACTCATGCATGAAATTAATTTTAATTACTTAGAAACCATTCAGTGTTTGAAAATAAATACCTCACCCAATAAAAAGATAAATACTGCAATTAAATAGTAATACCATAAATGTTTTAGGTAGAAAAGAAATCCTTCACAAATTAAATGGAAGATTTCCTGCTGGACAACTAATAGCCATAATGGGCCCTTCAGGCGCAGGAAAAAGTACACTCTTGGATGTCTTGAGTGGCTACAGGATATCTGGAATTGAAGGAACGATATATGTGAATGGGATAGCTAGAGATTTAAACACTTTTAGAAAATCGTCTTGCTATATAATGCAGGACGATCGTCTACAGCCACTACTTTCTGTGCGAGAAAATATGAAAGTTGTTGCAGATCTTAAAGTAGGCGAGCAAGTTTCTATAGATGATAAAGAAAAAATTGTAAGTATTTCTATCTAAAGCTTTACATTGCAGCTACATATTGCATATGCCACATACCGATACATACTGTGTAAATGAAATTCCGTATGGTAACGTCGTCAAGTTGTTATTTCAGCATTAGGTATTTTACGATTTACTTCGCCGCTGGCACATTTCTTGTGACTAATAACATATTGTTTAGAATGCCATTACGTATACAATAATTATAGTTGTCTTAGCAAAAACATTATTGATGCTATTATCATATGAATAGTAATGGCTGGTTTCCTACATTAAATATGCATAAGATGTTAATAGTCAATATGTAAAACAACAGATATTTCTACATGCGATCGTGGTAAATTATAAATCCGCCGAATTTTATATTAACTAATTCGTATAGCTCAGAAGACCGCAATGGCGTCATTTAACAGTATCACCTTGTAATGAGTGGCTACCGTGCATAAAAAGTGAAACCTCACATATCCATTAACGACTTAATTGAGCCTTCTTTAGCTCACGCTATGTGTTAAAAGATCGTCATCATGATTTAGCATTTTTACCATTTTTTGTTCTCTCTGAATAAGTTATATGTTGTATAATTACATTTTTATATCAGTAATCGATGATTAAAGCATCTTGCAGTTACTGCACCGCAAGGTGTCTTAACAGGTTTGCACTACTACGCCAGTTAGGTTTTGGCATTTGAGAGCTGCCTTCTGAAAAATTCTTCTTCCAAAAACTCTTCTAACAAACTTACTTAAACTGAATTACAATTAAAATTTAATTTACAAGTACTGTATCAAAAATATTCTAAGTTGAAATTACTATTAAATGAACTAAATTAGGGCGAGTAACCTGAACAACCAACAATGCTAAAGTTGTAAGGCTCAAGACTGGCTGACTTTCGTGGACTCTCCAGGGTATTTATGTTGTCCCTGCCTCTCTCAATGCTTGTGGGAATTTCAGAGCTTATGTCTGCATATTTCTTTATTCATTTATACAATACAATGTAACAATCTTAATTCTAGTAATTGCGGTTTTATAACCTACTGTGACCTGCACCTGTAGTGTCACGTTGCGTCTGGAATACAATGTATTTACATTTGTTCTCATGTCTTCTGTCTGACTTCTATTAACCTTTTATTATCTATCCTTGGACTATACAATGTTGCAAGCTAGCTTAAGATTCAATAATTCCATTTAATTATACATATATTTGATTTGGGGGATATGTAACTTGCTTTGCTTAAGAGGAACAGTGTAAATAATAGCTTATTTGAAAACGGGGGGGAATGGGAATTTATTAGCAAGGGTACGTCTTAAATAAATACATGTTTTGGCGCCGCCGTTTCGGCGTCACTAGTTTGACGCCACTGGTTCGAGGTCAGTGATTTCGGCGCTGGGACGTTTTATCTCCAGCCGTTCGGCGTCCAAGCGTTTCGGTGCCAATAAAAAAAATTAAGTATTATTTTACAACTGAAAAAATTTAATTATTTTAAGTGATCAAAAAACAATGATTAAATATTATTTTACAATAAAAATGAAATATTAAAGATTCAAATTAGGTAATTAATACTAAATAAAAACACAGATTAGGTATTATACAACATGCTAAGAAAAATTGTCAACATTTAATTTAAATATCGTAATAAAAACTGATATCGGATATTATTTTATGGATCCATTTCGTAGCTGTGGGATATACCCCGTAAATATTAAACTAAATCCCTATCATGAAGATATTCTACAATTTTTTATCCGCTTGTTCGCGTTAAACAATTTTTTTTAGTTTTTGGGGCGATTGGCGAATAGCTACTAGCTGTACTAGCAGGATCGCGTCCATTCTGAAATTTATTTATCTCGCTTAACAACTTCTACAGATTGGCATGGTCCATCCCAAGCTGTTTCGTATCCTACGACGAGCTACCTCTGCGTGAGTGTTAATACGGTCAAAATCATTTAGATTCCTTTAGCATACTGGTTACATATTTGGCGTAAATAATACAGGTCGCCATCTATTTTCTCTCCTGTTTGGGCGCCCTAAGTAGGTGTCTCCAAACTACTGCAAACACGGCGGTATTCATATGGTAACGCTTCAGCTAACTCATCCAATGCTTCGTGCAGGCTTCCTGTGGATACATATGGTAAAGAAGTGACCATTTTCGCCGAAAGTGCAAAGTCAGGTTCATTATTGTAGCGGCCAAGAAATCGCAATTGCCCAAGCAGCTTTCGCATGATTTTTGTAAGGTGGAAAAAACACCCGTGAATGGCGATATTTGGAAATGCGTTTCTAAATGCTGTAATAGCTACAAGTTCGAAGTCACATAATATGTATCTTGGTTCTAAATTAAAATATTCTTATATGTTTGCTATCATTGCAATCATAAATTCATATGTTTCGCACAGCTTATTTGGCAGCAAAGCGTATAATAATGGGTGTACCTTACCTAATCGTTGTGATGGCATACATATACTTGAGCAAAGGTAGTGGTGCAGATTAAGAAGTGCCATCAATGAACCACGGTTGTTCTTCGTTTAGATTCTGAAATAAATTTTGTACATGAAATAAAATTTTACATCAAATACCTTTATATTTCTTTTCTGAATAAGATAGAGGAAAAGCCATAAAATCTTTAAGGTTGGTACTTAATACTCAAAATAATGCACCTCCAACTGTTAATCTTCTTTTAATACAACATTCCTGTGCTCTACAAGCAAAACAAGATGCATTCTTTGTTTTAGACTATTTTGTTATAAATCGATTGTGGAATACACTTGCCCGTATAAAACGCCGTCTTTCAAAAGCAAAATTTGATTGGTTGTGGTCCAGTGTACGCTAATAGAAAAATTTCTTCCGTTACTTCGGGCGTCACATACATTTAGTATTCTTTAGTCTTCCACATAAGTTAGATTCGGAAGAACAGCATTCATCTCGTTTCGTTTTATTTGTATCGTTTTTCAAGGCGTCTGTATTTGATAACACATCTTGTGCAGCTTGAGAAATACTAGCAACGCTTATGCATAATATTTGACTTGTCGGTTCAAGTGTTTCTGTTGGACTTTACTTTAAAGCAGTTATTGCATTGGCTGCTTTTATTGGCTGCTGTCCTATTGTGGTTATGCTAGTTTATTAATTTTTCGATAACATTGTTCTAATCCGTACTTTACATGAGCCTTTTCGTTTGCATCTCCAAAACTGCTTTGCGTTGCAGGACTAAACTTGTCAAATAGGTACATATATCCATAGGAGACTAATGTTTTTCCGGGTTTGCTTTTAATCTCGGCCATTTTACACAAACAATTTTGTTCACGAACAGGCCTTCACTAGATTGACTGTAAACTACGAACAAAAGAGTTAGTTGCTTAAGGTATCTATCTATTTGCTCCACCGTGGACAACGGAAGAAAAAACAGTTGTAGGATGGGCTGTTCTCTTAACTTTAAATTACATGTTCTTGCTAGAATCCCTTTCAGGAACTGCATGCGAAATAGATATTCCTTTTGCAATTACACTAATTTATAAATAACTATCGTGTTAAATTATACAGTATTGCCCGAAATAAACAGTACTGAAATTGTAATTGTTTTGTATATTTAAAAAATTACATATTATTGACACTTTATTATATGTTCTAAATGTGCACCTCTTCGTTCGAGACAGACTTCATAACGATGTTCTAAGTTTCTGGTCATGTTATTGAATAAGGGTTGTCTCAGGGCTGCGAAGAAGACTCTAACGGCATCCTTTAATTCATCGATGGTTTGTGGTGCCCGTTTGAAAACGGCATTTTTAGCCATGCCCCAAATGTATGCGTCTGGAGGTGTGAGGTCTGGAGAATGTGAAGGATAAGGGAAGTCAGTAAATCGTGATATGAATTTGCTTGGAAAATGTTCTTGAAGAAATTGACGAATTGCGGCAGCAGTATGTAACGCGAGAATTCTGGCGCAATATTCCACTCTACTGCGATAATCCCGAGGATGTAGTTGTTGATGTACCTGAATCACATACGAAAATGTACCCAGCTCCTTCAGGATTCTTTGAAAGGAAGTTCTTTTTAAATCAAGTTGTAACGCTGTCCTTGCCTGGCTGACTTTCGGATTTTCTAAGATTTGCTCAAAAACACGTTCATGGTTATTGTTGTTGTTAACTGTCCTGGGACGCCCCGAGTTTCCTTTACGTTGGCACAATACACTACCTGTATTTCTAAACTTTTCAGTAACCTTCAAAATTACAGCATTACTTGGAGAACGTTTATTAAACCTTTGTGTGAATTGATCAGACACGTATAGCAAACTTGCACCATTACGTCGGCCAATTCCGTATGAACGAAAATAATGCTCTACCAGAAACACTTTCTCCTCTGTACTTAACACTATTTTTAACAATTAGGCCCTACTAATTACTTGTTTGAGGTTTACTTGAGAGGTCTATACTAGCTAACTTGAGTGTGACAGCGCACGCATAAAAACACCGCCAACTTAGTTTCAGTACTGTTTATTTCGGGCAATACTGTATTTTAATTAGACACATCGTTAAGTTTGCTGACTATGGCCGACTAATTTATTAATACACTCGTTTCTCCATCACTAGACACCATTACAAAAGCATTTACAAAATAGGTTGCACGGTTGGTAAACCTGGCCTTGGTTAAGTTATTGATTAATGTCATATGCAGTGCTTTGCATGTGCACGAGGGGTTAGGATTTGTTACACCTTTTCGAAACTTAGATAAACAAAAAAGAAAATGCAATTGAGGGCGAAAGCGAAACACACACACACGCGCGCGCGTGCGTACGTGCGCGCGCGTGCGTATATATATATATATATTGCTGTGATAAGGGGTTGTTTAGGGGTGTATTGTATAGCAAGGGTCGTGCAGAAGCCATAAATTGCGATAGAAAGCAGAAAACTGCATTTATTTAGCAGAAAATTAAGTAATTTGGATATTATGTAAATAGTAAGCATTAAGTATATAGAGCATAATTAGTTTTAAGTGACGCAAATAAACACATCTTACAACAATAAGACGCATATTTAGCATAGAAATAGTTAATTCATACATTAGGTAAATAACAAGTATTCAACACTCGGTATATAGAGCTTTATTAATTTTAAGTAATGCAAGTAACAATATCTTTCAGCAAAAGCACGCGTATTTAGAGGAAAGGATAGTGCATGTAATTAAACACGCATTGAAAAGGGTTTTAATTAGTTATAATATAATACGGAGATAAGAGATAAAACTTAACAAAGCTTTGTGTAAGTACGTAGAAACAATCAACATTTTTGATAAGAAAATGCAGTTCAAAGGCGCATAAAATAGACGAAAGTAAAATTGAAATTACATAATGTATTTTTGTTTAATTATGGAAAACGCGATATCTACACAAAACAACGTATGGTTTAGATAACGAGGCATCTGTGGCAAACAACTATTACCCGGAAAACCGAATATACTACATCAGAAAACCACTTCAAGATGCATGATATACAAAGGCCTTATTGGTTAAGATAGCTACAGACTTGTTGAAAACCCAACCCACGTGCAAGTGGGATCTGTTTATATTTAATAGCGAGCAATAATAACACAGGTCAGTTTTAACTCAAGAGGGCAAAGCTGCGCCACTCTGAATAAAAAATAGTCACGCGCAATTTTAAATGTTTAATAAAATAGATAGTGACACATAAGTGCTACAAACATGAAAATTTCTTTTGCCGTTTAACGGCTCCTAGTCCTAATTGGGTGATAATAATTCCGAATTGGTTGATAATAATGCTGAATGGATAGATAATTCGAGGAAAGATATAATAATTCAAATCCTAATGGATGGTATAATAATTTAAATGCATGGAAAATTCTAATTGATGGTATAACATTTCAAATGTGTGGATAGATATAATAATTCGAATATGGGGATATTTTAAATGGATTAATGTAATACTTCAAATCAGCGTCGACAATTTTGGTACAATTTTGAGTTACGAGATTCAATGCAAATAAAACAAAGAAGCACGAAGCAATTTATAGAAACCAAGGGGTTCGATGTAACAGGTTAGATCTAATTAGCTTTAAGATATTTTTTCTATTTAAATTTGAATACTGATTTTACGTAATCTATATGAAAGTGTAACGAAATCAGCACAAACATTGCATACGTTAAAAGTACGTAATATTATAAAGGGGTTTAGAACGTTCCAGGCTTCTTTGATAAAAAGAGTAGTTTTTGGTGACTTTAGATTGATTGCAAAGCATATAAATTTTGGAATAAATAAGACGTGTGATATTGATTGATTGAAACGTGTATTTTAATAATTTTCAAAACTTGTACATAATATTTCTTTTCATTATATGGAATTAATTGACTTCATTTTATAATTCAAACAAATAGGTAATCATAAAGGGATGGAGAAGAAAAAATTTGATCATCGTAACGTTGTGCACTCTGTGTAGATTAATAAAAGCTAGTCTTGGCATAATAGTAAAATTAGTGAGATTTAAATTTGATTAGAAAACACAGAGAGGTGGAGTTATAAAAAAACGTCCATTGACACCGAGTACGGCGTTATCATATCAATATATACGCACAAACACACGCGCGCACGCGCACACGCACATGAACACACACACACATGCACACGCGCGCGCACACACGCACACGCACACGCACATGCACACGCACATACTCATACGCACATGCACATGCACACGTACACGCACACGCACACGCGAACGCACACTCACACGCACACGCACACGCACACGCACATGCACACGCACATACACTTATTCTTATTGCACGTGCATTCAATATTTAGTCTTATCTTATATTTCATCTTAGACTGTTGGTGCCTAACTGGTACGGCACCAAGTGGCGGCACGAGCTGTCCAAGCACCAAAACTACCATGCTCCAAATTGACCTGTGCCGATATAGCTGTGTCAAAGCACGAGCGCCGAAATGTCGGCGCCGAACCGTCGTAGGCAGAGTTCTAAAACCAAACCCCGAGCGACATATTTGTTGACGTTACCGACGCTATTATGAATATCATCCTTAAAGTAACTTCTTTTTCTGCTTACCGTGAAATTTCCAATATTTTCAATTTTGCATCACTTGGTAAAACCTTTTCATTTATAAAGATTAATCGGTTGTGTTTGGGCTCTTTGTAAAGGACTTTTTACGGAGATTCTTTTTCAAGTATGTTATTAATCTAAGACGATCACCTGTTTTTAAAATCGTTATTAATCTTGTGGTAATGATCCCTTCTGTTTTCGGCTCTCCAGATGCAAGCACTTATGCGATACACTGAAAGCTTTGCAGAACATATCTACTGCAAAGGACAGAATATGCATTTCTGATTTTGTGGAACACAGAAGTATCATGTTACTTAGAGTTATTATCTTTGTTAGTAAAGAGTTACTAATTTTCTCGATAGCCTTCTTTTGGTGCGTGATTCAATGCACCACTCAATAGAATAGACTTTGATAGTGTCCCTGGCTTACTGAATAAAATAACAAAATACATTTTTTGATCAGTAAGAAAGTTGAAAATATCACCCATTTGCAAATTAGCAAAAAACGAATATAGTTGTCTTTATATAGCACAGAGGGTACAATATGTTTTTTTAATTTATTTAATATTTTCTTGATCTTCAAGGTTATCGCGAAACATATTTATAAACAAACATATAAAGGTTTACTTCTGGTACTCGTGTAGATAAGTGCTTGCAAAATATCAATTAACTTCTTAACCTGTTCAGCATCTGTAGCAGTATTTGTACATGATTTCGTCATTTCTTTATAGTTAGAATATTTCTAGCGCCTCTTTTAAACTAGTTTAGTATACAAAATTTGTATAACTATCTTACTCATTTACGTATTTTTCAAAAGTTTCTATAAGTTATTCTTAGTTAACAGAAACGCACTCTCAACTCAAATTAACAATGGGTGAAGTAGATCAGTAACCCATTACCTTCCAAAATTTTAAGACCCCGCTGTCTTATAAAATATAAAAATCTAGTTCAAAATTATAATTATATAACAAATTTGATCATAAAGTGTAACGATTTTTTTTCGGAGTTTTCGCATTTTCTTTCTACTCTACTTATTTTTAAAATAAATATTAAATTATTTATTTTGTTTGATTTGAAAAACGAACTACTTAGGATATATTGGGCGTTCGCTTACTATACAGTAGGACTTGGCCCCACTACCAACAAATTCTAATACTAGATCCCCATTAAATTCGTCTTAGAATTTCTCTATAACTTTTTTTGTTGACAAGCGGTATATTGTATTTATTATTTGCGGGGTAATCACTCTTTTAAGATAAATATATCTTGTTTGGCATCAACTAATATTAGATTTTTCTAGGGAGCCCAAATCTGTAAATAGATTTTAAATAGAACCACCCCTTACAAAGTTACGCCTTTTAAAGACCGAAACCTCTAATTTTTGCCAATCTATATTTAACTCCATCTTTAAAACATTTTCTTTCGCTACCCAAGACATTTGCTTTAAACAACAATTTCCCGAGAAATCTAAAACCGCTGTGTCCAGCAAACACCACTTGGAGATAACACGTATACTCTGTCCACCAGAATAGGAGCAGGAAGGAATTGGAAGAACGGGAGGTGGGAGAAGAACTTAAAAATTATAGAATCTTAAAACTAATATATACAATAGATTTACAAAATCTATACAAATATAAACAACTATCTTAGACCTATATTCTTATGCCCCCATGCGTAGGTTGATATGCTTCCGCGGATGACGTACCGCTTGTCATCTTCGCTCGATAAACTAATTTTATTAATAAGCTGCGTGTACAAATCGTGTTTTTTACGCCGGATACATACACTGGCAAGTACTCGATACCACCCAAATAAGAATTAGATGCTTGGTGACTGTTAACTTCCGCTTCTCTCGTGTACGCCCAGACACATCCATACCACATGCGCACCCTTACCCATGCGCACCCCTGCCCATGCGCACCCCTCTCTGTGTGACTGCTATTTTGTGGTGACGTTATAGCCTTTTATAAATAAAGAGCAATGTAATACTATTTTAAAATTTTTATTCTGACATTATACATAACAAAGTTTAAAAATATTTAATGCCAAGCATAGAGAAATTTAAACTTAATTTTAACTCAAAGTTATACACAGAAAACAGTCCTTTCTTTATGTTTGTTGGCAGTGGTTTTAATTTTATCTAATTTTATTCGCAGCTTAAAATTTAAATCTAGCCAATTGTTTGATACATAGAAACCGTCTAGGTTTTCGAATTGTAAAATGTACCAAACTTTGTCTCTATATTAAAATCGTTGATTCCACCGACAACCAGATCCATTCCTTCTTGTAATTCTTGCAGCTTGTGACAATCTTTTAATCGCAGCTCTCCCACTGCATCCGGAATACGTATCTTGTTAGCTTAATCGGCATTTTCTTGTCGGTATTGGAGAGAATCCTTAATCTCCCACTCACTGTTGCGTAGATGCATGTCCACCGCTTTTAGGAATATATGGTCGTTATAGGTTGTAAGATCCTCGGTTTTAAATGATCCGAAAGGTTCTTTACTAGGCAATATACAATGTTTAGCGGAACCCTTTGCATGTGGTGTACGCTAAGGTTACGAAACTCGCATTTCTTAGTTCGTCTTTGTTATCAGCCATTTTGATAAATACGTTTTTAGAATAACCTTTTAAAAAGTATACGGATTTAGTACCATCCTTTTCCGCAAGGACGCCTATATAACTAAAAGAGTCTTTCTTACTAACCACAAATGCATACAGCTTGTAGAACCCGGATGTATCTAAGTTAGTCTATCGACACATAAAATAATCTTTTATATGCTCGCTAGAGGGTATATGTGTAAAACGGTAAGGGGTTGCCTCGATTTTAAATCTATTTGCAGATTCGGATTTTGCGTAAAACAGCAAGATGAATCCGTATCTCGAACCTCCTTAAAAGTATATAGGGGGTGATTAAAAAAACCAGTTGGTAAAAAATTCTTAAAATGATGGTAACTTCCCGGGGGATGAAACAATCTGAAAAATTCCTAAAAATTCGGATAGCTGAGAAAAATCTGATATTAATTGATACCAAACAAGATATATTTATCTTAAAAAAAAAAAATCTTTTATATGGTCGTTGGAGTGTATACGTGTAAAACGGTGAGGGGTGGTTGGATTTTAAATCTGTTAGCATATTCAGATTCTGCGTAAAATTCTAGACTAATGTTATGTGTCGCATGGTTAAAAAAATTTATAAGGACGGTCAGAAATCGCTACCGGTAAAAATTCTTAAAATGAGGGTAGCTCCCTGGGGGATGATGCTATCTAAAAAATTCCTAGAAATTCGGGTAGCTGAGAAAAGTCTAATATTAATTGACACCAAACAAGATAGATTTATCTCGTGGGTGGAAATGTGGAGTAAAGATTTATCTCGCGTGTGGAAAGAAGGCGGACGTGACTTAATCAAAATGGTTAATGTGATGGTGTCCGAGAAAGGAGGGGAGCAAGGAGAGTGCAAGGAGGAAATCCCCTAAAAATAAGACTTAGCAGACCCTCCTTAGGGGAATTTACATGTAAAAAGTGGATCGGGTGGATCCAGTGGGTGGATCCCATAAGGTGGAGTATTCTCGGATGCCCATATCCTACTACTGCGCTATCTGAAATAAAACACATACAATATAAATAGTGTCATTTCAAACGGATCACTGTTTGTGTACCAAAAATTAACGAACACAATATCTTAAAAATATTACCCCAATTCTCGAAATCAAAGACTCCAGCACTTATGTTCGCTTATTATTTACTCTTTTGTAAGTTGACCTCATATCAAAACAATCATCACAAAAAAGAATAGTTTATATTAAGTTTACTGTAATTGAAAATAAGTAGTTCTTTCCTATTTATTTATATATAGGTATAGATATAAGTTACAATGTTTGCAGTACTTTAAGAATAATAGTTTATAGATCAACACAGTCTGCAAATGATACTATAACTGAACTCTAATAACTCGTAGTTCATATTTTAATATTACGAGAATATTATGATATTTGAATTTAAGTTCGAATTGAAATCAAGCACCCATAAATCCGCGATTACATATATAGCACATGGCTATAAATTAATATTGCATTAACTGAAACTTTAATTGACTTAAAGTACTCACTTTGTTTTGTTCTGAAGAATTTTGATGTTTATATATTAACCAATAAAAGATCAATCATACAAACTTGAAGAGGATTCATAACAATTAAATTACAAATTCAATAATTTTGAAAGATTGAGAAGTAAATACACCTTATCAATTTATATAGAAAATGCTTTTTTAATTTAACTCGCACAAAGTTCCTAAATTCATTCTTTATAATTCGCTAATGACGCAAGGTTACCAATGCCGAAACAAGTATTTACAAAAGCAAACGTTGCATGCTTATATGCAAAACTTACTCACCCATCTCGTAGAAAAGTTAAAATTTGTCTTACTAATATTCCATTTTGCAAGAGGTTACTGTCTCACGGACCAGCAAACAACAAAAACAAAGTAAGACCAGGACATGGAACCATATATACTCAAACTTGATTGATTTTACCAGACTGTAAGAAACTTTGTTAAGCAACACCATCTGCTTACAAAATAACTCAAATTTTCTGATGGACCAAACTATATTGCACTTACTTTCAAATAGGAATCCTTTATTATGTGCATTGAAAATTAATTATTTCAACGACCGTGCATCATGAAGATCTATATTCTATGGGTGTTGGTTCAAAGGATGTTATCATGCATTACTTAACATAAACACTTACTTTGAATTCCTCTAATGATGATGTGGACTGTAATTAGGTTAACTGTATAGCGAGCTTAACGGCACTATTTTATTGTCAATGAGCACTCACGATACGAAACTAGTTTGTCACTTCCGGAGATTCAAATATGACAATACAACACCCTCGTCGTATTCAACTTTAGCGATTTCCCTGAAGCAAACCATTTAAATTTTTGCTGAAGGGTATGAAGGTACTCTGATTGTCATCGCTACCAGAAACTTTGCTGTAACCGCTGGACTAGTTGCCAACGATTAATCGCTACCTCAGGAACGTCCGTATCTAGAATGACAGAAATAGGTTCGATGGTTAAAAGCTGACTTGGGGTCAAACAAGATAAATCGTTAGGATCCGAATTAAGCGGACCTAATGGACGGGAGTTTAAAAGTTGCACTATAACAGTATTCAATTCTTCGTAAGTCAATTTTTGCACACCAACTACCCGAGATAGGTGAGTTTTGACAGAGTTAATTCCCGCCTTTCATAGCCCACCGAAGTGCGGAGCAGAAGGGGGGTTGAACGACCACTCAATGTTTTCCGCGTGTGCGGATTGTTCTAACAGTTCGCGCATTTTGGCTTCAGCACCTACAAAGTTGGTACCACAGTCACTGTACATGTGGATACACCTTCCGCGTCTCGAAATGAATCGACAGAAAGCGACTAAAAATGCTTCTGATGACAAATCTGAAACTAATTCTAAATGAACTGCCTTAGTGCTGAAACAAAGAGACAAATATATGCTCTTAACGTTTTGGCTCCTCGAACCCGACCCATTGTTATGGCAAAAGGGCCCCCAAAATCTACGCCAGTATGACGAAATGCTTTTCCAGGAGTCACTCGCGGTGTAGGTAAATCTCTCATAGAAGGCACAATAGAAGTAGGATTAACCTTAAAACAAGGAATACATGCACGTAGACACTGTCTTATGGCTCTACTAGCAGACAAAATCCAAAAATGCTGTTGCAATAATAACTGGGTTGTACGACTACCGCAATGTAAATTTTTAATTTGGCAAACCTGTATAATAGGAGTCGTTAGATGATGGAGCCGAGGGAGAAGTAAAGAATATTTTGCATCATGTGAGATGTCCGAATGTTTTAGCCGACTGCCCACTCTGAGGAGTCCCCGGCAATCTACGAATGGAGTAAGAGAACGGAGATGTTTGCTAACTGAATGTCCCTTGTTCAATTTTTCCAAACCTTCCGCAAATGCACCGTTTTGAACATGTTTAACTAATAATTCTAACGCTGATGTTCTTTCTCGAAGTTAAGTTTCCATTAGGTGATTTAAGGTTGAACACAAAACGGCGGTAGTGAACAATTATTTTCAAAATCTTTTGCAAATCGGAGAATGTATCTAACAAAGAAGTCAAAACGTGATTCGAGGATTCGATGGCAACCAACACGACTTTTGCTGAATTTCCATGTTGATAAATTTTATTTAAACATCAACCAAGTAGAACAACCATAATATTTCATTAAAAATTTTGTAGATAATGAAGTTGCACTGCAATATACTTTATTATAAATTGTAATTAATTACCTATTAAACAAACCGTTGCAAAGATCAAATTACTTCATGAGTTTGTTGTCTTAGACAACTAAACTAGAACTGTTGGATTTAATTCGGCGTTTACGCCAGGAAAACTTAGTTTCCTGTTTCATCTCGCCTGTTTAATTTAACAGGGCAAGTGACCTTTCGGCTTAACAAGAAGACAAAAAGTGACCACCTGTCACTAGTCGACGAACCACAACTCTTAGATAACGTAACATATGAGTAAGGAACATGCGCAATGGTTTTAATTCTGTGATCAGCTGTAGTAGTAGAATGCTTTAAATTTTTATTGGTTTAAGAAATATACAAGAATACTAGAATTCATACTGGGTAAAACATTAAATAATTAAATACTAAATTAACGGGTTTGTAGCAGTAATGTTGACAAATAATTTAATTCGGAATTTTTACATGTTACAAGTTTTGGGACCTAGTTTATCCATTTTTTCTGGTTAAAATTCATATGAAACGATCAAATGTATGTCTTAATTACCGTTCTAAAGGTTTCAGTCCGGTTTCATTTAATCCCCGGAGTGGGAATCTGGGCGAAATCTTTCGCTCGCCTTATCTCGCTAACGAAGTATTTCCAGACATACCTTTATATGAACTTTTTGCCTTGTTTTCACGTCTACAATCACCTGTTAAAATGTTTTCCTTTTTTCGCGGTTTACCCTGTATATTGTACAGTTATATGCATATGAAGCAAGTGGTGCAAAATAGGGAGGAGTGAAAGCTGCATCAAACAAACCAATAGGTTGAGGATGAAAAAACTGATAGCATCACTATAGACATTAGAATAACATGGACTTTCTTTAAAACATTTTTATACCTCTATAATTTATATGGATTTGAATTCGAACAATTAGTCATTTATGAGAGAACTAAAAAGTTAAATATTTCTAGTTAAACCTTAAGAAGGCTTATAGTTCTTTCTACGTCAATGTTAATTGGAAAATTAAACCAGAACGTATATTTACATACTTGATTGCGCACTACCATACGCGTGCCATTCTTATCAATTAACTTTTATCTGACCTGTAAGTTATCGATCAGCTGTAATGTACATACTACTGAAACGAATTAAAATATTTTGTACAGATCTTTATTAAATTAAAATTTCCTAATCTCGCTACCGATAGCTACCAAACATTTATCAAACTTTTCTACTGTTTCAGATTGAGGATATAATCAACACCCTAGGACTAGATGGCGTAAGTGATACGAAGGCTGCTCGACTTTCGGGAGGTCAAAGAAAAAGACTTTCAATTGCATTAGAATTAACCGATAATCCATTAGTAATGTTTTTAGATGAACCAACAACGTTAGTATTCTTTCTAAGATTAATAATATACTAAAGGTCATTTATGATTAATCAAATTAATAGTTGGTAAACTTTATCAATTTTTTCAAATAAATCATCTACATTAACAGAACAATCTAATGCTCAATGTTTACGTCATATTTGACCTAGTTTGTTTTAATTAAGTGCATTTGTCAATTACAACTCAAAAATTTTAATATTGTTAGGGGGCTAGATAGTTCATCCTGCAGTCAATGCGTCAAATTGTTGCAACAACTAGCAAGACAAGGCCGAACGATTATTTGCACTATTCATCAACCTTCTGCTTCACTTTTTCAACTTTTTGACCAAGTCTATGTATTAGCTGCAGGTAGCTGTATCTATCAAGGAACGCCAAATAATGTAATACCATACTTGGAAGGAGTCAATCTACCTTGTCCGAGGTATCACAATCCAGCAGATTACAGTGAGTGAGTTACTTTTAATTGTTTATAGATTATCAGACACTATTTAAATATTGCAGTAATTGAGCTGGCGTGTGGCGAGTATGGAACCGACAAACTTGAAGTAATGATCTCTACGTCAGAAAATGGAAGAAATTTAGAATGGTTTAACAAATCACAGTCTCAAAATTGTTTTCGAAACTTTAATAGTAAGTTATAGATAATAAAACTCACCAGTGTTGTGATTCTGATATTAGTATATAAGGCGATTCATTGAGAATGGGCAATCTATAGACTGGAGATATTAGAGACCAAAATATGGTTCATCGAGTCGTAAATGCCGGTGTCGTTAACTAAAGAGATACAGAATATTCAAAATTGAAATTATATTTTGAACTTTATAATTCCAGTTTGTACAATGAAACGAGATTAACATTTTTTCCCGTTGAACTATGCTTGAAATAATTTATAATTATGCAGATGCGTTCAGTTTTGTACGAAAACCTACTTATACTTAATTTACATTACTCTGTTTGTATTTTCCCTATGAAATTTTTATTCTTTTAAATTATAAACTATGCAGGGTAACAAAAAAAATAGCTAATTATGATAACGATAAGTGACAAATACAACGAAAGATTTCAAATAAATCTTCGAATTTCACCTTGTTTTAGAATACGCTTTCTTTACGACTTTTGTATAATAAACAAGACCTACCCATTACTTTTAACCGCAACCGCGGCTCTTGTATTTCCTGTCGCAACTCTTCGAGAGAATTATCGTGTTATTTGCAACCATTTCCTTCATTTGTAACAATTTTGGGAAGTTTAGAATGTTTAAGTCTGTACTCACGATGACCAAGCAAAACTTTTATGGCCAATTCACCAATGAGGAAATTGTTATTTAGGTTTTGGCACACTGAAAGGCAAAAAGTGTGTTCACGATGGAATAAGTAAAGAAGTGCGTTAACATTAGATGGCAGTTCAAAAGAATCGATGTAAAAGATAGATATCACATCTGATCTGGTACTTAAACTCATGTTAAGAATGTCTTTCTCTTACAATATTTCAATCTTCAAGATCCCAGAAATGATTGTTTTTCCAATTGGAAACTCATCCTCTAGTAAACGGCATCTGCTCGTCAAATAAAATATTTCCAAAATTTTTTTTTCACATTTTGTTTATCTGGCAAAAGTTCTGTAAACATACCAACTGCTTTTACCTATAGATCGCTGATGCCGTTATGGTAATAGAGTAAATGAATTCCGACTACCGTAGCGATGCGGTGCTGATACACTTTCGATGGCGTGCAAGCTAAGTATCCGACATGTGCAGGTATATTACTTGTTTTCTTTTTGTGTATATCAAGGGAGTATTCTTTATCAGCGTTTGGTGTAGTTACGTGACAAGAAACGTGAAACTGTAGGACTATTGTTTGTTGCTGCGAATCGATATTAGAATCGCTCTACAGGTGCGATGTACCATTTTAACCATGTTGTCAAAAGAACCACACGCTTATTCTCTTTACTGATCAGTCTATTTTTCAACAAGTATTTTGTACAATTTCAAAAATGTTTGGCAAAAGCTCTCACACGTTTATTTTCTTTACTGATTTGTTTTTTTATGTAAAATACGAGATGCGCACTTCGTATCTAATTTACTAAATTGTCCGTATAATATAATTGTTTGCTTTTAAATAGTAACTCTTGATTTATTTCTTTTGCTTGCTTATATAGAATCCTTTATTTATTCTTGTTGTTAATAGAAAATTGTTGACTATATGCTTTTTGGTATTTATTTGAATCTCCCCACTCTCCTCGTTTGGTAGTTAATTTGTTATAAATGATTTACAGTATCCATATATAATAGAGCAGTCAAATGCTGAGGCGTAGGGATGCCAAAAAATATCCCGAGGAAGTAGCTTGCATTGTGCAAATTTCAATCAAGTAAAATAATGTTCCAAATGGTACACAGTATCCATAAATAATAGAGCAGCCAAATGCTGAGGCGTAGGGATACCGAAAAATGGTCCAAGGATGTAGCTTGCGGTGTGCGAACTTCAACCAAATAAAATAATGTTCCAAATGGTTCACAATATTCATAAATAATGGACCAGCCAAATGCTGGGCGTAGGGATGCAGAAAAATGGCGCGAGGATGTAACTTGCATTGTGCGAATTTCAACCAAGTAAAATAATGTTCCAATGGTACACAGTATCCATAAATAATAGAGCAGCCAAATGCTGAGGCGTAGGGATACCGAAAAATGGCCCAAGGATGTAGCTTGCGTTGTGCAAATTTCAACCAAATAAAATAATGTTCCAAATGGTACACGGTATCTATAAATAATAGACCAGCCAAATGCTGAGGCGTAAGGATGTCGAAAAATAGTCCTAGCATATAGCTTGTATTGTGCAAATTTCAACCAAGTAAAATAATGTTCCAAATGGTTCACAGTATTCATAAATAATGGACCAGCCAAATGCTGGGCGTAGGGATGCAGAAAAATGGCCCGAGGATGTAACTTGAATTGTGCGAATTTCAACCAAGTAAAATAATGTTCCAAATGGTACACGGTATCCACAAATAATAGACCTGCCAAATGCTGAGGCGTAGGGATATCAAAAAATGGCCCGAGGACGTAGCTTGCATTGTGCGAATTTCAACCAAGTAAAATAATGTTCCAAATGGTTCACAGTATCCATAAATAATAGAGCAGCCAAATGCGGAGGCGTAGGGATACTGAAAAATATCCCGAGGATGTAGCTTGCGTTGTGCGAATTTCAACCAAATAAAATAATGTTCCAAATGGTACACGGTATTTATAAATAATAGACCAGACAAATGCCGGGGCGTAGAGATACCGAAAAATGGTCAGAGGATGTAGTTTGCATTGTGCGACTTTCAACCAAGTAAAATAATGTTCCAGATGGTTCACAGTATCCATAAATAATAGAGCAGCCAAATACTGAGGCGTAGAGATATCGAAAATGGCCCGAGAATAAGACAATTGCCATAACTTTTTTGGTGTTCGTTTTCTTTCTCTACAGTACTACATAGTAAATCCTGTATTTTAACTATACGACTTCCGCGAGATAGCGGATCTACAAATTAATTTGTTAATAAAACCTATGTTGATAAACTGCAAAAATTAACGTTTTTACCTGCATTGATCACGTTTTGTATAGAATTAATCACGTACCAATAAAATACAGATAATTACCAACCGCTTAAGCACGGCCCTATGTACTATCTATTTCAACCTAGTGCACACTACTCTGTAAGAATTATATACAGGGCGTTTCTAAAGTAATATGAAACATTTTACTGGCAAATAGCTCATGCAAATGTTATGACATGTGTCACTTCTTTCCTTTTTGAGATACAGGCTATTGTTATTTATTATTCTACAATTTTAGCGAATTCCTTACATGTCTTATGTAAAATTTGCAAAAGAGTGATAACGTTAGTTACAAAACCGTTTGAAATATTCTTATTATACCATTTCCACGTTTAACATGCACAGGTTTTTGATAACCTGCAATGATTATCACTTTGTATGTCAATGCTTTTTAGAATGTAGACAAATAAATACAATATTACTGTCAAGATAGCGTTTACTGATAAGGTCTACTTTTCAAACATGGTATTGAAAATTTTCATAATAATCATGAATGTTCTGCTTAACACCCATGCTACATATCTGTTTCGCGGTTCCAATATTGCATTTTCTGTCAGCGGTTGGACTGATATTATGCGCATTTATTTTATTGTATCAAATACTCTTCCTCGGTGATTGAACGGTGAAACATACTTTCATTTTCATAAAACGAACTTTCTGCTTTTTTGGAAGATTTTCCTCTTCTGAGAATAAGGCAAATGATCGCAGCTAATCAGACCATGGTAAGAAGGTTCATAGCCGTAGCAATAACCTCCAGAGTTACCTAAAAACAACCTTATGGAATTTTTTTTAGATGGGAATATTTGAGACAATTTGTTTACACAACTCCAATAGAAAACTTAAAGGATCTTCAAAATGCATTGCACAAAGTTGCAAGCTACATTCTCGGGCCATTTTTTGGTATCCCTACGCCTTAGCATTTGGCTGCTCTATTATTTATGCATACTGTGAACCATTTGCAACATTGTTTTACTTTGTTGAAATTCGCACAATGCAAGCTACATTCTCGAGTAGCAATTTATGAGTGCCCCTACGAATCATCATTTAGCGTGTCTTTAGCCACATCATGTTCTATTGGCAGAATTTCACTATAACTACAATAATTAGGCACTCCTCAATTGCTATCGTAGTTAAAGTTATCTCTTTGTACATTAGAGTATACTATACTATTGAGTGTGGCTGATTCACAATCACTGCTTTTAGAATCGGTCGCTACTTTTGGCTGCTAGTTTTACTATCGTCAAATTTTATTAGTTTAAACAGACATAAATTATGGAATTTTAACCAACTGTTGTAAATATTAGAACGAGTAGCCTAGGTAAACCACAATGGTAAAGCTGAAATACTCAGACTGGCTGATGGTCTTGGGGCTCCCTGGGTATTTATGTTGTCCCCGCTTCTCACATGTCTGTGGGAACTTGCAGAGCTCATGTCCGCTTATTTCTTAATTCTATTCATGATACAATGTATCAATCTTAATTTCTAAGTAATTGCGGTTTCTTAACCGTCTGTGACCTGCCACCTGCAGTATCACTATCGTCTGGATTACAATGTATTGCATCCGTTCTCACAACTTACTTGTGAACTTTCATTAACCTTTATTTAATTATCCTTGAGATACAGTGTTGCATCTAACTTAGTAATTCTTTATAATTCTTAATAATTTCTAATACTCTCTATTAATGGTACATATATATTGGAGGATACATAACTTGCGTTAAAGTTGACATTAATAAAGCACTTTAGTTGAATATTGCAAATCGGTTTAATTAATTAAACAGCGAAATCTTCAACGCAATACTCATTTCAGTATTAAAGTTTGGAGTATTTGCTTCATAAATAGATAGCGATTGGTGACGTACCACTATTAGCAACAAATATTATTTTGAATAAATTTCATTGTGATATTTTTAGTGAAAAAAAAAGCATAAAATGCATTACAACTTAATAATAGTTTAGGATAACATGATTTGGTTGGCTGTGCAAAGAATTAAATTCAATGAAGAATTTTAAGGAAGGTTAGTAAACTTATTAATATGATGTCAGTAAATTTACTAGGTTTGGTATTGATATAGCAGAAGATTTTCGAAAAGTAATGATAATAAAGTTATACCTGAAGATAAAATAAATATCCTGTTTTTCTTTTTTTATGACGTAGAAGAGCAAACAATTATTACCGTAAATGATGCAGTGATATTTTGTAAAGTACCCTGTATTCTTCTATTGTTGACAGGATGTATGGGATAGTTTCGATCTGAAAATTATTTTACACATAGGAATTAAAAACCGTAAATAGAAGAATTTTAGTATAATAGAATCCCTTTTTTCTTTTGTAATCAAACAAAATATTTAAAAAGAGGTACTATTTAATATAAATCAAATTAATTTAATTTGAGACATATTTACATGTTGTCGATTGATACGAACTCATTTAATTTGATACATTAACTACTGGTTTAAATTTTTTGTGTGAACCACTTGCTTATTAGAGGAATATTAATCTGCCTTTTGAAGTAACTTATCGTAAGAAAACTGTTTTGCACAAGTTTTCAGCGTTTACATGCAGCTTTAGAAAATTTTAATTAAACTCTCCTCTCGAATTTTAAACATTTACTTTTTTAGCACAAATAGCACAGTGCATGTTACTTTTAGAACAGACTTCAGTCTATAGTTGGAGTTTTTAGCGTTATTTGTAAACACAAAATATATTTCTTGTAGATTCAGATTCCAAAGTCGACATAATAAAAAGAAAACTTCGACCACAAACTTTACAAAGTACGTCACAATGGTTTCAGCTTAAGACGCTAATAAAAAGAGATTTTTTGAAAGCCAGAAGGGACAGGGTATGTATAACTACTCATAATTAACTGTTTATTAGTGCTCTATTTACAGAAAACAACATATATGCGCATCATAGTAAATATTCTAGTTGGTATTCTTTTTGGCGTTTTGTACTGGCAAGTTGGCGACAATGGAGACAGAGTTTTTGATAATTATAATCTTTTATTTTCTATAATAATACACCATATGATGTCCACAATGATGCTTACTATTCTAACATGTAAGTTATAGAATAACCTTTACTTAACATAATTTGTGCACTAATTCTCTTTTAGTTCCCACGGAAATGCTAATACTAACTAAGGAACATTTTAACAGGTGGTATTCACTGAAAACATACTATATTACCATCACAGTCGTCGACTTTCCAATATCGGTAAATTAATCCAACTAATACCTGTCCAATTCTGTTCAATTTCTATTTCAGCTCACCTGTTGTGTGGTATTCACTATTATAGCGTATGCTATGACGGGGCAGCTGATAGAAGTAACACGTTTAGTCATGTTTATTGTGATATCCATTCTTATAGTATTAGTTGCACAGGGCTTTGGTTTAATGATTGGTGCAGTGTTCAACGTAGTGGTAAGTTTTACCAAATCTAACCCTTTATATGCCATACATAGCAGGGAAAGCTTTCTAGGGTTTTAAGTGATTTTAATGCTGTTTGTTTGCATCAGAATGCACCATAAACGAAAAGGAATTTAAGCTTGTGCCTGTTGGTAGAGCTTATGAAAGTAAAGATTAATCTTTACAATTATGGAAAATACAAAGGTTATTTATTCGAAAAACACAATTGCGTGGAAACCTGCAACTATTAGTTGTAGTGGACTTTTGTCACTCTTTGCGTCTAAAACAATCGTACCTCGTAAATATACTAAAAATAAACATAGACAAAAAAATAGACAGATTGAAATAAATCTGCGCCCTACGCCATCCAATGGAAGATAGTTTCTTTAGGTCTCATCTGGAGTCTGTTATTTTTCTATTAATGACATGTTATTTTAGGGTGCTATTTTGTTTGCATAACAAGTAATGAAAAGGGTCTAACCTGCTTTTAGCATTGTATGTCGGTAGGATATGGATAAGAAATTTATCGTTAATGTAGGGTCACTGGTCACTTTCTCAACGTACATTTTTTGCTGTTCCCCACCTATGTTGTTATTTGCCTTGTTATTAAGTCAGTGCTTTTAATTTGTTTTAGTAGAACGAATGCGCTTAAGGTGTAAAAAAATGGTACGCATGCAATGTTAAAAAAAGTTAATCCTGTATTTGTGATTTTATTATGACTAATTTTGTGCATGGGCTGCAAATAAGACGTGCGCGCATATATTCTGTAGCCTGATGACTGAACAGCTACTTGTTTCGTTTCCTAATATCGTAAAAAGTGCAACGGTTCAAAAAACCACGTGGCGCCTAAAAACATTACTAGTATATAAGTTATCCGTGTGTATGAACTTTCGTACAAAATGTACTTTTTTATGTTTTCTTTCTTTTGAACTTTGTCGCGATTGTTACGCGCCAAATAATTAATAACTTAAGTAATTGCATAATGCTATGCAATATTGCGCAATTGATTCATATAAAATGGGTTTCGGGGATTCCCTTTAGTATTTCATAGCAACAGTTTTAATCTCGTTGGAGCTTCAGTATCAGTACCTTCCCACAAGGTTGGTGGTAGCATGTGACGTTTTTTAACCAATTGCCACATCTGTGAAAAAAAGGACGTCAACGTTCACGAGTAATGAAATGGGCATTCTGTAGATGGCGGTGATTAAAGTGGGCGTATGGCGTATCTTTGTCTGAAGATTACCTTACCTATCATTATCTATTGCATTCTTATGCCTTCTAGCCAAAAATTATAATTTAAAAGATAAGTAAGTTTAATGAGTCTTTAATTAATACAAAAGTAAAAATTTTTTATTGGCAAGTGACTCAAATTCAGCTACAAGTGCGTCCTGCCGACGCGTTTCGCCCTAATTGGGGCTCATCAGGACAGGGGTAGCAAGGTTGTAATATTTAATACAGATACTTTATGGGAACTACAGCATCATCTAGCTTACAATATGTGTCTTTGTGTCGTTACACCTGACATTGCAGGTTTTAGCAACAGTCGGCACGGAGGAACTCCGACTCAACTGCCTTTTTTCATAGCCAAAAGTTATAATTTAAAAGATAAGTAAGTTTAATGAGTCTTCAATTAATACAAAGTAAAAATTTTTTATTGGCAAATGACTCAAATTCAGCTACAAGTGCGTCCTATCGACACACTTCGCCTTAATTGAGGCTCATCAGGACAGAAGTAGCAAAGTTGTAATATTTAATACAGACACATTATCGGAAGTACAGCATCGCCTAGCTCACAATTTGTGTTTTCGTGTCTTTTCACCTAACATTGCAGGTTTTGCAACAGTCGGCACGGAGGAAATCCGACTCAACTGCCTTTTTTCATAGCCAAAAGTTATAATTTAAAAGATAAGTAAGTTTAATGAGTCTTCAATTAATACAAAGTAAAAATTTTTATTGGCAAATGACTCAAATTCAGCTACAAGTGCGTCCTATCGACACACTTCGCCTTAATTGAGGCTCATCAGGACAGGAGTAGCAAGGTTGTAATATTTAATATAGACACATTATGGGAAGTACAGCATCGCCTAGCTCACAATTTGTGTTTTCGTGTCGTTTCACCTAACATTACAGGTTTTAGCAACAGTCGGCACGGAGGAGATTCGACTCAACTGCCGTTTTTCATAGCCAAAAGTTATAATTTAAAAGATAAGCAAGTTTAATGAGTCTTCAATTAGTACAAAGTAAAAAAAAAATTGTATTGGAAGTGACTCAAATTTAGCCGACTGTTGTTAAAACTTGCCATGTCAGGTAAAACCACACGAAGACACAAATTGTGAGCTACGTGATGCTGTGATGTTCTATTTGCCTGTTATACGCAGATTACTCATCGTGTTCTGTTTAGGTAGTTTAATGTATACCATGGTTCGTCGTCAGGAACAGTAACTTTCACGATGGAACGACGAAATTGATGTAGAATTGGCTGTGAGATGGGATCTTTTAGAGAATTCAGAACCATACAGTGATTCTGATTATGATTATTACACACCGGGAGATGGGGCTGAAACTAGTTTTAACACAGAAGCAGAAATTGAAGGTGACTCTGAATTAGACGAAGATGATGTTGTTAAACTAGTTAATAGAAGCGAATGAAAATATAAACACAGAGAACATCCTTGTATTTCAGTCATGATAATTTATGTGGTATAAATACTGTCATAACGAAAATATCAACTCCAGAAAAAATCTGCGGTTATTTATTGGGTGTAGAAATAATGGATCTTTTGGTATTATCTACTAATACGTATAAAAATAAAATGTCAGTTCAATAACAGCTTCATGCTAATGACACATTCAGGGTGGCATTAGTTTAATGTCATTAATTTAAAGAGAGTATAGACACCGATAAGACGAACAGAAATTGTTAATAAACCGGGGCTCTAAAGCAATTAGTTTACCTATAAACTGACTCACAAGAAAAGAATCAAAATTGTTTTATCTCCACTGTAATGTTAACTAAGTTACAAATAAAATATACAATTGCATCGTGCTCTAAAGTGACAATTAAGTTGTGACCTACAGCGAACTTAAATTAGTGAAATAGAGTGCATTTTTGCTGCCAAACGAAATAATTCAATGGAGTTTAGCTGCTACTGAAAGGTTTAAATTTTTTTCTAAAATTCGCATGTTTAGATAATAATCACAGCAAAAAATAATATTCCATAATGCTGAAGTGGTCAACTGTATTGGGTTTCAACGTAGTTTTGAGTTGGTTACGATGCCGTGTTTCTTCAGAATACGATATGCTACTTTAAGTTGAATATACTTTTTCATTACATATCTCGTAACCGGAGTTGGATGTAAATGTGTGTAAGTGTTGTATGTTTCACCTACGTGCTTAGGTAATACACTTAAACGCGTGTTGAACCTCATTGTAATTGGAGTTTTTTGTCGCGTTATTAGCTTAATGAATTGTTTTTGAAAATAACAAAACCCTAGAATTATACCCATCACGAACTTGCAGATACTGTGGAAATTTCGAATACTTATTGTGAAATCATTTCATGTGCGGTTTGTATTTCGGGATAGAATTCATAAGTTGTTTCTTAAAAAATATATGACAAAACAGTAGTTTTAAAACGTTTACATAAGTTGATCTAGATCGGGAATCAAAAAGCAGTCCAAGAGTAAAATGCCCTATGAATTTTTTGTTTAGTTAATCAATCTCAATCTCCTCCTAAATTTAATGATATCAAACTAATGCCACCCTATATATGTCTGAGTTATAATCTCTAGGATTATATCTTATACAACGAAAATTGGATTTCCGTTGATTCAAAAAATGCTTTTTAACGATTTATTGTGCTACCATCCAGTTTTCTGTGCGACGATGTCTAGCCGAAGATTTGAATAGTTTCTACGTTGTTTCGGTTGCAATGTCCAAAATAATTATGATCGCTTGAGAAACGAAGCCGCTACTTCATCTGTTTGAAAAATTTTAGAAAACATTGCTTCCTGAAATTTATTACTCGATGAGTCGCTTTTGTTGTTTTGGCACCGGCTTGGTTTCTGCAATACATAAAGGGACACAAAGCATGATATGGAATTTAATTTTTGAGCTGTGTACTTCGGAGAGCTACCTTTTAAAAATCGAAATATATATAAAGGCTAAACTGTAAATTTAGGTTCAATAAATTCCAAAATAGACTTAATTGCTTTCTGACTCACGCAACCATAGTTTAGTAACCGCCATAACCTGTTCATTGACAACTTTTACAATAGTGTGTCATTATGCAACAAATTGTTAGAAAATACAACGTATACAACAGGAACACTGCCTGGCAATGGAAAGAGAAATCCAAAAGTTACTACAGGTGCTGAGCTGAAAAGGGAAGAGTATGAATTGATACTTAAAGCAGTTTCAGTAGCAAAATAGAAGTATAGACCAGATGTTCTAAGCATCACAGAAAAGTACCATCCTCAAATAATTGAAAATAAAGATAAGCATGGGAAAACCGAACAAAAACCAGTGGATTACAATAATGATATGTCTGGTGTAGGCAGACTGGATCAAATGAATACTTATTACTCATGCCTTAGAAAATCCGTACGCTTGCACGATGTGGTTATTTTTTATCTGTCGGATGCTGCAGTGTATAATGCGTACTACCTATATAAGAAGTAAACCAAATCAAAATATACTATTAGAAATTGAAAAATTGATGAAGTTACTTACTGGAATTTACACAGACATCAGCGACAGAAGAATATTCATCAAGTCAGGCTCTACGCTTAAAGGAAACTTTAGAAAATTGAAATTCAGGAAAACGTACATAAAGGAAAAAGGAAAAATTCCTACCCTCGACCATTACTGTAAAAGACCGTACCGTTTGCGGTGTAAACAATGAAGTTCCGAAAAGTTTAAGAAGAAAAGATCTTGGAGGTGCAAATATTACCAAAGCAAGTAAATTTATGTCTGGGATTATGCTTTGAAGAGTACCAAATTTATTTAGAGTGGAATATTTTTTAAAATACTTTGCTACTTCGTCCTATCTATTTACAATTTTTTATTAAAGATTTGATGTTACATAACATTCTTTTTTCGAAGTACCTAAATAAGCTAACTACTATGTATTTGTGAATGCTTTATGAAACAGAAAAGAAACTGGACGGCAGCAACCGTCTTGTCCTAGTGTGCAGAAGCCAATTTTTATATAAAAGCTGTATATTCTAAATAGTCAATATTCTACTTCTTTTTCCTAGAAATTGCTTTTTTGTGAGTACCGGGTGTAGCACTTGCAGTATCCTCTTTTCAATAAATTTTTAGCACCCTGTGAAGTTCAATAGTTATAACTGAAATTTAGAACTCCAATCAAGGTTTGGTTTTTATCTTTTACTAACACAATCTTTTTTTATTACATTTAGTATTTCTATTACATAGAGTGTAAAAACAAAAAGTTTTGAAAAATATTTACAAAAGTGTCAATATGGAGCATTTCTACCTCTACCAGGAACAACTTGTTCGCAACCACGACGCATTTAAATAAGCGTATGAATTTCACTTTGGTCTAGTTTCTCACACATTTAAATCAGTCTGCACCCTACATTTGATTTGCCAATGCTCTACCTGAAAATACTACATTGGCCAAGAAGTGAGTTATTTCTACCTCGAAATTTTGAATTTTGTCCAACCCCTGCTATTCCAAACAAGGTAGGGACCTTTAACATGTGTGACAACACCCACCACACACGCCCGCGCGCGGAACTACATTCTACTTCATACGAACGAGGGCATATTTTTTGGAAAAATACTCGCCTAACATTTTTCAAGTGGTCTGTGTCGGGAATCGAACCCGGGACCTTGAGAGCAAAACGCATACGCGAACCTCTTTGATTTACGGAGCTGCCGCCCTACGTCATCCACAGAGCCGCACTGATTACGTTGCTTTTGTAATTTCCTACGAAAAATGTCACGGAGCTACGCTATGGAATTCAATTCCGATCTTCGAGATGGATATGTCGCGGTGTTATTTTTAACTTCTTTTTGATGTAGTATCTGGGATTCAGTATTTTGTGCTCAAATGGTAACCACTCCAGATCATCAGAAAACCTTCTTTAAACAGTATTGCATGTGAAAAACTGCATCAAGCTTGCCGTTCGTTGGGACAACAGTATACTCACATGCGTCTGCTATCGTACAGAAAATCGGGATTCATCAGTAAACGACGCATTTTCCCATTTAGCTTCTAATATTAGTTCACATGCTGGCCCGCAAAATTTAGTATCTCTAACTGGTTTTTCTAGTTACGACAGGACCGCATGTAGTAATTCCAGGTCTCAAATTACCTTCTCTAAGTATTTAACAAATGATTTTTCAGCTTAGTTATAAATCACATGCACATTAACGCTGAATTTGTAGACAAGGAGCTGTTACAAAACATTGTATTAAAGCTAGAGTGATTGTGGACTGTAGGGAATATTGAACATTTGAACAACTGATTTTTATACGACCGCGGAGGCCGTATAATTTAAATGAAAATTTAATGAAACTATCGGGTAAAGTGATAACAATATCTGGACCACACTCACATGAATTGGCTTTTTGCAACGCTTGTTCAGCGGCGATTCTCTTGTTGATGCGTGGCCACGCGCGGGAATTCACAACAGGGTTGATGAAAATTTGAAGACATCTTTTGAAAATTTTCGCAGCGACACATTTTTCAAACGTTTCAACCCCTCGGCGGTTGTTTGGGTTCTTTTGCTCACGCACTCGCGATCACCGATGTTCGGTTTAATTCCATGACCGAGCGCACTCAAATAATACGTCTTCACAAGTTCTGTTTATTTGACTCATCGCTTGAAAATGCAATTCTTAACACTTTAATCATCACAGAGGTTGGTTTCATTAAAACTAAAAATTTTCTCTAGCGAAACAAAGGTGTCCTCTTGTAGGGACTTTACAAATAATCAAAATATTCCCTAATAACATTTGGTGTAATGCTGCCTTTTTACGCCTGACATTTTGGCAATTTCAATATGTAAAATGCATTTTACCAAGAATGACAGGGCCCAATCGATTCCTCGCAAATTATTTCTTCCAAAAACTTTTACTTTCCTTCCAGTCACATCTAAATACGCCTTTGCTTGATTTTTTAATCAAGGTTATCAAATGCAAAACTCCCATTCACTAGCAATAACAACATGCTGTGCTAAAACTATTCCCGCTTCATTGAAAAATGTAGTGGGCTTGCCAACGTTTTGTACATATTTGCTCTGGAGTCCATTAATTAATGTACCTTTGGCTATTTTGTATTTTTTATCAGCTGCAGTAATTGAAATGGTATCTTTTCTAATCTCACTTTCTGCCAATTTAAGGTTTATCAACGCTAGGGATACCATTATTTAAACCCTATTTCCAGTTTTTGTTTTAGTTTGTTAGATGTTTATTTAGGATGAATTAATTTTGAAGCTATTATAATAATTTAAGGTTTTCTTTCCTAGCGCTGTTGTAGCGTTTCGCTATACGTATTCTTTTGCGGATTCTTAGCATATTAGGAACTTATCTTCATGATCGTACAACATACACCATTAAAAAAGCACATACCCCAAAAACGAGAAATATCATAGAAATGATACTTTGTGTAACTGGGGGATACATTGACGAGTAGTCAAAGTATTCCCATATAACTTAAAAATATGCAGCTTGAATAAGATATTTTTATAACGCTAGTTACGTTTCGGGCTTTGGGGGCGCGTCTTTTTAAAAACGTTTCCAAAACTTCGTAACAAACTTATTAACTTAAACAGAAATTAATATGGAATTTTGACAATTTGGTATTAAATTATTCTAAGTCGAAAATAAAATATTAATTGAACTATTATGAGTCGCCTAAGCAAGCTGAATACTTTGACTGACTGCCTGGTCTTAGGGCTCCCGAGGTATTTATATTGTCCCGGCCCCTTACAATTCTGTGGGAACTTGCAGAGATTATGTCTGCTTATTCTTAATACTTTTCATAACTACATTGTAACAATCTTACTTTCTAGGCAATCACGGTATCTTAACCGTATGTGACCTGCCACCTGCAGTGTCACTATCGTCTAATACATTGTATTGCTTCCGTTCTCATGAACTGTTAATAACCTTTATTAATTATCCTTGGATTACATTGTTGTACTTGACTTTATAATTTCTTAACGATTTCTAATAATTTCCTATTAGATTCTATTTTATAATACATATAAAGATTGGGGGATACATAACTCGCTTCATTATCAATTGTTACGTGTGATTTAAATATTATCATTAGTTATAGTAGTACCTACTATATAATAGCCAGAAGGCATCAATGGCCACTGATGTCTTTGTTATAGTTAGATTTAATCAGATGATATCATAACCACAATTAAATCACAAAAATCCCTGTCATCTAATGATTGCATACGCGTGTTTTCCATGAACGTGCTCTGTTACCACCTAGCGGAAGTATGTAGAACCACAGAAATAACAGTGCGCATTATCGCTTTCAGAAATGCATTTGATGGAACGAGTTTTCTGTAATTTTTAGTCAAGTCAAGACAGCGAGACAAAATATCCCCATTCACAGTACATAAATAATTATTCAAGGTTGTTTTGTTACCTCATTTGACTGGCACTTGCACACAAAATGTTGTACATAGGCGTCTGCAAAGTGTTTCTACTGGATTCTCAGGTTTTGAGAACTCGTCCTGGAACACCTACTAGTCTAGTAAAAGATCGCTTTTCGAACTAGTTATGTGAATAAATATTATTACATTTATTATTGCAGTGATGGAATTAGACATTTGTTACGTTTAAACATAATATTTTTAGTAACTAAGTCAGTTTATTATAAAAATTGGAAACAACTAAAGATTATTAGCTATTTGGGACGAATTTAGAATAAACTTAACTATTTTTTATACCTAATTCTCGATTGTTCTATTTACAGAACGGCACATTCATAGGACCATGTCTTTCAGTGCCTATGATGATGTTTGCTGGATTTGGTGTACCACTCGGGGATCTACCACCCCATTTACATTGGGGTAGTTATCTATCTTATTTAAGATATGGTTTGGAAGGATTTTTGGGAGCTATTTATGGATTAGACAGGCCTGTGATGTTTTGTGCCGAAAACGACTACTGTCATTATAAATATCCTGCAAAATTTTTGTCTGTGATTGGGATGTTGGGCGATCAGTTCTGGAATGATGTTATAGCTTTAATTCTAATTTTGTTATTTTTAAGAAGTGCGGCATTTATATTGTTAAGATTTAAACTTATGTCCGTTAGGTAGATAAATTTTGATGACTTGTTTGATTGCTGTCCAGTATAATTGGTGTATTATGATAGATAGGTGTACTTTCTAATATAGATCAAATTTAGGCTATATGTAACTAAGATATGTATTAAGTTAGTAGGTGCTAACTAACAATGTAAAATCATGATTTTCCAGTTATAACTTTCTGGATGATATGTGTAATAGTAACTGTAATTGCCGTGCAATTCTCTGTAAGATAATATATTATTTATTATACTTCGAACCTTTATTTAAAAGGGGCATTGACCACTAAGGTCAACCCTGTTATAACTAAGATTAATAAATCTTGAAAGTACTTTTTAGAAACAAAGCGTTTATACAAATATATATTTAATACGGTTAATTAGCATATAAAGAAGATTACGCTAATTTAGATGTAACCTTGTTGCGATCTGCCTAGCTATATGATTATTTTGACCGTCTAATTGAGTTCTGTAACCTTTGCACTTGATTACCAATCGGTAACGTTCAAAGAATCATTCAATGGGCGCGTGTATTGAGTTGTTGACAAATATAAAATATTGTAATACTGTATTAATGTTGTTCTTTAGAAAACAAGGTTAAAACAATTTCTTTTAAGCAAAAAGAACAGAGATCTACAGAAAAGTATTTAGCGCAATAGCTTTTTGAGAAAAAACAATAGAACTGGATTTTATTAGCATGCAGTTAAACTTCATTTCAAAAGTTTAAATCTACTTGTATTAGTTTCTAAATTCAAGTTGGAAAAGGTTCTCTGAAGCAACTGTTATACGATGTTAGAGGTTGCCATACGATAAGACAAGTTGTTACAACGGGCACTGGCGGAAATCAAATTCAATCGTCGGAAACTTTAATATTTTTGTCTAAACACAAAACCATCATATATGTGTGTATATATATATATATATATATATATATATATATATATCTTGCTGTGTTAAGATCATTTAAGAGTAGTTAGGACCAGGACCAGTAGTATAACCAACTTCATATAAAATACATGAGGGCTCAGAAAACGAGACAGTTTTCTGAAGAAAACAAGAAATACGATGACTAGGCTGAAAAGTAAATGACGCCCTGTATATAAACCATAATCATAATTAATTTAGTAATGAAAATATTTTGAAGATTTATTTGAATAAACAAATTGCAAGTCGTATAACAACATAAACGCAAGCTGAAACGCGACACGCATGAATAACGCATCATTATTACGCCAAGAATCCCAAATAAAACAAGCAGGTTTAAAAATGCGTAAGATAGCAAACGCATATAATTTAATGCATAAATTACATTGTGTCTACGTGACTGGAAAGCGAAAATCGGCACTGATATATTGGAAACAAACAAGGCATGGTGGATAAAATCAAAGTTCACTAAATTTATTTGAACAAACAATGGTCTACGTGATCTAGAAATATAAAAATCTAAGAGAATGAATGCAATTATCTCAAAATGCTACGTGACCAAAGCAACGCGTTAATTTCAATATACAATAAAGGATGATGGAATACCCAAAAACCTGGTATGAAAAAATCGCGTATAATAGCGAACTCTGCGCTTGTCAATAGATGGACGATTCATTTAAATACGACCGGATTTGTAAACAAATCAGTCCAACATGAATTAAGGCTTAGTTCACAACACTTAAAAGAAAAATACTTACGTTAAGTGATTTATTGTGAAGTATGAAATAATACAATGGAAAATTAAGAGGCTTGTCGTTTTAACCCTTCAAAAACGTAAATAACTAATAGTTGTTTTAATTTAAATTTTACTATTATCATTAATAACAAGGACTCTGAATGATTACTGGATAACAACTCTGAATAATTACTGGAGAACGATTCTGAATGATTACTGGATAACAACTCTGAATGATTACTGGATAAGCGACTCTGAACAATTACTGGATAACGATCCTGAATAATTACTGGATCAAATGAGGAAATGCAACAAGCATTTACTTCAATTATTAAAGACGCTAAAATAATTTAAAGAGATGCTGGATTTAGCGTTGGGAGAATTAAATCACTAAGTTGAACACGGAAGCAGTTGGTACAGGGACTGATTCGAACTGGAAACAACAGGTTAGCCAATCTGAATGTTTTATTATATTTATTTGTGAATATTTCGTTGTATATTCCTAATCTGAATAATTTAAAATTAACATTTCCTTGAATATTTCTAATTTGAATAATTTAAAAATTGCTTTCATGAAATAGTAGTAAACCATAATGTGTAATATAAATTTATGTAATGAGGTCAACAAAGATCGATTTTTTTAATACACGTTATAAATTACGTAAATATAAAAATAAGTTAAATAAACGTTCATGGGGCTTCAGATAATAATAAGGGTGATTTTTGCTGGATTTTTGATTAACTTTGGGAACGATATTTATTAATTTTTATTCAATTATTGAAAGAAATTTCTGTTTAAACATTTCATACATTGTAAATATTTTTGAAAATATTATAATAATTTGTGCTTAATGGTGTTTTAGTTTAAAGACTAGAACAGGAAGTAAAGGTAGAAGGTAAATTTAAAGTCTTTGTTTCTCGTATTGTCGCAAGCTCCGCGCGTAATAAAAAACTGAGCTAGCCGACGTAATAAAATTATATATTAAAAATCAAAAATTGACGGAATAAAAATTTTAATATTTATAATTCACAAAAAGGGCGCATAGGGGTATTGCTATGATAATAGGGTTACTTATGGGTACATAGAGTCATAAGGGTCGCACACTACATGTAAATAGTACTAAAATCTAGAAAAATAAACAAGTTTATCATGAAAAGTACATAATTCGCAAATTATGCAAAAGGAAACATTTAACACCCTGTATAAGAATCACAATTGACCTTCAATAATACAAACATATTTAGTAAAATAAATAACTCTGTACGCAATTACATTTTTTTAAATCAGAAAAGCCTTTATAAATTCTAAACAAACACGCATTAAGAGCATTGAAAGCTAGAAATCATGATTAGAATTCTGGTAAAAGTGGACATGCAATGGTACAAAGAAATAACAAAGCATCTTCGAAATAAACGCACTTTTAAAAACCAATACCAAAACCAAAACGCAGGTTGTAAAGAAACGCATTTCAATTCACGTCGTTATAGAAATTCGCGTACGTGATTTTTAACATAAAAATTAATTCAAAACCCCGAAACATTATCTGGACAAAATAAAGCCATAAATTTGTCTACGTGAAAAGTTGAGTTAAGATTTCCTACAATAACACCAAACAGACGGGTAAACGTTTATGAATTATAGAAATCCACTATATAGAACTGGTATACTACGTGAACACAGCATTGTTCCGGCGAGCTATTATAAAAATAATACTTGAGATAGCCCAGAGTGTTGAAAATATCTTATAGCATGCTTTAAACCTTGAACGTAGTACGCCGATAACCAATCCTGTCAGATGGAGGCGTTGCTTTATATATCACCCAAACTTGATTAACAGACAGTCTTCTTTCAATCTGAGCACGCTCCACGTCAGTTTATATTAAAAATTTACGCGAAAGTGAACAGAAAATTAAATAATTATATTTAGTGAAAGTCGTGACAGAAAAATTTAAAACTAAAATAATAGTGAAAAATATACGAAAAAGTTTTGCTGTTAACTGGAAAACGTAAGTAAAAGCTAATTAATTAAACATAATATTAATATTTATAATTTAGGGCTCTAAGTAATAGATAAGCAATCTGGGAATTTTAAGAAATCTAAGTAATAAATAAGAAATCTAAGGAATCTAAATAACAAATAAGAAATCTGGGGGCTCTGGGAAATCTGGAAAAATCTGGGTGAAACTCTAAGTAATAAGCTGAAATCTGGGAAACTTTAAGAAATAAATCCAAATTTAAATCAATCTAAAATTGCATAAAAATATTGGTTTGCATCTACGCAACGGAGCACAATACGAAAGATTGTTTTAAGCATTGAATGGGGTTTGGCCAAGCGGTATCATAAAATCAACAAGTGAACTCAACTGAAAGCAATCCAGATGTACTGGCCCACAGCACGCAGTAACAGAACAAAAAGACACGCAAGGAAAACTACAGGTCAGAACTTTATCTAAATAGCATAAAGCATTATTTTCTTTCTTTATTGAACATTTTCTATATTTTTTACTATACCAGAATATTTATGTAAAGGGTCACCAAAAAATCTTTATATACGTAAAAATTTACGTGAAAAAGGGAAAAGTCATTGACGTTCAAGGGTGTTTCCAATAGAGTACAGTGTCATTTTTGCTGGCTTTAAACTAACTAAAGGGAGATATAATTTTAGGGATAAACAAATTGATATTATTATTATTTGATATTCAAGGGCTTATTTTGTCGAATAGTATATCATATTAAGCTGTAAAGTGTATATAATTTTTCTTTGTCATTATACAAATCTTGGTCAATTCGATGTATATTTTGCCCTATTTTTATTCCTAAAATAAATACAATGAGAAAGGCGAAACAATTATTTCTGTTTAAATCGGAATATTCTATAGAATATTTCAGTCATTGAAATGTTTATCAAAGTTTCTGGGTTACACGGTCTCAAATAGAGCTCATGTGCTCAAACGTGATTTTCTCTAGCAAGTAATTTAGAATATTTTTTTTTTCGTTATCACCGCGATAACATTTTCACTACTGATTTTTTTAAAAAAAGGTTTCCAATAAATCATTTAGCATTCTAACCGGTTTTTAATTTTTGTGTAATATCCTTATTAACTACTCAAATTCCTAAAAAGTTGTTACGGGGCTTCGTAATACGGCATAGTAAGTCCTAGTTTTTCTCACTGCGCACATCCTCGTACAGGCCTGTAGTCAAAGTCACATGTGGATGCAGTAGCGGAGTTAGAGCAGGGCGCGTTTGGGAAACCGTTTATGCGCAAGACCTTAAAGGTCCTCACCTCTATCATGCAACTGAATATTCATATAGTAAATTTTTATATTCTCGGAAGCGACCAGAGACAACACGAATTAATATTCGTTTACCTAAAATAGTAGAGAAAGTCAAACTTTCAACGCAATTTTTGGTCTAGAAGGTTGATCTTTACGCGACTGGTACTGTAATGATTATTACAGGACCCTATTAGATCAGAATCTACTACGAATTGGTTTTTTTAATTTATGATCATTCTTTACAGATGTGATTATTAAATATTAGAATTATGAATGGATAATATTAAGAAAAATTTGATTTCTTTAAAGTCAAACTTCTATAACTACGTCAAGTAAAACGTTATACATTTTCTTCGTGAAAGTTATTCCACAGGACCCAGCAGTTTGAGAGGTATTGGTCTTCCCTTTCTTTTTTTCACATGGGTTTGGATAGCAGTCGTGTAAATCTTGCTCAGGGTGCTGGTAGTACTCAAATCGGTACTATGTGAATATAATGTATAGTTTGTTATTCTAAGGTGATTGACATATAGTAAATGAATGAAAAGAAGAAATTTTAATTTGCATTTATAAATGTAATTCTTCAAAATAATAACAAAATAAGTTGATATTGATGGGATTAAAAATAATAAAATCAATTGTTTTAGCCGGAATTTGCAATGGATCCTTATTGCTGTATCAATGAGCAGTGACAACCCTGGCACCCTAAAATTAAGTTGATGTTATTCAAGTATAGCAATGTATAGTGAAACATTTTTTACATATGAAATGGTATGAAATTGAATGCCATGTGGGAAAGCTGTGTTTGTTATCAATGTTGGCGCTAATTGCCCATTTTTCATCATACGCTATCCACCTAGGACCAGATCTTGTTTAGGGTGTACACTGTTGAGCCATACTTTTGATGATAAACCCGAAGGCAATGTGGCTTCAGACTATCTCGTGTAGGTGGAAACTTCTTTATCGGCTTAGAACTTGTCAGAATACTTGGTGGCCGATTGATGTAATCGATTTCCATATGCGGAGAATATAATTGTATCACACATTTTTAAAAAGTTCCTAGGTCATTTTCTCACTAGCGCTCAATTCATCTAGTAGTCTATGAAAGTTCAAGTAAATTTTCCAATACATTTTCTTCCCTAGCCACACAAATTGACTTTTGGTGTTACAACCCGTGAGAGCATGAAATGTCGGTAAGTTTTCAAGAGTTTACTGTCCATCTTAGTGTCACAGACATTAACAAATCTTTTATTGCTCTTGTATCCCACTATCATCCAAACTCCTTATGTTGATACATCTTTGAAATGCACGAACACCAGGCAATCTGTATTTTAGCAATTAATTATATTAGGTTTGTATTTTTCTGATTTAACTGAAAGTGCATGTAAAATTATATGACTATAAACTTCTTCGTGTGTTGTTCTGATCACTAGTAGTGAATTTAAAACGCGTAGTCACTGATCGTTGAGATATTTCGTTGGATAAAAATGATGCTAAGGAGCGTTTGTTACTGACTAATGGATAGACGAATGCCATTGTTGCCGCAAATCAGTATTAACCTTGTCAATCTGTCGACCGATGGTTCCTTCAAACCCTTTTTTACTCGGGTGCCAATATTTTGATAATGATCCATGACCACTTCTATTCTCTCAGCAATGTATGGGTTTCTAAACACAATTGATACAAAATGGATACATAAACGTTAAATGTCTTAGCACAAGATGGTTTTCCTAACGCTTGAAAGAATACCATACCACCGAATATATGACATGTTTGGTGATTACTATGTGGTAGATCTTCGCAACATGTTATGTACGATTGTACTATATTTCTAAGTAAACTTTTGTTACTAGGTGTTGAAAGTATTCTATCAGATGCTGAGAATTCTGAAAACTGGAACAATTCATATTTAAATATCATCTGGACCCGATTATTTCGCAGATAACATCATCTGCAAATATTTCTATCTGTGCAGCCGATTTTTTTTTATCGTTTTAACTTTTTCCTTCGACTTACAGCTTTCGAATGTTTTTATTCTATTTTTTTTCAGAGGTTGTTATATTTACAGATCAGGAAACATTAATTTTAAAAACAACGCGTGGATACAAGACCGTAGACTTAGAAGAGAAAGATCAGGAAGACGTCGTAGAATTATTGGATATGTTGAAAAAATGTGGCGCAAAAATCCGACGTCGTTATCTAGAAAAGCTTGAGGTTATAAAATGACAGATAAGGCTGTTTAGCTACAAGAGGAAGTACAATTTTAAGAGGGCAAGAAATGATGGGCAATTTTAAATTTTATGTAGATATTTATTTTAGATTATTGCAGTACTTAGTCAATTATATTGTATATGTTGTAATTAAATATTTTGTTTGTAAATATTAATAGTCCTATAAAACAAAGTTTATTTTAAAATTTAAGATGATTGCTTAATTATAAAAACAAAGCTCCAATAACTTAGTAATTTATTCTAAAGTATATTTTCAAATTATACTTAAAAATTACATAAAAAGAATCAATATAAAGCAAAAATACATCGTGTTGTTCTTTCGTTTGTTTTCATCACACATTACTCAGAAAATTCTATATTGACAGTGATCCCTATAAAACTTTTATTGAATACGTAGATAACTTCGTTTGGACCAATATCGTTTAACCTTTCAATTTCATTAGCTTGGAGATATTCAAAGAACCGTAGTAGTAAAATACACTTAAATTCTTCTGTTTCTATCATAAATCGGTCGTCAAATTTTGTTTTTATCGATTCTACTTTCAAAACCTTATACTTTTGCTTCACAGTGGGGTTTTTGCAATTTTTGAATGGCTTGCGGTAGGTACTTTTTTTTAAATGATTAAAATCCATATTTGAACTAATGTTACTTATGCACTTCTTGATGGGAAATAACTAATATCATAGTGATGAACTAATAAAAAACTAAAAAACTAATAAAATTGATTACAGATGTTGCTTGTTCATGAACTGCGAAGAACATAAGTGTCATCAACGTTTAAAATATCTGACCACAAGTTGGTAGTCGATCTAAGTCTAACATTTGCTAATTACTTTTAAACTTTTCAACCTAAGCTTGCCCTACTAGGAGTTCAAAGCAACGCAGTTTCTACTGGTAACAGAGCGGTTAGCAAAATTATGCAACTGTGCTTGCACCACCAGCACTTTTGCTGATCTTTTTTAAGATCACTGTGCTGCTAACTAAGCGCCACTAACATTTTTGCTGACCTACTTTGAGTTTAAGGTAACGTTGTTTTTTGTCGGCTGACGTGCTTTGGATTCAAAGTAACGCACTTTTCTAGTGGATCGACCTACTTTGAATCCACAGTCACTTTGTTTTTCGTAGATTCACATACAAACCAAAGCACTTATGTAGTTTTCTGACGATGGGCATACATTGATAATCGTTGATAATCGATCCAAATATAGCATTTACTGATCCCTTAAATTTATCAACCCAAGCTTGCTTTACTTGGAATGCAAAGCTATGCAGTTTCTATTGCTAACTAAGCGGTCAGCAAAATTATGCAACTGTACTTGTACGATTGGTAGTTTTACTGACTTACTTTGAGTTCACTGTACTGCCAACTAAGCGGTTAGCAAAATTATGTATCATTAGCGATTTTGCTGGCCTACTTTCAGTTTACAGTACTGTTAACTAAGAGGTTAGCAAAACTATTGAACTAGACTCGGGGGGTATGGACTCTTAGTTACGGTTTCTTTTCGTGGGTTACTTAAAAACATGAAATGAAAAATTATTGGATTCCAGTTACGTGGTTTTATTCTCAACAATAATAAAGAAAAATTAACATCCTAGTTAACGCTTACACTCACTACCAAAAACAAAAACCTAAAAGGGCACAAAACAACCTTACTGCACCCCTCCTATTCTAGCTAAAATATTCTTAACTATTCAGGCCCAAAAAACTACCGGACATAGGTACAATTAACTTAGGTAATGATTATAATACTAGCAACCACTTATCATAGATTATGCTAATATTAGTAACTCGAATTTTCCGCGCCAATACTATTTCACTTTCACAAGCCTCTGAAGTTTATTAATATAATTCTCTTCCCAAGCTCCGCGGTTTGGTAACGTCGGCGAAGTAAAATATAACACCAAATGTAGATAAAATAATGTTAGATAGGGGCCCCTTTTTGTACGAGGTTGATCGTATCCGAACGAATCATTGTCATACAAGGCAAACAACTACGTTTTCACAAAACACGTGATGGTTGAAAGCAGTGCTGAATAATATCTGTAACCAGATCACCACTATCTACAAACCTTGAATTCTAATATTTCTTCATAACAAAAAGTTGGAGCATGCTTAATACTGTAAATTTATACGACACCTACAGATTGTTTTCTGTTCTGAAACCAAACTTAGTACTTCGTAACTTTTTCAGTTATTTTCTAAGCTTTAATTATTTAGACATCACATTCACAATGGAACCACATTAAATTCTGAACGCGAATATAAACATAAATAATCACCTAAAAACCACGTTTCTTAATGAATATATCGCCTAACAACTCACTCAGCCGATCGTTCAGGCGCAACTAACTGATTATGTATCTGCCCGCAACCCGCAGGGTTATACAAGTTACCCTTGTTTCACCCCACGCTGCGCTAAACACGCGTAACCGACTTAGATATAACTTACTTCCTAGAACACAACATTGTTTTTGATGCAAGGACAGAATTTAAGAAGAGGGAAGATTATAATTTAACAAAAAAAACTATGTATACCGGGAGTGCCTAGCACATCACCCCCCAAATTAATTAGTTCTCTTACGAAAACTAATTTATTTCACCCCTCCGAGGCACAACGGAGTCAACCGGTACCGCGTAGGATAAGCCGGTGGCGTCTTCTTTAATCTCATAGGAGTTTGGATTTACCAACCGAACCACGGTAGCGGGGTCTCTAAAAATAAGAAAGAATTTCTTGGTAGTTTGGTAATCTAAAGACAATTGGAGTTGGGATCGCACCAACACTTTATGTTCTTCCTAGAAAACAATTAGCCAACCACACTTTTTAGCGTGCCGTTCCCTTTTTTTCTTGGCTTTTTTACGCAACCTATCTCTGGCTATCATACGAAAGTCCCTAACCTTACTCGCGGTCCCAAAATGACCGTGATTACAATGCTCTTCCAGGATAATTGGAATTATTACATCTTTTAAAATACATATCCGAGGACCTTTGTTGGCTCCCGGATTTCCCGCTTAAAAAGTATCCCTTTATGCACAACGTACCAATCGTCTACGCGCTTCTTAACCCCCTCTTTTTTACCACGCTCTGCCTTAACTGCCATCCATAAAGCGTCCTTAGACTGCCCCATTTGTATACTCTGGACCACTTTTTTAACAATCTTCTTTAAATCCGGACATTGCATAACAACGATATGAACGTTTTTATTATCTGGAGCTTCCATAATACTCTCTCCTTTGGAAACTATTGGAAATCGGGACAACCAATCGGCAATAACATTTTCCGACCCCTTACAATATTGGATATTAAACGAATATTCCTCGATCTGTCTCCTTACTTCCTCCTTATAAGCGTGAGGCACCGGATAACTTTTTAAATAAAAAGGCGGTTTATCCTTCATGATAATAGAATACTCATAATCACGCATAAGACCCGGCTGTTCCGAAAATTCTGTGCTATAATCCTCTAACAACCCAAATAATTTTTCCTTTTCAGTTTGGTTAAACATTTCGGCCCTTTGAACAACGTGCCACATTTCTTTTTCCGACCAGCTTTGTCTTTGACCATTCCTCACTATAACCTCACTCTCTATCCTTACCTCATACACTTCTGCTTTAAATCTTTCCCAATACACGTTTTATTCAATTTTATCCTACATTCCTTCCCTTCAAATTTCCCCGTTAACAAAAATTTTTCAAAATCCATACGGACCGCAAATTGCGTCATCCAATCGCAGCACAATATCACTTCTCTAATTAATTTTGGAACTACAATACACGCAAATCCAAACCCTACTCCATTAATTTCAAAATCTAAATAAACCTGTTGTTTTATTATTTGACCCTTGCCCTGTAATGCCCCATAAACCGTTACACCCGAAGCAGGCAATAATGGAATCTTAGGATCCCCTTCGAAAATTTTTTCAAAGAGTTCTCCGCTAATGCAGCTCATCATTGAACCGGTATCAACTAAGACATTAACTTCGAAGCCTTGCACTTTAGATTCTATGACTGGCAAAACAATATCCCCTTCTTTTTATCTAGTTCATCCACTGCCAAATCCACTTAATAACGATTAAACAGCGTTGCAACTACTCTGTTTCTCTCCCTATCTCCCTCCGGAACATTTTGATAATCATTATCTCGTATGATTCTCGGTTCCTGTGGCCTATTATAAGCCCTACTAGAATTATCTGGATACGAACCCCCCGATCTCCCTTCGTAATGTCGGTCCTGCCTAACGGGACCCCTCGAACTATTATTTGAGTATTGAGACCTTGGATTTGCATTTACCTCATCGATTCCACGCAAAAATCTTTCCGCCTCCTCTATAGTTTTCACCCCCGAATTAATTATACCCCTACAAATATCAGGCTCAAAATGATTAGCCAGTATATCAACAACTTCCTCCTCTTCCAGAGGTCCTTTTAAATAAGCTGCCTCCTTACACCGCTTTAAAAAATAATTGGCCCGCGAGCTTCTCTCACATCTACCATATTTAAACTCATGAAAAGCTTTCCGTTGGGTTTGGGCTTCCCAATACCTACCTAAAAACCTCCGCTTAAATTCTAAAAAATTTCTACACGCTCTACCCTTAATCTCCCCCAATCGGCCGCAGAATCCTTTAAGTTTCCGAAAGCTAAAACTAATTGTTTATGTAGCGGAACGTCCGCCTCTTAAAATAAAAATTCCCACTTGTTTACAAACATAACCGGGTTAGTTCTCCTGTCCGGCCTAAATATTATCAAACCACCCCCCAGTTCCTTCCAGATACTCAAATATTGCAAATTACCGGTGGTCTGAGCGATGACCACCTTATCCTCTTTTTTCATAAAATAATTACTCTTTTCAGTTACTTTGTCGTGCCCCAGCGTATCCCCTTTACTTTTTAAGGATTTAATTCCCAACTGAATTTCCTCCAACCCTCCGTCTAATTTTTTAATATTCTGGGCTAAAATTTCAAAATTATCGTTCAACACTTCATTGTTTGCATTTAAACTTGGACTTATTTCCTTCATTAAACTAGTCAAGTTTTTTAACATATCGTCATTTTTCCTTCCACTTCTACATGTTTTTTAGTTTCTTCTCTTTTCCGCGTTCCGCCATTGTAACAATACTTATTTTATAATAATTAATAACAAGACTTATTTTCTATTCCCTGAAATTTTATGCTTTTCTAGCCTCTTTAGTTCGACTCCAATAAACTAGACTCAGGGGTATGGGCTCTTAGTTATGGGTTTTTTTGTGGGTTACTTAAAAACATGAATTGAAGAATTACTGGATTCCAGTTACGTGGTTTTATTCTTCACAATAATAAAGAAAAATGAACATCATAGTTAACTCACTACTAAAAACAAAAACCTAAAAGGGAACAAAACAACCTTACTGCATCCATCCTATTCTAGCTAAAATATTCTTAATTATTCAGGCTCAAAGAACTACCGGGCATAGGTAGAATAAACAGAGGTAATAATAATAATGCTAACACCCACTTATCATAAATTATGCAAATATTAGTAACTCAAATTTTCCGCGCCAATACTATTTTACTTTCACACGCCTCTGAAGTTTATTAATATATATCTTTCCTCAAGTTCCGCGGTTTGGTAACGTCGGCGAAGTAAAATATAACACCTAACGTAGATAGAATAATGTTAGATAGGGGCCCCTTTTTGTACGAGGTTGATCGTATTCGAACGAATCATCGTTATACAAAGCATACAACTACCTTTTCACAAAACACGCGTGATGGTTGAAAGCAGTGCTGAATAATAGTACCAGATCACCACTATCTACAAACCGTGAATTCTAATATTTCTTCATAACAAAAAGTTGGAGCATGCCTAATACTGTAAATTTATACAATACCTACAGATTGTTTTCTGTTCTGAAACCAAACTTAGCACTTCGTCACTTTTTCAGTTATTTTCTAAGCTTTAATTAATTAGGCATCACTTTCACAATGGAACCACATTAAATTCTCAACGCGAATATAAACATTAATATTCACCTAACGTTTCTTAATGAATATCTCGCCTGACAACTTACTCAGCCGATCGTTCAGGCGCAACTAAATGATTATGTATCTGCCCACAACCCGCAGGGTCATACAAGTTACCTTGTTTCACCCCACTCTGCGCTAAACACGCGTAACCGACTTAGATATAACTTACTTCCTAGAACACAACATTGTTTTTGATAAAAGGACAGAATTTAGTAAGAGTAAAGACTATAATTTAACAAAAAAAAACTATGTATACCGGACGTGCCTAGCACACAATGCATTGCCAACAGTTTTGCCGATACACCTTGAGTTTAAAGTAACGCTGTTTTTAGTCGGCTGACATACTTTGAGTTCAAGGTATCGCACTTTTCTAGTCGATTGACCTACAGTGAATCCACTCACATTGCTTTTAGTAGATTGACCTACAAACCAACGCAGTCATGTCGTTTTCTCTCGGTTGACCTACATTGAGTCCAAAGTCGCAAAGACTTACTACTAATGCCGTAATATTTATATAATGTGATTTACTAAATAAGTCAGATGTTGATGATTAACTTCAAGAACTTGCAAAAAATAAAGTATGAGAAAATCAACTCACTTAACATAAGTTGCAATTATTATTTATGTTGTTTTATCGTAAATATTTTGTCTAATATAATTCTTTTTGTATATTAAGTTTTCATGTGTAGAACTACCTTTAAATTTTGTAAGATACTTTATAAAACAATAAAGAAATGCGTGTAGTAGTTTTTCCCAACTGTGTACCATTATATATTATGTATTGAAAATATGAGACATTATAGGTAAATATGCACAAGGGCGCCGCAATATGGAACCGTATTTATAATAAAAAAAAAAAAATCTACTCCCATGTCAGTAAACGTCAAAAATCACACTGTCGACATTCCTTGTAAGTGACATTTAACAATAACATGCACGTAATGAGGCCTCATAATATACATTTGCGTTTTGACAAGAAAACTTAAATTTCTTAGTTTAATCAAATGGCAATCACATTTTTATCTACGTACGACTTTATTTGGTCTATTTACATACATTTAGTTAATTGAAAATCATAAAAGCTTTTAGCATTAGCAAGATACATTTTGGATTAAAAGAGTGATCGCCTCCAAATGTCGAGACAACACATTATACAATTTTCTTTAGAATAAATCCCGTTCTCTTTGCATGCTATGGAAATAAACGTCATGTCATTTATGTTGTCAATTTTTACAACAAAATATTATTGTATCCGAATATTTTCTCAACTTTACCTGCGATTATGTCTATTAGTAGTGAAAATGAAGAAATTATGAGCACTCCGCCGGAGATTTTAGAAAAAACTCAATGTGCCACACATAATTTGTTACCGCTAAAATCCAAAAAAAGGTACGAAATTACCTATCAAAAATTAATGGATTGGCGACACAAGCATAACGTTAAAGTGTAAATAATTGCGATTTTTTTTATTTAATATAAGAAAGTGAGTGGACGTAGAAAAAGTATAGTACGTTACACGAGTTGTAAATCCATTACGCACTCGTGAAATTTACGCATTGCCGCTACGCGGCTTCGTGCGTAAACCTTTTCACTTTGTGCGTAATGGGTTACTTACAACTCTTGTAACGTAATATACTATTTCAATATACCTGCACCACAATACTAGTATAAGGAACTAGATAGCGTGCGTAAATCTATCTTTATCGCACTAGTGTTTAAAGGTTGCTAAGCAACAACATTTTCAACTTTATTTTTGTTTGTCAAATTATACAAATGTCAAACGTAAATATCTGTTAACTTTTCAATTTCACTTGAAAGTTGTTCTTCATTATCATTCAACATTTTTAATTACGCTCAAAACATAAATTAAATGAACTGTCAAACTAATTGAAAACCACAATTGTTTTCACGGCAACTACTATAAATCCAAACGACTGATAGTCTAAATCTGTGGTATTGCACTTCAATACGGATAAATTCAGTAATATATAAATCTATATATCAAGTTAAAATTCAGGTATATTAAAAAATAGCGTATGATACTCGTTTATAAGTACCTTTAAAGCACTTGCAACGTTTAAGGGCACGACCCGTGCTTTAAAGGCTCGCTTATAAACTTGTATCATAATATACTATTATCATTTCGATGTTAATGTAAAGATGAAAAGTTGCAATACGATAAAAGACAATCCTAACCTACCCGAGCTCTCCTAACTTAAACTAAAAATTAATTAATCTTAAACAACCGCATTGGTAATTGGTTGAAGTTCCTGTATGATTTAAATTATATTTATTGGATGCGGTTCTTGAACTTTAATCAAATTTTAGACAAACACTTATTCTTTGTAGAAAATTCTTTGGAATACATGATTACACTATAAATTGTCCAACCAGAAATTCAAGGTAACGTTAGTAACAGATCGTTCCTTATATTTAAGGATGAGCGTATTGTAATTTATTAACATGCAATAGAACTAGAGTATATACGTATATACAGCAGACTTACCATTTAAAATCATTCAGTGTTATTAGTGAATTGATGCTGAACAGAAAGACAGTTCCATGCTTTTAAAAAACATTCCCTACAATAAAAACTCAATAGATATATCGTTTGAAAATGTGAGTTTAAATATTATTATCCAATCGTCGACCTTCTGCAAAGGTAAGAATAATAGCAGACTGTTTTTAATAATAGAGCACAAACTCAGATGCACCTAATGTTAGTCGTTAGCAAGTGCTAAAGTTTGACTTGCAATTTAATTTGCTTTGAATAATTTCCCTTTTAAGCACAGGAAAAATAGGGAGCAGGTTTATTGAAAATCCTATATGTTTATTTTCCAATACAAAATTAAACCGGGCATATGGGTTTGTTTAATGGTATGTACATTTTTTCCTGATCTAATGCTTTTATAAAAGGCACATGTAGTGTAAGAGTATAAAGCTTTAAAACTTATTGGGCATTTTTAAAGCGTTCCTCGGAATTTCTAAATGGTTCTATTTGCCATATCTGAAATTAGAATATAGATTTCTTGGCTAAAACGTAGCACGATCTTTTAATGATAAAATATAGAACAATTAAGTTTATCACTCTAGAGCAGGTTTACGAAAAATCGCTTCAGTATAGTTGTTATCTATGAATAATGGAAATAATTCTATATTTTGTATACTTGTTGAAACCCTTGTGCACCTTTCTTATGCTTCTTCTCGGTATTGCAGACAAATACACCACCAGGATCCCTTCGAAGATTTACGGTTGCTCAAAGGAGAACTTTTATCTACCACAAATAACAATTTATTGGAGATTGCAGCAATTATAAAAGTTTACTTTTTCTTCTTCAACTCGAGCTTTCGAGAATTTATTTTTCTCTTCTTCGGAGTAACTAAATACATACAATGAAAACCTAATAAATAAATTTTTAAAGGTAAATACTTATGAATGTGAGGTTTCACTTAAATTCAAAATATTAATTCTAAATTACAAAAATTGGTGTTGAAATTGTGAAGGTATAAATGTCAATGTCAATGGCTACTACAAGATTAAAATTAACCATACAAAAGTAATAGTTCCTTGGATCAATTTTAAACATTAAACAAGTATTGAAATAGTTAACCAACTAACAGGCATAAACTAAACGCAAGTGCATGTACGTCTGTGTGAGAATATTTGTACAGGTCAGAGATGAAATGGGTCAACTGGGTCACTGGGTCTAAGTGGGTCACTTTTTTGTTTGGGTCACTCGGTCAGTAGGTCCCGTGTACTGACCCGGATTGACCCAGTGACCCACATTGACCCAGTGACCCACATTGACCCAGTGATCCAAATTGACCCGGTGACCCAAACTGACCCAGTGACTCAAACTGACCCAATTGATTCAATAACAAATTGAATTATTGAAGTCATAAAAATCTTTTTCCCATACTTTCAGCTCAATTTATTAACTATTTTCACAAATGCATAAGCTTATTGGTGCCGTTAGTTGCTAGCATTCGTTTCATATTTCAAGCCAACGCTAAAATGTTTTGTAATCAATACATCGCTTTTTATATAATATGAAACGCATTTTTACATGTTTTTCAAGAAACGTGCTGTGGCGCTGTGCCGCGAGAATGCAGTGTTATGAACGTATACAATTTTGTATGTTCAAATAATAGTATTCTTTCACATAAGAACTGAAATAATTTGTAGCAAAAATCTTAATATTATATACCGGTTATTTTCAGTGTCCATTATTTTTGTAATTTGTATATCATTATCATTAAGCATGGATAAACATCACCTTAATTGTAATTTAAACCTTATGCATAAGTGCTGACTTTTATAAATCTCCGTGAGACCGAGTTTTCTTGATAAGACTAATTAACTAAAAGAATGATGAAGATCATATAAAACAATGTTCCTGTATCAACTCGATGTCAAAAAACGGGATTATTCAATTTATATTTTATTGCGTCTGTCATTGAAAAATATTTTGATTATTTAGTATATTTAATTGTTAAACATTCTCACACTAATTAAAATTGTCTCGGACAGCAGCAACTCCTTCTGCCAGATAGTTTTGAGATTTATTTTGTAACTTAGAACAGCACATATTTATTAAAAATTAATAATAAAATTTCCAAATTTTATAATCGGTTATTCGATAAAACTCGCCCACTAATTGAAGACATCACAGAGGGCCAATTTGAGACAGTAAGAAAATTTTTGCGACTGCATCAATTTGGGTCAATTTAGGTAGCTGGGTCAATTTGGGTCACTGGGTCAATGTGGGTCAATTTGGGTCACTGGGTCAATCTGGGTCACTGGGTCAGTTTGGGTAACTGGGTCAATGTGGGTCAATTTGAGTCACTGGGGCAATGTGGGTTACTGGGTCAATTTGGGTCACTGGGTAAATTGGGGTCATGGGTCACTGGGTGGTGGGTCACATCCTCATTTGGGTCACTGTGTCATGGGTCACATTTTAGCTGACTCATTTCATCTATAGTACAGGTAGTAGGAAGACATAGAAGTAATAAAATCACACCATTTATATTGTATACACATATAGAAATGTATAGAAATATGTATATGTGTGTGCATGCACACATGCAAGGACACATACAAAATATAAATAAAACAAAAAAAGAAAGAACACGCACAAGAATGCACGTAAGTACAAATGTAAACACACAAACAAACATACACACACAAAAACAAACACACAACACACTCACAAATAAATAAAAGACAACACAAAGCTAAGAATATATGCACTAATAAGATTTAGTAACTATGTCTGCGGTACACTCGTTCTCATTTCGGTGTCTATTTCTAGTAGATATTGCTTATATGCAGCTAAGATTATTTAGACTTTTCTTTAAATTTAGTGCTTCTGGTTCTTGTGCAATCCTAACCGTTTCTATAAATTTCCGTTTCGTAGTGTCCTTTTCTACATCTAAAATTACTGCATCAGTATAATTCATTTTGTGGTCTGTTTCTATAACATGCGTCGAAAGTGTTGAAGAATTAACATTTCTTCTGGCATCACTTTTACGTAAAGTAATTCGTTGATGGAACGTTCTTGATGTTGTAACAACCCGATTTTCAATCGCTTTGTTGAGCATAAATTTTATAATTATTTTTTATATAATGTTACGCTACTGCGTACCAATTCTTATAGTATTAATAGTCGACACAATTTAATTATCACTTGTATATTTCACGAATCGTGGTGGAATTATATGTACGTTTTACAAAGCCTGCATACACCGTGGTGGAATAACCTCATACAAGCGAATTCTTCTATATTTTAAAAAGCTTTCGTTATACATCTACGGTACCTGAGATCGCATAATATTTACAATACAATGTAGTGAGAGGGTTTAGTTTCTGGTATTTAAACATATGGTGCGGCCTATGGCCGCAGGACCGGACGAATTCATTGGGGTTTTGCAGGAATGTGGTTGCAGATGTAAAGAAACAGCAATGATTCTTGGCTTTTTGGTGTGTGGTCTTTGGGGACAGACGTGTTTATGTGTGTGCTTAGAACACGTGAGTATTTATTTTGTTGGATGACATTTTTTTAATAATGCAAAGCAACCCTTTGCTATGAGTTTTATTTCGATTCTGCGTCATTTTTTTGTAGCGTCTTATTAATTTGTAGGGAAGGATTACTTTAATTCTACATAGACGCTACGACGGTGTGCTATTGCTTAGGGTTATTTAAAAGAAAATTCCTTTGCTTAAACTACCGGTCATTGGAACGTAATAAAGACGTGAACTAACCTTTGTTAATAGCTCAGTAAAGAAAGCTTTTTCGGATTTACGTGTCAAACTTTTGTAGTGTTGTAAAGGTTAATTATTATAGACCAGTTGATACTGTTTACTTTTGATCGCGGAAATGTATGTTCGTTCTACCTATAGTCGCTAAAGACGGGGTGCGGGAGCCGTGTTGCGAGCTATAGTCCGGTCTGTTTTTTTTGTGAATTATATTGACATTAAATTACGTTCGCGTGTTCCAAAAAATAATCATTGAAGAGAGCATACGGTATTAACCCATGGAATCCTTGATTTAATCTGTACATACGGATACCGTGTTGTAAAGACAGTAATGCATAGTTGTGTTTCACAGTGCTTTTGTTAATATAATTAAAGATCTTAAGTTAATCCTAGTTAGGCTAAAGATTAGGTATATGTGACGACGTGCACGTCCCTAGATATCAATTAGGTTAGATAGAATTACGTTTATATTATGTCGGAATAGTGGGCCCTGTAGGCCCTATTTCATTTCCTCGTTCAAAACACGATGGTATAATAAAATGTTATTTCTTTTTTCTAAACTATGAAGTTTATTTCATGATTACTTTTATTAGGTATCAGTGCCTTTCCGCTGATTGGCGCCCATGTTTATTATAAATTGTTAATATATGTATCGATGATTTTTATCCATATCGCATATTTGGTAAGTACAAGCAAGGGTTTAGTTAAGAGTTTGAACCACGACCTACGCCGCTGAGTTTAGTCTGCCTGGCCTTAATTAACCGTCTTGACTGGTCTTTACAGGCCCTCGACGGACGGTTGATTAGGTAATTATTACACTAGCGCCTAACGCTTGGGGCTCGAATTTTGTATCGTTTTACGTTGCTCAATTTTTCAAACATAATTGTACTGACGCAGACACTTTTGAATTGTTGTGCTGAAGCATTTGCTTTTACTTGCCAAGTTGAATGTACATTATAATTTTTTGTGGAGTTAACATATGCGTGTATTTTGAATTTATTGAACTGATATTATTATTGAAAATGTTTATAGTAGAGTCTTTAAAAGCTGACGAGCTGAGTCACGAATTATTAATTCGAAATTCAGATCCTTCTGATAAAACTGTTGATGTTAAAAGAAAATTATTACGTTCCAAACTTGCATTAGAAAAATGGATGTTTCAATTTTTCTAACTACGAAAAATTCAAATTAATCAAAAGACGAATTAAATTGTTTAGAACAAAAATTAATGAATTGGAATCCTTGCTTCATTCTTATAAAATTACTCCTAAGAAAATGAATATTTACGGTTGCATACCAGACTTTCACACGTCTATCGAAGGTTAACATACACAACCTTCAATGAAGAATATTCTTCATTTCATTCACAAATATTTTCTCGTTGTATTAAGTCTATTGAAATGTTAGAGCAAGTCCATGAAGAACAAGAATTTAATTCTAACTTTACGTATTTTCTTTAGGTGTTAATCGCGACTCTACTCATGTTCCTACCGGAAAAGACCTACCTTCTACGTCCAACGTTGTCACCCACACTGAGCCTTCAGTTGGTATTTCAACTAAGGACCTTAGTACCTTAATTGACTCGCTTAATAGAACTCGTTCAGCGGTTCCGATTTATAAATGGGGTCTCCAGTTTACGGGTGATCCGAAAAATATTTCTGTTTTATCTTTCATTCAACGTTGCAATGAGCTTCAGGTTGCTCGGAAGGTTTCTTCTGAAGATTTATTCGAAGGAGCCATTGACCTATTTTCTGATTCGGCTTTGGCTTGGTTTAGAGCCACCCGTTCCTCTGTTCATTCCTGGGATGAATTAATTTACAAACTTAAACAAGACTTTCTCCCGAGGACTACAATGAAAATTTATTGGCCGACATAAAGGCGCGAAAACAAAAATTGAAGAGTCCCCTATTGTTTATATTTCTACCATGGTAAATTTATTTGCTCAATTGGATGAAGCTATTGCAAACTCCGAACAACTGAAAATTATTAAAAGAAATTTGCAATCTTTTATGCCACTCAATTGGCTTTGATTGAGGTTACGGACATTTCGCACCTAATCTCTTTATGTAAAACCTTGGAAGCTATTAAATTACGACATGCACCTGTCGAGGAGCTTCCACTTCCAACAGATTGCCATTCAGTCCAAATCCTAGGGTCCTTGTTTCACCTACTACAAAAATATAGTAGCAAGAACTGATATTTCTAATTTCTCAAAACGAATACTGCCAAGTCTACTACAATTTGTTTCAACTGCAAAAATTAGGTCATTCATTTCATACCTGTGCCGAAAAGCGCGCATTATTTTGTTATTTGTGCGGACAACACGATGTTACTTCATTGGATTGTCCAAAATGCTCCCAGAAGTCAAAAACTAGTTTCGAAGAGTCATTTCGTTAGCCGATGTACCTCTTCACCAAAATTTGCGCTGGCTGACAAAAGATTTGGCCCGATTGGCTTCAAAAGTCAAAATTTTTACAAACTACTAAAATTTCTTCTAATTTCTATAATTCTGAAAGAGATTCCAGACCTCATATCGCTGTTAAAATTTTTAACGATAATTTAGTTGCTCTATTGGATTCTGGCGCAACGACCACGATATTAGGGAAATCGGGAATATTTTAATTGACAAATACGATTTAAAATTAAATCGTAACGATGAGTTTTCGTCACTCTCTACGGCTGATGGTACTTCACAGTCTATTCTTGGTAAGATTACTTTGCCACTTTGTGTTAATGGTCTCACTCATGAATTATCAATTTTGGTTTCTGATACAATTGAGAATGCCCTTACCCTTGGTGTAGATTTTGCCAATTATTTGAAATTAAAGTAGACTTTTCTACAAAAGAATTTTTGCTTGTTCTTCTGAAATTGATACTTTTCATATGATTAAATGTGCTGATGAATTGGATGAAGGTCAAAATCCGAATTGAATCGTATTATTTCTTTATTTAACTTACTTGATCGTCCAGAATTGGGTCGAACTGATAAAGTCACTCATACTATTATTACTGGCGATGTTATTCCAATTAAACAACGTTATTATCCTTTATCACCTGCCATGCTAGCACATGCAAATAAAGAGATTGATGAGATGCTGGCTCAAGGCATTATTAGCCCGAGTTCTAGTCCTTGGAATTCGCCGATGCTGTTGGTTAAGAAGAAGTCAGGAGAATTTCGTGTTTGCTTTGATGCAAAAAATTGAATTCTGTAACAAAAAAGATGCGTATCCTCTTCCATTTTAAATGACATACTTGATAGGTTTCGCAATGCCAGGTACTTAACCTCTATTGATTTAAAGAAAGCTTTTGGCAAATACCTTTAGACGCGGCGAGTAGAGAAAGACTGCCTTTACAGTTCCTCGCCGAGGTTTATTCGAGTATAATGTAATGGCTATGGGTTTAACCAACGCGCCTAGTACACTTCAGCGGCTCATGGAGTCTATTTTGGCCATTCCTTGTCGCAAAATGTTTTTGTTTATTTAGATGATATTATTGTCGTATCGAGTACTTTTAAAGAACATATTGAAATTTTAGAGGAAGTTTACAAAAGACTTAGAGATGCGAATTTTACCATTAATCTTTCAAAATGTGAATTTTGTAAACCCAAGTTCTTATATTTGGGTTATGTTGTTGATAAAGACGGTCTTCATACCGATCCTTCTAAGATAGATGCTATAGTCAATTTTCCGCTACCTAAGACAGCCACAGAAATTAAACGTTTTACTGGAATGTGTTCGTGGTATCGTCGATTCATCAATGATTTTTCCACAATTTTGGCTCCGATTAATGACCTATTAAAAAGCAAAGGAAGTCTCAATCTATTACCTGGAATGAAGAAGCTCTTAAATCCTTTGCAAAATTAAAGCTTGTCTTGGCCAGGCTCCCATTTTGGCTAGCCCTGACTTTACTAAGCATTTCTACTTACAATGTGATGCGTCGAATTATGGTGTTGGAGTTGTGCTGACTCAAGATGAGGGCGACAACGAAAAGGTAATTGCTTACGCACCTCGTGCTCTTAATAAGGCTGAGAAAAATTACTCGGTGACAGAAAGGGAATTGTTAGCTGTCATTTTTGGCATTCAGAAATTTAGGCCTTACATAGAAGGCACACACTTCAAGGTTATTACCGATCATCATTCTTTGATCTGGCTTAATAGCCTAAAAGATCCTTCAGGTCGATTAGCGCGTTGGAGCGTTAAGCTTCAGCAGTTTGATTATGAGGTGATTCATAGGAAAGGTAAACTACATGTCGTACCTGATGCTCTTTCCAGAGCTCCTGTTGAAATTAATTCTTTAAAATTTTCTTCTGATGATATCGATGACTGGTACAAAAGATGCTATCAGAAATTTCTAATAAACCTGATTCTTATCCGGATTGGAGAGTTGAAGATGGAAAAATTTATAAATATATTTCTAATAATTTATCAATTGAATCAAATTTGGTGGAATGGAAACTAGTTGTTCCAAAGTCGAGTCGTAATGAGATTTTGCAAAGTTTCACGATGACCCTACCTCGGCTCATTTAGGAGTTTTCAAAACTTTTCAAAGATTAAAGAGTTATATTATTGGCCCAAAATGAAGTCGGACATTTCTAAATATATTCGCAATTGTAAAATTTGTTGTGAAAGCAAATCTGCTCAATTTAATCATTATGGATTTATGGGCCAGGAAAAGCAGATCTCTTTCCCATTTCAATGCCTTTCTATCGATTTAGTTGGTCCTTTTCCTCGTTCAAAACAAGGAATACAGTTCTTTTAGTCATCAGTGATTGGTTTACCAAATTTACTCTAATCCACCCAATGCGCAATGCCTCTGCACAACGCATCTGTGAATATATTGAAAATTATGTGTTTTTGGTTTACGGGGTTCCACAAATTTGTATGGTGGATAATGGTCCCCAATTTAAAAGCGTTTTGTTTTCAAAATTAATGAATACTTATAACGTTCAATCCGTTTGGTTTAACGCAAATTACCATCCGCAGGTAAATTTTGTCGAAAGAGTAAATAAAGTTATTGGAACAGCCATCCGTAGTTATATTAAAGACAGTCATAAGGAATGGGATGTTGAAATCCATAAAATAGGACACGCCCTCCGAAACGCTGTTCACGAATCAACAAAATTTTCACCATCATTTTTGGCTTTTGGCCGTACCGTTCCTATTTCTGGAGATTTTTTTGGTCGGTTAAAGAATTTCAAAGAGGATGAGTTGTTTTAGAAAATCGAGAACAGTTAGTTCGAGACATGAATGAACTATCTCCAATTTTTCGGGAGGTAAAAGAAATCTTCATTTGGCGTATGAGCGCAATACCCGTTCATATAATCTAAGACGAAGACCTTTGAAGTTTAATGTTGGTGATATTGTTTGGAGAAAGAATTTTGTTCTGTCGGATGCTACTAAATCATTTAATAAAAATTAGCTCCTAAATATTTGGAAGCTAAGATAATTGAGGTTGTTGGTACTACGACTTACCGCTTAGCGACGGTGGATGATAAACCGTTGGGTATTTTTCATGTTAAAGATTTAAAGCCACATTAAATATTTTCCTATTACCTTTATTCCCAGTTCTCAGTTGTTAAGTTGAATTCAAGCTATTGGATTTAAGCCTTGTGCATTCACTAGTATTCACATTTTATTTCTGCCTTTGCTGGTGCAGAGGTTGTTGTGGACGTTGGTCCATACACTTATTTTAGTTTCGCCTAGAAGTCTATTTTTTTGTATATTTTGTGGGTTATTGGATTTGAGTTTCGTTGGTGTTGGAACTGATCACTCCATTCACTTTCGCTTATTCAAACTCTGTAGTTGCAGTTTGGACTGCGCATTTTATTTAATGGAAGCTTGGCTTCTAAAGTAGATATTTGCCGATTATTAAGTTTTAATACTTAGGAACTTAGCTTCAAGAGTTGGATTTGTAACTATTGTTTCGATAGTTGCTGGAGCTAATAGTTTTCAAGTTACCTTTAATCACTTAAATGTGTGAAACATTTTAACTTGTTGGAGGTTGTAGCAAGTCATTTTGTTTTAGAGTTTCGATAATCGGTGTTAGGTGTAGAATCTAATATTGACTTGGTGAATTTAACGTATTTCAAGTTCAAAATGTGTTTAGTATGGTTTCCTTACGTTGAGAGGTTGAAGGGTTGAAATTTCTTCCCGCAATTTCAACTTTTGTGGGGGGGGTGTGTAACAACCCGATTTTCAATCGCTTTGTTGAGCATAAATTTTATAATTATTTTTATATAATGTTACGCTACTGCGTACCAATTCTTATAGTATTAATAGTCGACACAATTTAATTATCACTTGTATATTTCACGAATCGTGGTGGAATTATATGTACGTTTTACAAAGCCTGCATACACCGTGGTGGAATAACCTCATACAAGCGAATTCTTCTATATTTTAAAAAGCTTTCGTTATACATCTACGGTACCTGAGATCGCATAATATTTACAATACAATGTAGTGAGAGGGTTTAGTTTCTGGTATTTAAACATATGGTGCGGCCTATGGCCGCAGGACCGACGAATTCATTGGGGTTTTGCAGGAATGTGGTTGCAGATGTAAAGAAACAGCAATGATTCTTGGCTTTTTGGTGTGTGGTCTTTGGGGACAGACGTGTTTATGTGTGTGCTTAGAACACGTGAGTATTTATTTTGTTGGATGACATTTTTAATAATGCAAAGCAACCCTTTGCTATGAGTTTTATTTCGATTCTGCGTCTCTTTTGTAGCGTCTTATTAATTTGTAGGAAGGATTACTTTAATTCTACATAGACGCTACGACGGTGTGCTATTGCTTAGGGTTATTTAAAAGAAAATTCCTTTGCTTCAACTACCGGTCATTGGAACGTAATAAAGACGTGAACTAACCTTTGTTAATAGCTCAGTAAAGAAAGCTTTTCGGATTTACGTGTCAAACTTTTGTAGTGTTGTAAAGGTTAATTATTATAGACCAGTTGATACTGTTTACTTTTGATCGCGGAAATGTATGTTCGTTCTACCTATAGTCGCTAAAGACGGGGTGCGGGAGCCGTGTTGCGAGCTATAGTCCGGTCTGTTTTTTGTGAATTATATTGACATTAAATTACGTTCGCGTGTTCCAAAAATAATCATTGAAGAGAGCATACGGTATTAACCCATGGAATCCTTGATTTAATCTGTACATACGGATACCGTGTTGTAAAGACAGTAATGCATAGTTGTGTTTCACAGTGCTTTTGTTAATATAATTAAAGATCTTAAGTTAATCCTAGTTAGGCTAAAGATTAGGTATATGTGACGACGTGCACGTCCCTAGATATCAATTAGGTTAGATAGAATTACGTTTATATTATGTCGGAATAGTGGGCCCTGTAGGCCCTATTTCATTTCCTCGTTCAAAACACGATGGTATAATAAAATGTTATTTCTTTTTTCTAAACTATGAAGTTTATTTCATGATTACTTTTATTAGGTATCAGTGCCTTCCGCTGATTGGCGCCCATGTTTATTATAAATTGTTAATATATGTATCGATGATTTTTATCCATATCGCATATTTGGTAAGTACAAGCAAGGGTTTAGTTAAGAGTTTGAACCACGACCTACGCCGCTGAGTTTAGTCTGCCTGGCCTTAATTAACCGTCTTGACTGGTCTTTACAGGCCCTCGACGGACGGTTGATTAGGTAATTATTACAATGTGTGGCCAATATAACTTTGAATACAGTTACAACAAGCAATTTTGTAAAGTATGTTAGATTTTAGTTCTTTTGAAGTTACATCTTTGATTTTAGTGTAAAGTCTTCTGCTTAATTTGACAATTTTTAGTGCCATTTCAATTGTAGGGTTTTTCGTCACGGATGTTATTTGTTTAGTTAGATCTCTGATATAAGGTAAGCTTACGTATTTTGAGAGACAATAAACCTGTGTTAGGTTATTGGTTTCTTCTTCTTGTGTATGTGGCGTTGGATGTTTTTTGATAGGTGTATTATATAAGAATATTGTTAGAAATCTTCTAGAATAACCATTTTTTAGAAATATTTCATGAAGGACTTTTAAATTTTTATCGATAAAAGGTTGATTTGACAATTTCACTATTCTTGTTTTTAAATTCAAAATAGTATTACTTTTCATACTCATGGAGTGGTATGACATACAGTTGAGGTATCTTCCAGAGGATATTAGTTTCTTGTACCAGTCTCTAGCGATGGTTGTATTGTTTCTTATCACTTTTAAATCTAGAAAAGGTTCTGCTAGGATTAGGGACATAGTATTGCCCTGGATAGATAGCTATGAAGTCACAGAGGATGACACTGACTTAAATATAAATGTTATGGAATTGGATGAAGGAGATGTTAGTGAAATTGATACAATTAAATGTCCAGAAGACAAGTTAGGAGAGGTTCAAGCTTTATTAAAAAAACATTCTGAAGTAGTAGGTGTAGAGGCGAGCACAGCGTCAGGTTATGAGCATGTTTTGGAGGTAGATAATTCTGAACCATTTCATGCAAAAATTTATCCAATACCGGCAACATATACGGAGCAAATCAATCAAGAATTAACAAAAGATGTTAAGTGATGGCATAATTGAACTATCAAATACACATTTTCTAAATCCGATGGTTGTTGTTAAAAAGAAAGATAATAGTATTCGGTTGTGTTTAGATGCAAGGAAGATTAATCAACGGACGAAACCGCAATTTCATTCTCCACCTTCCATGGACACACCTTTAACGAGATTAAGTGGCAAATTTATTTTTAGTAAATTAGACTTTTGGAATTTTTTTTTTGTTGATTCCGTTACATAAAAATTCTAGAAGGTACACAGGGTTTTCTGTAGAGGGAGGTTGTATCAAATGGTATGTCAAAGGAAAAGATAGTTTTTGAGCATTTAATATTCTGTGTAAAAGTTAGTACATGAAACAAGAAAAGCTATAATAATAAAATATGTTATAGAGTAATGTTCAGGATAAAGAAGAGGGTTCGATTTAATTAAGGAATAAATTTAAATATTGTGGATAGTTAATTTAAATATTAGGGATGGTTAATTTAAATGTTAGGGATAGTGGAGTTAAATATTAGGGATAGTTTAATTTTTAGATTAGGAAGGATACGTATAGAATAGCGTATAGCTGTAAATAATGGTTCTTGTATATAGTAGTAATAAATGTGCATATAAATACTTAGTATTTGAATCCAAGAACACCAACTTCCTGGTTAATACTTGAATTCAAGTAGGGGGATTATACTGTGGGTTTATAGGGTACAATAGAGGCTAGATAGGTCTGAGAATTATTTATGGCAGGGTAAACCATGAATATAAAAATCAATTAGAATTTAAGGCGTTTTCTAAACGTTAGTATAAGAATTTACAATGTACATTAAACTTTAGGATTAACTTTTGCGTCGTTGTAACATAAATATTATTATTAATTAGGAATATTAGGTAGTTGAATATAGTGTTGTGTAAAAGATTTGTATTTTGAAAGAATTAGCTTGTAAGAAAGTTTCCAGTTTCTGTATATAGTCAAAATAAATAATTTAAGAAGGTGAATTTATTAATTGCATAAAGTGTATATAAATTTAGTATAGTGTAAAGCTTTAATATTGATTAACCTTGTAAAGATATAACTTAGGGTAGGAAAGTGTGGTCGACAAACAACTTATAAACGTCTAAACTTTCTAAGAAGGAACGTGCAAGAAACAATTCATTTCTAGCTAAAAATGAACGTTGAAAATGTTCCTAGTATTAATTGAAAACACAAGGAAGAAATTTTATTACTAGGATTTCTAGTTGAACGCGCGAGATCGCTAAAAACAAACAAATAACAAGTTCTTGAGGTAGGGTGTTGAAGGTTGTATAAATGGATCGATATTAGATAAAGAAGCCGTATTTTAACATGTAATAAAATGAGACAAAATTTAGGTGTGCATCGACTTTGAAACTACTAAGGGAATAAGGACTAATATAAAGAAGATAGGAGAGACGGAAATAGTTGGTAGGAATACACATATAGGAAAGAGATGGACAATACTCAGGTGAGGGTAGATGTGTTAGAATAATATTATACTTGTAAACTTGTGAATAGAGATAGAAAATACGGGTTAGACAAGGAAACGATAAAACGGGTAACGCATTAAAAATAGGAAGGGTGCAAAATTAAAAATCGAATATTTTTGGGTATAAGAAAGAGCGAGGTGACTGTGTATACGTGCATGCGAAAGGTGTATTTTAAATGCCTGTGTTTGTATCAGCGATGAGGGAATTCAGCGAATTTGACGGCCGTTGAAAATTTTAATTTGATTTTTGAGGTAAGGCGTTTATTTTGTATGCAAAATTCTTAGATTTTCGAGACGGTTGGCATACGGCTGCCAGTTTTCCACAGAATTGTGGATAGTTAACGATACCATTTTTAGGATCGACGACGGTTGAGTGTTGTTTGGAGAAGAGTGTTTTGAGAATTGTAAACCGTTGTAGAAATTTACCAAGAAGGTTTGTTGTTGTAGTGGTATGTTTTTGAAAATGAGCTTAGTTGGGGGGGGGGTATATTTTGGTTTATATACGCAACCGTGAGGGGATGAGTGGCTTTCGTCAAAATTTCATTTAAAGCTTCGAACATTTTTAGTACTTTAGTCAAGCGAATAGTGAGTTTTGATATTTTATTAAAAACTATTGCAAGGTACACAAGTTGGTGTACTGTAGAAATAAATGTTTTAAATGTGTTAAATATATTTTGAAAATGGAAGCATGCGAAATAGTAAGTAGAAATTACTTTCTTTTTTGCTGAATGGTACTTGTTGATCACTCAAATGGAATTGTGGATGTAATTGGAACGTTTGCTGATGTATGGAGGATTTGGACTCACAGTAGATTGGAATTTGCGAATTATGTACTTTTCATGATAAAATTATTTAGTTTTCTAGCTTTTAGTAGTATTTACATGTAGTGTGCGACCTTTATGACTCTATATATCCCTTAATATCCCTATTACCATTGCTATATATATATATATATATATATATATATATATTAATATGAAAAGGCCCTCGTTGGACACCACTAAAAGAGTGATGTGACATGAATCAGGTTGGGTGCCACTAAAAGGATGTTATAACAATGGTCGCACGTTGAGGCGCCACTAAAATAGTGCTGTGATAACGCCTGGCATTGAAGCGCCAGTTATATATCCCCTATATTAATATGTATATATAATTAAGCGTAGTAATTATGTCCTAGTAATAGCATGAAACATTGTATAATGGAAGATTATATATTAAGTGTTATCAAAGTTCATATCAGAAATAAGAATAGGAAACGACTACTTTATATTCCGGATGCAGCTTGATATCACAGGTAAAGAAACAATGAACTGCGATCAAGTAGACTTATTTATAATTACTTAGAATAAGATAGTGTATGATTTATCAAGAAACTACAGAAAGCAAGATCGGGACTTTCCCACAAAATGATGTGAGACCAGAGGCTTCATGTTAAATGTAAGCAGCCCTAATCGCCAGGCAGCTTTCGACCTTCATAACTTTAACATTGCTAGGTGTTCAGGCTACCCATTCGTAATTATTAATTATTGATTTATTTAAATTTTCAATTTTTCAAATACTCTATGTTTAATGAGCATAAGCGTTCAAGTTGTTGTAAAAGCAATAAAGCATTTTCTGTAGTGTTTTTCAAAATAAACTTTTTAAAAAGAAGCTCTCAACGACTCAAAATCTATCTCGCCTCTTAAATTAATGTTGTGATAACGCTAGTTGCCCTGCCGCTCAATGATTAATGTGATAACTATATTTCAAATACAGAAATTTGAAATCGCTGACTTACCTTCCTTTCTAACTTTTCTTTGCCTGGCGTTGGAGCGGCACTAAAGGAGGCCTGTGACAACGCTTCGCTTCCATGCGCCGCTAAAAGAAGACTGTGCTACAAATACAGCAAATTGTTACATTTGAAATAGTTTACTTACCTTCTTTTCCAACTTTACCTGGATAGCTCAACGGAAATGTTGGAGTTTACATAATGAAATCAAACAGCAATATCGCAAAGCATCTATACAATCTAAGAGACTTGTTATTGTTTCACATATAGACAGGTGAACGCGATAATACGCGACACAAACTATTAAGGTTAATGTTGTGTTTGTTAGATAGAGTAGATATTTAATGCTTGTAAATCGAATGATATAGAAAACCCAAATTTAGAACAAATTTCATCATCACCATTAGGTCTTCAGTCCTAGAACTGGTTAGACGCGTACCATCATTGTTCCCTATTCTGAACTAACCTACACATTTCCCTGAAATATGCACAGTTTGCATCTATAACTGTCTGATCTAGGTCTACATCTACCTCTCTTTTCCTATCTCTGCTTGTAATATATCACATACTATTCCCCAAAAATGCCTTAGAACGTATTCCGTCCTACTATTTCTCTTTTTCCCCAGATATCCTTGTTCCCCTACTATTTCTGTAACTTATTTGTTATTATCTTTGTCTGTCCATGCTATCGTCCTCATACATCTGAACCACAGCATTTCAAAAAGCTGCTACCGTTTTTCTGTCTGCGTTTCAGACTGCCCGTATTTCATAGGCATACTGTGCTGTGCTCCACACATATGCTTTCAACAATTTTCTTCTTATTCTATGTTTGTTGTCTTTCCTCATAGGCGCTGTTCTTTCTTGTTAGATGCAGTTCGATCACTTTCTATTGTTTTACAGTTATATGCCCTATTTCTCCGGCCTTCAATGGTTGTGAAGGGAGGTAAGCAGCCTGTGGCTGCCAAGTTCCCCCAGCACCTAACAATTTGGCGATTTAATATATTTTCCAATTTATCTTTTCGCACAGTCAACATTAGTTGCAGGTATTTCGCAACCAACAACTAGTTGTTTATACTAATCATCAGATTTATCTGCGCTTATTTTTTCGTCATTAGGTTTTCCGTCTCAAAACTGGTTGGACACGTACCTGCACTTATTTCTATTCTGAGCTAGTCTACATAGTTCCCTGAAATTCTCACACAGCATGTGTATTCAGCTCGTTCCCTTTCTATTGTTTTTTAATTTTATACCCTATTTTACCGAGATTCAGTGAAGGAGGTTAAGCAACCTGTGGCTACCAAGATCCCCCAACACTTAGAAAATTTGCCGAAATAATGGTTTTCAAGTAAATCCTTTCACACACTTAACATTATTCGAGAATATTGCCTAAACAATTCTTGTAGTTATTTATAATAATCATCATGTTTAAGCAGTTATTTTTTCGTCATTAGTTTATCCATCTTGAAATTGGTTGGATGCGTACCTCCATTGATTTCTATTCTGGGCTAGCCTACACATCTCCCTGAAACCTCTACAGCCTACATCTTTTACTATCTGTGTGCAGTAGTCTAATCTAGGTCTGTCTCTTCTTCTCTTTTTTCCTACCTCAGCTTCTAATATATTCCGCACTATTCCCTCATGCCGTAGTATGTGGCCTATCATCCTATCTCTCCTATTTTTTACCGTTTTCCACATATTTCTTTCTTCCCCTACCATTTTTAGTACCTCTTCGTTCTTAACTTTGTCTGTCCATGATATCTTCATCATACGTCTGTAGCACCACATTTCAAAGGCTTCTACCTATTTCTTGTCCGCTTCTCCTACTGTCCAGGCTTCACAGGCGTACAGTGTTGTGCTCCACACATATGTTTTAAGCAATCTTTTCCTTGTTTCTATGTTTGTGGTCTTTGAGCACAGTAGTTGCTTTTTTTTGTTAAATGTAGCACGACCTTGTGCTAATCTTTGTTTTATATATGTTTTGTGCTTTTCCCATCTTGCGTTATTAGGCTTCCTAGGTAGCAGAAATCCTTAACCTCTGGTAAGTTCGTGTTAAATACTTGTATTCTTGTTTTTGATTTATTTTCTCCACCTTTGCAAACTAGAACTTTAGTTCATTCCAATCTTTTTGAGTATTTCAAACATTTTTTTCCAATTTACATTGTCGAATGCTTTTTGCAGATCTACAAATCCTATATACATGCTTTCCCCTTTTTCTATTGTTTTCTCCATTATCACTCTCAGAGCTAAAATAGCCTCCCGTGTTCCCCTGTTTCGCCTAAACCCAAATTGGTCTTGTCCTAGTATTTCTTCAGCTCGTTTTTCCTTTCGTCTTTGCACAATTCTAGTTAATATTTTTGACACGTGTGCTGTCAAACTTATTGTTCGAAAATTTTCACATCTATCAACGCCTTTCTCTTTTGGTATAGTTACTATGATGCTACGTTTGAAATCTTTGGGTATCTCGCCTGTCTCATACATATAGCTTACAAGTTGGTAGAGACGTTCTGTTACTGCTTGTCCAGAGGCTTTTAGAGTTTCTGCTTGCACCTTATCTGTACACGGCGCCTTACCATTTTTCAGACTCTTTAATGCTAATTCAAACTCAACTCGAAGTATAGGATATCCCAAGTCATCATTTTCAATGTCTGATTCCTGTTCTAATGTAGTTAGTTCCTCTCCTGCATATAAATTCCCTATATATTCTTGCCATCTACTCACTTTCTCTACGTTTTCTATAATGACGTTTCCTTGTGCGTCCCTTATATTTTTGCTATACGGTTTTATATCCCTAAAATTCATTCTAATTAATTTGTATGCTTCGTCTGTCTTTCCTATTTCCATCTTAGTTTGTACCTCTTTGCACTTTTCATCAATCCATTGTTCTTTAGCTTTCCTGCATTTTCGAATAATTTCCCATTTTATGGCTTTGTATCTCTGTTTTCCTGTTTCGTCTGATTTATTTTTGTATTTTCGTCTTTTATTAAATTCACGATATCCTTTGTTATCCATGGTTTCTTATTTTCTTTTTGTGTATACCCCAGAAAATCTCTGGCCGCCAAGTCTAGGCTGGATTTAATGTTATTCCATTCTGTTTCTACTTCCTTAGTTTCAGATATTTTCCCGATATCATTCAGAAATTCATTTGACTTTTTTTCGAATCTTACTTGAATATCTTTACCTTTTAGTTTCTCTAAGTCCAAGTGCACTTTTCCGTTCCTTTTTTTCAGATTTTTAAATTTAAGTGCGGCCTTCATGATTACGATGTTGTGGTCAGCATCTATATCTGCTTCTGGGTAGCTTCTACAGTCATTTACTTCATTCCTAAACCGTTGTCTAACAAGAATGTAATCTATTTGATATCTTCCTATATCTCCTGGCATCTTCCACGTATATCGTCTTCTAGCATGATGTTGAAATAATGTGTTTGTGATGATTAAATTGTTCTTGTCGCAAAATTCTACCAGCCTATTTCCCTGTCGTTTCTCGTGCCCAAACCAAATAAACCTACTGCCGCTCCTTCCCGCCCCTCACCTACCACGGCATTAAAATTTCCCGTAATTATTAAATTTTCATGTCCTTTTACGTATCTTAATATGTCTTCGATATTTTTGTAGATGGCTTCTACCTCTTCGTCACTGTGGCTAGAGGTGGGCATGTATACTTGTATTATTACTGTGTTTACCGGTTTAGATTCTAATCTAACCATGAGTACCCTTTCGTTCTTTTGTAAGTAATTTTCTACACAGTATCCTATCTTTTTCCGCATAACTATCCCCACACCCAAATTTCCTTCCTCTGCCCCTGTATGAAGTACCCTGAAGTTTCCACTCCAAAAATCCCCCGCCTCTGGCCACCGAACTTCGCTGATCCCTACTATGTCTAATGATAACCTATTCATTTCGATTTTTAGGTTCTCTAGCTTACCTACTTGCTTCATACTTCTAACATTCCACGCTCCGACTCGCAGAATGTTCCCGACTCTTATTTTTAACTTTCCGATCGCATCCTCCGAAGTAGTCCCCTCCCGGAGATCCGAATGGGGGACTATTTTAACTCCGGAATCTTTTACCCCAGAGAATGCCATCATGTTTGTAACAATTTAAGTACGCTGTGTACTTGGGAGATAATGTGGTGGTTTCCCGTTGCCTTCCACATCGCGGTAGTGTGTCTTAGACTGCCATACCGACCCCTATGGTCTCTGCCAATCTAAGTACCGAAAGAGCCGCTACCCTCTTTCGGGGACCTGTCTTAGTCTGGTTCCTCACTAACGACCCTACTACTTTGGTTGGACCTGTAGTTTGGCTCTTTAGCTCATTAGAACACGCAAGCCATTTCACCAGTTCTAGTAATTTAGAACTTCGGCAAGGTGCAGGTCCATTCGAAATGGAGAACAAATTTATTTAATAAGAAATTTGTAAGCTCTTTTAAAATATAAAAGAATTTAAATAAAACTCCAACACCGATCTTTCTCAATAAAAACGAACCAGGTCCGCTTTAGGAGCATTTACATTACTGGCTTTGTGTTATATACACATACAGATGTTCAGCTTTTTCGCAAATTTATTTATACCTTTAGTACTAAAATGTTTAAATTCGGCAAATGATGAATTCCCAAAATTGACCCACCTACGGAACGACCACAAACATTTGCAATTTATTAAGGTCTTATGAACAAAAGGACCTATATTACACAAGCAGAAATAGCACATGTTGGGTTTGAGAATTTGTTAGAAGAATTACTCGAAGAATTAGCGCAGCAAAATAAACTCTTTGATTGAGAGATATATAACAAAATCTATGAAGCATCTAATCCGGCTTGTAGATAAAAACTAGTTAATTATATTAGCAGTCTGTATGTTTCATCAGGTAAATACTAATCTTTAGTTAGAAAAAAAACTAATTTTGCTATTTTAGATTATTTTATGAACCAATTTAAAATGTAGTTTAATGCAAATAGAATCGTGTTGTCAACAATCGACTAAATCATATAATAATGTCATCATCATTATTAGGTCTTCAGTTCTGAAACTGGTTAGACACGTACCTTCTAAGTTTCCTATTCTGAATAGTGATGGATTCGAACCGAACCGAACCGAACCTTGCCCTAGGTTCGGTTCGGTTCGAAAACTTTTTAGTCCGGTTCGGTTCGAGGTTCAGTTCGAAGAAACATATTCCGGTTCGGTTCGGAAAAAACGAACCGAACCTCGAACCGAACCGAACAGGTTCGATATTTTGATATTTTAAACTAGTGCGTTCAACTACAACAATTTAAATGTTTAATATAGTTTTTATATTTAGTAGCTTTCAAATAAACCCAACATTAATTTGTTTTAGATTTTAGTAGCATAAATCATATTAATACTATTTGTCCAGTTTTGATTTTTCAATACGTACTCTCTTTAACGAAACGTAATTACAGTTAGGTTAATAGTGAAAGCCACCTCTAAAATTTAGAATGTGTTAATAATTGATGATTTTTATGAATGTCATTTTACCGTGCAAGAACGATATCACACGATCTTTGCGATTACTCTTATTTTAGTTTTAGTTAGTTTAAAAAGAGTATCAAGACAATAAGGTGTTGCTGATTTCTTATACAGTACAAACAAAAAGCTGTTTGCCAGTTTATCTTTATTAGTATTATTATTTCTTTTAAAAGACAATATCAGATAGTTCTCGGAAAAAAATCCTAAATCTACCTCAGACAGCGTTTGCGTTTTTCATAATAAAATATAACAGTATATATGGCACGGGCATTATGTCTGCTTATTATTTGCATTATACTGTGTTATTTTATGTCGACATTGATTGAAAAGTTTATGCCGCCATGAGTAATAAACTTCAACCCTTGGTCGTGAGAGAAAGTTCGGGGTCATTCTTCTGGATTATCGGCTACTTCTAAAGACGTTGGTGGTAATGGCCACACTAAATAAACAGTAAATATTATGTTACCATGTGTTTTGTAACACCATTTGTTGAGCAATTATGTACAAAAGAAAAGGAGATTAGTTTTTGCTACAAGGTCACATTTTTAAATATTAATAGAGAGCTGGTTTTCATATAAAAGTAAAAAATTCAAAATGATGGATTAGTAATACATACCTAATTAAGAATTAAATTGTATATGTTTAAGATGGTTTTCAACACGACTTCTATTTATTAAATATGGGCTTCTTTAATATCTAATACTGGTTATAAACAAACAACAATTTGAAATAAGGAGCATTAAACAAATCGAACTAATCTAGAATTTGTTGATCTACAAACGTGCCTCGATGACAAAATTTATTAGATATGTAACACTAATTAATTCCATATGACATTTTTTACCTATTGGCTTAAAACTCGATGACCATGTACAGTGTGTCCCAAATTGAAAGTATTAAATGGGTAACTTAGTTGTTATTAAAAATACAATAAAACTGTGTGCGCAGTCATAGACCAACTTTTTGAGATCAATTCACTGGTAAAATCACAAATGAGCGATCTTCTTTTGTTTTCGAGTTATAGCCAAAAATTGATATTTTTAACAATTCTATTAATTCCTATAACTCGTTTGTTTGCAAAAACATCCGAAAATACTGTAGAAGTTTTTTATACAGTTTTTTACGTAGAATACAGTGGCGAGCGCAAATATTTAATATTTATAACACTTTTGAGGTTATAATATAAACTTGCATTTTTTTTTTAAATAGAAACCACAATTGGTTGCCGCTTTATTTAAAAGCTCTTTTTGACAGCTTTTCAAAAATATATAGTTTAATATAATTATCGTTTCAAATGACCGTTTTATTCCATTTTTTGGTATAATAAAATAATTTATTATATTGGTTGGCCGCGAAACAAAAGGTAAACAAAAAACGACCATTGTTTGTATAACAAACGTCAACGAGCTACAATCATATCTATTGCACATGCAATAAACTGTATTGTTAATTTGTAAGTGAAGCATCAGTCTGTTACTAAATGGTAAAAATTAAAAATTACGAAAAATACGATATGCTAGTTGCATTTATTGAGTCTGCGAGAATTCCTCTATCAGCAAAAACTTTATATTTTAACAGGTAATTGTGTAACTAATAGCAAATAATATTACTATGTCGTTTGTACATATATCCTGAAAGACAACCAAATATTAACATGTTTAAAAGGTTAGATAGTAATTTACAACAGTTTGGCTGTTTTGACAAACCTAGAACGAAAGAGCGTGCAGTTTTTAATCAAGAGCAAACTGCTGTTGTAACCATAGCATGTGTGGAAACGAGTCCGAGATCAGCATGAAGAAAATTGAAAGGAAAATGGGTGTTTCTAAATCAACAGCTTCAAGAGTATTGAAGCGTAATAAATATCAACCCTATAAAATTAAAATTATACATAGTTTATTTCCGGACGATTTTCAAAAAGAAGACAATTTTGTCAATGGTATCTTCGTAAATGTGTTGCTACTAACAATTTTGGAAATAACATTATATGGTCTGATAAAACACATGTGAGTAGTGCTGGTATCTTCAAGAGATTCAACAATCAACACTTGTCTAATGAAAATATCTATTAAACATATACCAGGCGTCAACAAAGCCGTTTTGGTTTGAATATTTGTTGCTACATTGTTGGTGGCAAATTTCAATACCATAGTTTTGAAAACAATCTTTCAGCTGGTCGCTATATTGAAATTTTGGATACCAACTTGCACGAATTACTGGAGGAATATCCCAATAAATGGATGGGTACGTTTGGACCTGTTCAGTGGCCGCCTAGATCTCCTGACTTGTCGATATTGGACTATTTCTTGTGGAATTTTTTGAAAGAGGAAATCTATAAAACCCAGCACCATAGTATTATAGAGTTGCGGAATTCAATGGATGCAGCATTTCGTAAAGTTAAGGCGGTCATTTATTAAATCTTTAATAAAACGATGTGAACTTTGTTTAAGAGAGAATAAAAACCAGTTTGAACAATATCTCTGAATTGTCAGTAAATGAAACTATTGTAGTATTTCCATCTGTGTTCTAGTGTTTTATATATATTATGTGTGAGGGTGCGTGTAGGTGAGGGTATGTGTTGGTGTGTGCGCATACGTGCGTGCATGCGAAGGCGCGTGCTTGTGTGTGTGTGAGAGAGAGAGAGGGTATGAGGTGTGTGAGTGTGTGTGTGTGTGTGTATTTGTGTATCCATATATAGGCTATTTATATGTGAATAGGGACATATAATTTTCAATTTAAGATGTAGTTATATTAATTTTTGTAATATATGTAGTTATGATATTGTATTCTCTAGCTTTCAAACTTTGTTGCTTAGAAATGTGATGTGGTACAATAATATACTCTTGTTTTGTGTTTACCTTTTGTTTCGCGGTCTACTATTTATTACCAATATCATAAATTATTTTATTATACCAAAAAATAGAACAAATCGGCCATTTGAAAAAATAATTATAATAAACTATATATTTTTGAAAAGCGGTTAAAAAGAGCTTTTAAATAAAGCGGCAACCAATTGTGGTTTCCATTTTAAAAAATGCAAGTTTATATTATAACCTCAAAAATGTTATAAATATTAAATATTTGCGTACGCCATTGTATTCTACGTAAAAAAACTGTATAAAAAACTTCTACAGTATTTTTGGATGTTTTTGCAAACAAACGAGTTATACGAATTAATAGAATTGTTAAAAATATCAATTTTTGCCTATAACTCGAAAATAAAAGAAGATCGCTCATTTGTGATTTCACCATTGAATTTATCTCAAAAAGTTGATCCATGACTGCGCACACAGTTTTATTGTACCTTAAATAACAACTAACAACTAGAGATTTGTAAAATGTGCATTTGAGAGAAATCTAGATTGACACGTTTTTAGTGAAAATTAAATTTTTAAACTAAATTTTTATTTAAAAAATCGAACCTTTCGAACCGAACCGGACCGAACCTTGAGCTAGGTTTGGTTCGGTTCGAAAAATTTGCCGGTCCGGTTCGAGGTTCGGTTCGAAAATAAAATGTCCGGTTCGGTTCGGTTTGAAAAATCGAACCGAACCTCGAACCTGTTCGGTTCGTGTCCATCCCTAGTTAGTTCAGAAATTCTGAACTAACCTACACATTTACCTGAAATTTGCACGGTCTGCATCTAGCAATATCGGATCTAGGTTTATATCTACCTCTTTTTTCCTATCTCTGCTTGTAATATATCCCATACTATTTCCCAAAAATGCCTTAGAACCTATTCTGCCCGTCTATTTCTCCTTTTTTTTCCACAGATATCTTTATTCCCCTACTATTTCTATAACCTATTTGTTATTAATTTTGTCTGTCCATGGTATCATCCTTATACCTCTGAAGCATAACATTTCACAAATCTGCAACCGTTTTTCTGTCTGCTTTTCCTGCTGCCCGTATTTCATAAACATACTGTGCTGTGCTCTACACATATGCGTTCAACAATTTTCTTCCCATTTCTATGTTTGTTGTCTTTGATCATAGGCGCTGTTCTTTCTGGGTAGGTGCAGTTCGGTCACCTTCTATTGTTTTACAATTATATACCCTATTTTTCTGACATTCAGTGGTTGTGAAGGGGGGTAAGCAGCCTGTTGCTGCCAAGTTCTCCAGCACTTGAACTATTGCCGATTTAATATTTTTTCCAAGAAATCTTTTAGCACAGTCAACATTAGTTGCAGATATTTCACAATTAACACCTGTAGTTGTTTATTATAATCATCAAATTTATCTACGCTTATTTTTTCGTCATTAGGTTTTCCGTCTCAAAACTGGTTGGACACGTACTTCCACTTATTTATATTCTGAACTAAACTACACAGTTCCTTGAAATTCCCACACAGCCTATATACAGCTCGGTTCCTCTTCTATGGTTTTCTAATCATATGCCCTATTTCACCAAGATTCAGTGGTATACTCAGGGGGTTAAACAGCCTGTGGCTGCCAAGATCCCCCAACACTTGGACATTGCCGAATTAATAGTTTCCAATAAATCCATTCACACAATTAATATTATTCGAAAATATTGCACGACCAATACCAGGAGTGTTTTATAATAATCATCATGTTTAAGTACAGTTACTTTTTTCGTCATTAGTTTATCCATCTTGGAACTGGTTGGATGCGTAACCGCATTGATTTCTATTGTCAGCTAGCCTACATATTTCCCTGAAATTCCTACAGCCTAAATCTTTTACTATCTGTGTGCAATAGTCCAACCTAGGTCTACGTCTACTTCTCTTTTTTCCCATCTCTGCTTCTAATATATTCCGCACTATTCCCTCATGCCTCAGTATGTAGCCTATTATCCTGTCTCCTATTTTGTACCGTTTTCCACATATTTCTTCCTTCCCCTACCATTTTAAACACATCTTTGTTCTTAACTTTGTCTGTCCATAATATCTTCATCATTCGTCAGTAGCACCACATTTCAAAGGCTTGTACCTTTTTCTTGTCTGCTTCTCCTGCTGTCTAGGCTTCACAGCCGTACAGCGCTGTGCTCCACACATATGTTTTAAGCAATCCTTTTCTTCTTTCTATGTTTGTTGTCCTTGAACACAGTAGTTGCTGTTTCTTGTTAAATGTAGCACTACCTTGTGCTACTCTTTGTTTTATATCTTTTGTGCTTTTCCCATCTTGCGTTATTTGGATTCATCGGTAGCAGAAATCCTTAACCTCTTGTAAGTTTGTGTTATATATTTGTATTCTTGTTTTTGATTTATTTTCCCCTCCTTTGCATGCTGGTATTTTAGTTTTATTTTTGTTAATTTTCATACCGTATCTCTCTGTAAGAACCGTTTCCATTTCATTAAGAGCAGCTTCTAACTGTTCCTTGCTAGATGCTAATACCTCTATATCATCTGCAAGTCTAAGCTAACCTGAGTATCAGATATTTTCCCGATATCTTTGAGCAATTCATTTGACTTTTTTTCGAATCTTTCTTGAATATCTTTATCTTTTAGTTTCTCAAAGTTAGAGTGCCTTTTTCAGTTTCTTTTCAAATTTTTAAATTTAAGTGCGGCCTTCATAATTATGATGTTGTGATCAGTATCTATTTCTGCTTCTGCGTAGATTCTACAGTCTTTTACTTGATTCCTAAACCGTTGTCTAACAAGAATGTAATTTATTTGATATCTTCCTATATCCCCTGGCTTCTTCCACGTATATCGTCTTCTAGTATGATGTTGAAAAATGTGTATTATTTTGTATAAAGGATTATACAGTATACAAGCACCGAAAGAGAAGTTAAAATTGGTTATTTGCATTTTGATAGTAGTATGACTTAGATGTATTATATTTTTCTTCTATAAATAAAAGTTTCTTAAAACAAGCTTAGCTTAAGGCAACGGATTAATTAATTTTCCACATACCGTGAACGTCAGATGAACTCCTTTTGTTTTCTGTAAAGAACTTTTTCATCCAGTATTTTATAGTTTTTAATTCGACCAGTTACGAATATATTCGGAGTCACGTCATTTTTTTCCGTGAGATAAATTTTTGAAATTAAATAAACATTTTAAAGGCTAACACTGAAACCACTGTCAATGCTATCGCTTAAGTCTTAGTACGTGTAACGAGTGAATTGTATTAAGGAAATGATTTGCAAAGCCTTCCCTACAATAGTAAATTGATAGACATATCGTTTCAGGATATTAGCCTCAGTATTGCTTTACGAATATCAACCTTCTGCAAAGGTAAGAATAAAAGCTTATTGTTTTTAATTAGAAGTGTAGTAGAGCGATAACTAAGTTGCAATGGATGTTAAAACTTTCATTAAGTAGTAAACCTTTATTTGCTAATTTTAACGTAACTCTTTAACCCATTTTACATAATCGTTCTTTTAATTTTGTCGTAAAGTTAGGGATCAAATAAATTTCCAACACCGCTGTAGCACTTTTAAAATCCTATAACTATGACTTTACAACCAAATTAATCTGATCAGAAAACTTGGCCTGTTAAATTGTATGTATATCTTTTAGGGCGGTGTTGCTCTTGTAATAGGCAAAAACAGACCGAATTTAGGATAAGTTTATGATTCTTTCCAACTGTAGAATTTATTATACGCTACGTGTTATATCTAGACATTTTTATATGCTACGACTGTAATTAGAATTTAAATTTCTTGGTTAAACTTTGCGTGTTCGGTTAATGTTAAAATGGGGACCCATTAAAGCCATTACTACAGAACAGATTTGGAAAGAAGTTCGGAATGCTTATTATCTTTAAATTCCGATTTGCATACGTAAATTCAGTTATTTCTAACTCTAAGGTTGTAGCAGCAAAAATGTTAATGGTCAAAAATAGAAGGTCGATATATATTTTTATGCGTGAAATCCCAAAAATTAACCAAATAATATCTACACTTTTATCAAATTAAGCATGTTACAATCTAACTTTTATATATGATAACTAAATTCTAAAACATGTAAGTAAATCAAAAAAGCTCAGCAGCATTAAAAGCGATTCATTAAACATGTTTATGAAACTGAAAGCGTTCTTTATTACAATCCATAATACATTTTACAATTAAACTCTTGACCTATTGAACGGAAATTTTTGCACAGTTTAGACCCTTTTTAATTTTTATTAACAAAGTATTTATAAACTAGAAATTATTTAAATATGCAAAAACTGTACATTCAATTTGATATTTTAGGGTTTGCCATCAACCAACCTTGTACAACGAAAAGTGATCAAAAGTATGAGAAACTAACCAAATAGTGTGACTTGTCAACACAAATATAGTGACCGAATTGAAGCATGATCTACCGGGCTATATGCTACTTCCTTATTTGAGAAGCCTTTATATATCAAAAACTAAACGATCGTTGGTTTGGAGGAGCAAAGTTTTAAAATGTATTGGCATTAGTATATGAATACGTATTTATTAATAAAAAAAACTTGTAGCTATTTAGACTACATTACATATTTTCTTCCACATCTTCTTTCTTTTTTAACGCGAACAATTCATCCATTTTTTTCTTTTCCAGGTATAATTTTTAATTAATTCTGATCTTTCTTCACAACATTTTAATTTATCTTTAATAGTGCATCGCGCATTTAACATTCTCAGTGAAATCGACCCCTTATCTTCTGTTAGCATCTTACCTGATTGGGAATACCCTCTTTCTACATCTGCACTTCCAAGTGACAGTGTTGAGCACATTTTCACAACTTTTACCACTGATAGGAATTTTGAGCTTCCATCAAGATTTATAATATTCATAAAATTTTGTCCTTTGCCTTGCAGGACGTCAGTTGGAATTTGTGTAGAAAGAACTTTGGCAACTTTCACCAGATAATTGAAATTACGTATCTTGAAAAAAAATATTGTTGTACTCCTTCAAGAAAAATAAAGTTTTTATTTCAGGCTTTCCTTTTGTGTAAGACTCAACTTTACTACTGGCAAGAACACTTTCAACTTCTACAAGGTGTTGTGACAAGAAAACGTTGTCTTTCTCCCAAACACTTTTATCATTTAATGCTTATGCTACATATAAGTTGCATTTTCTCTTAATAAAAGTTATGCAGATATCTCTTGCTTTATATATGACACACACACACACACACGCACGCACACACACACACACACACACACACACACACACAAACTTAACCTGATGGAAAACCTATTATTAATCCTGGCAAAAAAGGATATACAGACACTTAGGAAGTTGTTGTCGGTAGTGTTGGTGAAGCTGGTATTTCCACGGCTCATGGTGGTAGGCCTGAACAACGTGGATCCGCTGTCAAGATCTGGCTGACTGACAGCATCGTCGAGATAGTGTTCTGGTATCTCCAGGTGTAAGCAATTGGTGAATGTTGGTTAGGATGTAAATCACTTGCCGTGTAAAAATAGAATAACAATCGATGACTGTGTACTGATGGAATAATTGCATGCTTGCCAGGATATCAATCACTTACCGTGTAAAGTTCGAGTCGAGATTACAATTATCGGTAGTGTAATGGAAGAATATGGGTGTGCTAATTAGGACGATAATCACTGATTGTGTAATATGCGGTTTAATTGGCGTAGCTTGTACATAACGTAATACTAGAAGACTCTTGGATTTCAACTATAAGGGTATTAGTAGTTACTAGTCCTTAGATATCGATCACAAGAATTGTGAAAGTAAAGTTTGAACCATTTTTGCATATGTTGGCAACAGAACAAAAGGAGCGTGTTTTGAGTAACGCTCAAACGACAATGAATTAAGTGTGTTGTCTGGTAATAACCGTTACTCAATGCACGCAATAGCTAGTGTTTGCTCAACCTCAAAGTTATAGTAACGATTTTTTAATTAAAAGGAATGTGCTAAATAATAAAATGATATACGCTTTAAATTCATTGTTTCGTATTATTATAAAGGATAGTAAAGTGGTTAGACTTTCTGCAAAAGGTGGAGGTTTAAAAATTCGCTTGTCATTTTCTATCGTAGCACAATGTTGCTGATCTACTTAGGGCCACAGAAAAACAAACATTGTAAGTTTGTGTCAGTTCACTGACACCGTTCATCAGTGGATAATAAAATCTTAGCAAAATTCACATTCTCTTTTAGTACTTGTTGCATAGCTATTGCATTCAGGTCCTGCAGTAAATGCCCAAACTAATTTACTATCTTCTTGTCACCTGACCTGCCGTCTTTTGTATAGTAACGTTTGCTTTTAAAATGGGTCTTTAATATTACTTTGCCTACACTTTTGATATCTTAATGGAATAATTCAGGTAATATTCTGCTTCCGAAATTTCAATAGAAAAAAATATACGTTAAAAATTGAGGTGTTTATTGTTACTCCAAAACTGATATTTCTAACACCAAAGCCGGATACAAATATACTTACACAATACACAAATAATAAAGCTAGCAGAATTACTATTCAGGCTGCATTTTAGTAAATTCTATCTCTGTATTGCAAATAATTGAGATGGAAACATTCAGTTCTGGTTAATGGTGGCCTACTGATCCAGATAACCAATCACAAAATTGACCTACTTGTACTCATGGCTCATTTTGTCTCTTTATATAGTCACATTTGCGCAAAAAAAATTGACCCAAGCAGTGATCAAAATTTTGGGACATACAAGAATTTGCAGTTACACTTTGAGGAGGTTTTGTCTTTTGTTTCGCAACCTACATATTTGCACATAAACAGAGACGGCGTAGAAATCGGGGTGGCTGGATTGGCAATGTCACGGGGCGCCGCCAAGCCCAAAAGGCCATATATATATATATATATATATATATATATATATATATATATATATATATATTTGTACTCCACCCCCCCTTTTTTATTTTATTTTAATTTTCTCGTCGCGCGCCTTTTCTTCTTATAAATTTCAATGCCTTTTATATGAGGTGCAAACACCTATTGCACGCCCCGTACTTTTGCAACGTTTGGTTGGTTATTTAATCAAAATTGTTATTAAGATGCCTCGACTATTTAAAACTCTTTATTCTCAGGGTGTCTACCTACTTACCGTGGGTTCCGTGGTAAGTAGATGTGCAATGCCCAACCAAACTGCACTCTCTTTTGTTTTAGTACTAATTTTTGAATCTAGTTTTGTATATGCCAAATTTTATTTTATGATCAACGTTGCCTTGTGCCAAATTAATTTAATACCACAAATTTATGACTTTTGACGTTATAAGATATTTCACAGCACTCACCTGGATTATACTTTGTTTCCGGCCTCTTTTACTACTGGCTCAAAATCCTCGTCGCCGTATGCGCCTTTACACGGTTGCACTATCCTGTTGAAATTCCGTCTCGCCTCCAGGTATCTTTCTTTAAATTTTAGTTGCACCCAATATCTGAAATAAATGACCCTAATTTTAGAATTTAGAATACCCGTTTATTTTACTTCCCCTGCGCTAATTCTTCCGTCGTAGTTTCTGCGTTGACTCTTCCACTTCCAATTGCTGCTCTTACGTGTTCTCCTAATTTCGCTCCTCTTGTTCCAAATTAATCCGTCCGCCTTTAATCCGTACTCAATCCAAATCTATCGTCGTCCTATTCAAAATCACTCAATGCCCCGCTACATATACATCCATATCAAAACCAATCTTCGTCCCTTTTTATAACCACTCAATGCCCTGCTACCTATAAATCTATATCCAAATCGATCCCAAATATTCTTCCTTCTTACAATTCCAATCCGATGCCTTCTGTCTTTATCAATATCGTTCCAAATCTATCTTACTATTTGTCGCTTCGCCGTCGCACTAATACAAATCTTTACTCTTCCTTGTCGTCGCTATTACTTATTTAGTATCGATGCTGCTCTTTACCCTTCTTTAATAATCAAACTATTTCAAAATCAAACACGTTTATTAATCTTCCAAAATCTTTACACAATTTAGCGCAGTTCTTTAAAATACGTCTTTATACCATAAATATTCAAAATAAACTTTTTTTGTTTACTTTCCAAGGTGATAACTATAACATCACTTGCCTACTACCTTAAAAATTACATAAACTAAAATCGTCCAATAATATTTAAACACTAAGTTTGTGTCGCACATACCATAAATTATGTCCTTTTACACTTTCATAGTTTACACATAATATTCTAGTATTGGTTCTAAATATTTTACAATCCTTCAATCACATTTGACATTGTTATCACTTATAATTTTGAGATTACATATTCGTCCAAAAGTTGATTGTAATTAAACAAAAGCCAAAATAAATCACACATGACCCTGGATCGGCGGGGTTGATAGTGGACATCCATAGACGCATCCGGTTTTCGGATGGCAAATGTACTTTCAATGGCCTATTAATTCTAACTCAGTATAAACCCTTGAGCACTGTGTATTTTATCACGTCATTAAGTCATTTTAATTTACCTCTTGGCACTTATATTTCAACTACCATTTTGAATACTTTAGCATATGTAAAGTACGGCAAACATACATTTTTAAATTATGTGATCAGATATATGGATCATTTTCCTTGGCATACACTACCTTCTACTAAACAACCCTTAGAACCCTTTGTAGCTCCCTCTGACACTACAATATATATATATATATATATATATATATATATATATATGCCAAATAAAGCCAATGATCAGATCACGTAACTGAAAAATTTGTGTTTGCCGTACTTTACAAATGGTAAAGTATTTGAAGTATATTAGTCAGAGTAGAAGTGCCAATACGTAAAACAATGACTTGATGACGTAAGAAAGCGCAGTATTCAGGGATTTATAATAAGTTGTACGTTGATAAGCCAAAGAGTGTAAATTTGCTGGTCTAAAAGCCGGTTGCGTCTGTGGAAGTTCCACTATTCACCACACAGAGCCAGGTTTATATGTGAAACATTTCGGCACTTATTTATTAGAATCAACCTTTGGAAAAACTTGTAGTATCAAAATTATATGTGAAAATATTGTATCAAAAGTGATTGAAGTGCAACGCGGTCATATGAACCAATAATTGAACATTTAATTATATAATTGTAAAGTGTAAAAGATGAATAATAGGTATTAGTGACACAAACTAGTTGGGACGATTTAATTGGATGTTGGGTTTGTAAAATGTATAAAGAGTAGGCATAATTTAAAAGGTGGTATCACCTAGGTAAACATAATAATAGAGAGAACGATTTGAATTATTTTTGTAACAAGACGTGTTTTGTATAATTGCGCTAATTTGGATATTAAAAAGATTAAAATAAAATATTTTGAAAAGTTAAAGCCTTTAATTGAAATGAAGAAGAATATAAATAGTCAGACGGTATTGTAATAGTCAAGAAGAATAGAAAGGTACAAGATTAGATATTGGAGCGGCATTGAGACAGGCGGAAGTAAGAGTGGATATTTAGAACGAATTGGATTAAGGTAGAAAGGATTTGGATTGGAGTCATTAGACGGAAGGAAAACGAATTAGAGTGATTTGGATAGTACATTGCGGATAGATTGGTGTTGAGTGGAAACTAGAAAGCAGCACAGAATTGGAACGAGCAGCTTAAGGATCGAATATTGTTGGATTAGGAGGAGCGTGTATAAAGAACGAAGGCATAATTATAGGAAAATTAGCGCGGGGGAAGTTGAAATTTAAGGTATTCAAAATTCTAAATTTAGTCATTATTTATAGATTTAGGTGGATATCAAAATTAAATAAATTAAAACCTGGTGTCTGGAAAGCAGAGTAGTACTGGTGATAGTGACACGCAGTGTGAAGACCCATCCGGTGACTGAGATCTTGAGCCAGAGTTCAGAAAGGCCTACAGCGAATAATAAATCGGGTGAGTACTGTGTTTTTGATACGTCAAAGTCAATTTGGTAAGCGTAATTGAATTGGCACAAGGCTACGTGGATCTGTTTATTAAATTTGGCATATACGAATATAAGGTTACGTATACTAAAATAAAGGTAGTGCAGTTTGGTCGGTGTCGTGACCATCTACCTATCACAGAACCCACGGTAGGTAGGTGTAGACCCTGAGAAGGAGAGTTTCAATAGTCGAGGCATATTTATATAGTTTTGTTTTGTAGACCGACCAAACATACTTAAAGCACGAAATATAAGAGTCAAAATTCTTACACTGTCAAGTATATAAAAATTATAAATAAATAAACCACAGTTTAAAGTAAATATCTAATAAAAAAAGGGGGAGGAAAGCATAAGAATATATATATATATATATATATATATATATATAGCTATAATTATAGGGTAGTGTAGGGGTAGGTTAAGTCATAGGGCTCGTGGAATAGATAAAAGTAACTTTCAGTTAACAAAAGCACATAATACCAGATATTATAAGAGTAAATAGGTCACTATACATATTGTTAATTGAGAGCGCACTGTATATAAAATACGCGGAATTAAGTGCATAAAAACATAGGAATATCTAAGAGTAGTTTACAAGTTAAGATAAGATTTGAAAACGCAACAAAATGCATCAAAATTAAATCAACTAGAAACCCATGTGAATTGGCATTACAAATATTTAACAATTGCGTTAAAAATATCATCGTACACGCAATCTAAATTATGCATTATTAGAAAATCGTACGTGACAGGAATAGTTTACATTTGTTCAAAAATCCAATATTGTATAGAAATAAACAAGCACCAGATTATTTCGGCTTAGATTATAATAAATAACAAACATTGAATACGTGACTTAATAAAAGGAAATTGTTGGAATTTCTCAAATAATACCATGATGTGTGAGAGTATTACGTGACGAGTCAGGCATCCATCCTAATATTTAAACTAAATAATTGGTGAAAATCTCGAAGTACACAAAGATAAAGGCAAAGGTGTCGTCCCAACACGTGAATGAACCAATGAAGAGCAGGTAGAGGTACGGTTTTAAATACGATAAGAATAAAGCGACGAGTTAGTATAGATTCAAACTGGGCTACAACTATGTTCTGAAGTGCTAATTATTTTATGTAACAAGTGAAACGAAAATAAAGTAAAATCATTTTGAAAAGTGTACGAATTGTGCAACGAATGAGCCGATCCATTATAGACGTAAGCAATAACGACTTAATTAAAAATTCATTTCTAACATTAATAAAACAGGGCTTCTATTGCTGACATTTAAATTGGACTTTAATAATGGTATTTTAAACTGAATTATTTTATTACTGGTATTTTAATACTGGCTTTTAACACTGATATTTAAATGGGATTTTAAATTATTGAAATGATTTAAATACCTACATATAAATGGGATTTTAATAACTACATCAAAGTTGTTCTCATACCGATTTTTAAAATTGGATTCTAATACCGATTTGGATTGTATTTTGCCTTTGATATTGACTTCTAAATTCGACCCTCAATTTGGGCATATTTAGACTTGGCACGAAAACTCTTGGGGATGCAGATTACAAGCTAGGAAGGAACTACAGAACCATTGCAGGTTAGCGATTTTGATATAATTTATTATGGAAAACTGTTTTAATTCAATATTTATCATATCGTATCTGTAAGAGTCAACAAAACATAGTAGGTTTATTGATCAATTTATGACAAAGGTAATAGGCACCTTGGAAAGGTCCCTAAATATAAGCAAAAGGATAGTTTTGCTGACTTCAAATATCATAAATCTGGTATCTGTAAATATTCTGAAAAAGGGAAAGTTTCAAAGTTGTAAATATTTAATCATTATATTGTGTATCGTAGAATTGCTTTATTTAATCAGCTAGTTGGGGCAAAAATCATAACTTAACATTCCGCATCATAGGTGCTTGATTATTAGGGGCCAGCATTCTATGACACCCATCGTAGGGGCCCGTTGATCCTAATAAAAATATCTGAGCATTTTATGACATGCCCAATCGTGGGGCCTAATATAAAGGGGATGTCACAGCATTTTATGGTACGCCCAATCGTGGGGCGAATATCACAGCATTTTATGTACGCGCAAATCGTGGGCCCTAATATAAAGGGGATATCACAGCATTTTATGGCGACCCAAATCATAGGTGCCACAAAACGAAAATTAAAAATTAAAAATCGTAAGAGCAAAAAATTTAGAAATTAAAATTTGTAGAGGCACGAATAAAAATTTAATTTAATAAGAGTTAGAAATTTAAAATCTGAAAGAATTTGAAATATTAATAATTTAAAATGTTAAAATGGATAAACGAATAAAGGAACCCAGAGAGGCATTAAAGAACCAAGGGGTAAAAATAGGGTCACAAGAAAGCGTAATTTTACAAGATGTATCTATGGAAATGCAAGGGCAAAAATTTACGCGAAGTCAAAGTAAAGAACAACAGACATTGCAACAATCGGAAATGATGTCAATTTTATTAGCGTTAACGAGGAAAATGAATGAAAGCGAAGAGGCCATCAAGAAGCAGATTAGAGAAAATGGAGGAAAGTTAGGTACCGAAATAAAAATTATAAGCTACGGATTAAAAGAAAATAATCAAAGAATCGCCGATATGCAGGTACACTTTGAAAATAAATTCATTAGAATGATGGACGATGTAGATAAAGTTAGGGACGAGGTTTGGAAAGTTAAATTAGATCAGGAAACGTGTCAAAAAGAAACAAATGATCGGATTACAGATTTAGGTAAAAAGATGCGGGAAATTCAAGGAAATTGTGAAATAGGACTTAATAGTGTAAATAGAGAATTAGGTAATTTAAAATCAAAATTCGAAAATGCGGGTAGGAATCAGGGGCAACACACTAGGATAAATAGACCGGAAATTTCAGTTGAACAGTAATTCAAAAATTAGTGGAGACAACAAGGTGAATCCAAATGGATGAAAGGTACAATTTAAATTTAGCTACATCAATGTTGAAAGGAAGCGCGGAGATATAGTTTGACTTAATAGAAAATAAGATACGAACATTTCAGGAGTTTGAAAGTAGATTTTTAAGAAAATTTTGAGGAGACAATCAATAATACAAGGCGCGAGATAATTTAATTACAGGAAAATATAATCAGAACTTAGGGATGACACGAGAACTATACGCCATACAAAAATTCAGTATAGCGAAGCAATTAGATCCGCCGGTGGAAGAAATACAAACCATAAAGTTGTTAGCGGGACATTTTGGCGAGGAGATAAGACATTATGTGATGATTCAAAACATAGTAAATAGGGAGAGCTTCTTGGAATATCTACAACGTTGTGATGAGTTAGGACAGAGTCGTGTAGCGGAAAGTAGGATGATACCAAGACAGCGAGAAAATTTAGTTAGAATACAATGAAGCACAGAAAATAATAGATCGAATAATAGGGGAAATTATAGGGAAAATTTTTATAGAAACAATTACAACTACAACGATAATAATTTTAGAAGGAACTGGAACACAAGAGATATGCCAAGAAGAGAAACAGAGCGAACGAATCACGACAGAAACATAAATCAGTATACGCTACAAGCACAACATGGGGACAATCAGCACAACCAATAAGAACGAACCGTACCTATGCAGAAGTTACGAGTTAAGCAAGACCATCCACGTCGAATCAGGATTTTTGAAAAAGGACAAATCAAGTAAGCCCTTAAAAATTAATGGATACGAACACCAGCGTGAATATATAAAATGTGAAATGAAAATTATATGAATAAAAGCCTATTACCGATAATTAAATTGAAAATTGGAGATAGAAGAGGTGGAACACTCATTGATACGGGAGCAGAAGCGTCGTTAGTGTCTGAGGATTTTGTTAAACGGGAAAACTTAATGGGGAGTGTGATGCCTATTAGGAAGTTTAATTTAATAGCACCAAATAGCAAGAGATTTGCAAGTGTGAGCAAGATGATAATTCTGGAATGTGAAATGGGTAAGATAAAGTTTGAGAATGAATTTATAATAGTACTGGGGTTAAGAGTAGATGCAATATTTGGCATGGACATAATTGATAAGTTGGGATTAAAAATAAATGCCGAAGGAAAGACAATAGATGTAAAGGGGGAATATATAAAATGGGATAATGAGGAAAGCATTGAAGTCGAAGGAGGCTGCTTGAATATTAATCAATTTGAGGATGAATTTGATATAAAGGGGGATATTGATGATGAAATAAAATGTCCAGAAAAAGTGAAAGATAGGGTGAAGGTATTGTTAAAGAAGAACTCAGAATTAACAGAATCAAAATCCAGACTAGTAGCAGAGGGTGTAAAGAAATCAGAAGTTGTAGACACAGAGACGTTTAATGAAATTCCACCTGTAAGAAAATCAAGAAAATATATCGGTTTTTATAGAAAAGAGCAAACGTATAAGTGTGAAATGGTTCCTTTTGGTTTGTTGGAAAATGAGAGTATGATATGGGAACCGAATGAAGAATTTGGGAGTGATAGGTTAATATATAGAGAAGTGGTGGGATATGAAGAAAGATAGATTGGGGGGAAAAACTATGATAATAACTTAACTTCAGAAATAAGTTTGGAAAGAAAAGAGAAAGGGAAACAAGAAAGATATGCTTATTGCAGAGAGAAAACTCTTAATAATGGAGAAAAGTGTACATACTGTAAGATAAACTAGTGGAAATAGGGATATAATCATAAATTAGGATAGGTATAGAAAAATAGGAGAATTAAATAGAGATATTAATAAATTAGGATAGGAGAGTTAAATAGGGATGTCATCATAAAATAGGATAGGTTTAGGAATAGAAGATTGTATAAATTGTAAAAACAATTAGTTAAATAGGGATATTAATATAAATTAGGATAGGAGAGTTAAATAGGGATATCATCATAAATCAGAGATAAGTTTAAGAATAGAAAATTGTACAAATTGGAAATATTAGACGACAAAAGGCATAGGAAGGGTTAATGAAATTGGAAGTATAAGTAAATAAAAACTTAATGTAAATATGAGAGAACAATAAAGCACATGATAGGTTAATAATAATTAGGAAAGTAGGAGTAGTATGAGTTAATGGAATAAAACTCATTGTAAATATTAGAAAACAATAAAGCATAGGATATGCATTTTATAAAAAATATTCAAACACGAAATCAGGCAGGCTTTGAAAAAATAACAATTACAATTAAAATGCCATTTAGGTTTATTAATTATAGTGTGTTGTAATTTAACACATTATCAGTTCTGTTTTAAACGTAATCTTTGAAGCAGTTTTTAAAATGAATTTTATCGTGGAAGAACAAATAGATATGATTTGGGTATTGGGAGAAAGCTTAAGAAATTGCCTACTTGCATCAAGAATATACCGAGAGATATCCTGTTAAATGACAACACACTACAATTAATAAACCTAAATGACATTTTAATTGTAATTGTTATTTTTTCAAAGCCTTCCTGATTTCGTGTTTGAATATTTTCTATAAAATGCATAGTGTTGATCTGGCAGAATTCTGTTGATAGCGTATTATTGTGGGTTGTTATATCTTTAGTGAAAATTGTTGTTGGATAAGTGTAGTTTATTGTTAATCAAAATGTATTAATTGTTTTATAATATTCTCCAATAGTAATTTATTTTTAGTTATCCAAATTAGAAACATTCTTCAAATTTGAAGAAAATCAAAAATATCTCCGAAAGTAATGGACACACCCTGTATACTGTGAAGAAATTTCAAAAAAGTGATATTTACAAATATACTACGGTATATAGTAAAATTTTCTGCATCTTGTAAATTAACATAAGTTGTGTATTAGTGCAGTGGCAATGTATCTAATCAGCGTCATTTTTTCTAAAAACAGTTGAATATCTTAAAAACTAAAAGGAATAGACAGATACAATTTGATATCAAATTAAAGCTCTTTTTATGGGCTTTCCATTTAAAAAAAATATTTTTAAAATGTGCACTTTAGGCATGCCTAATATGCCTCCAAATTTGGTTTACGTAGCTTTTATAATAACAGAGTTATCGACCGTTGCCACACTAAAAACTCACCCTGTATATATATATATATATATATATATATATATATATATATATATGATCCATTTTAATAAATGAATACCTTATACGTTCCAATTTTTTAGAAAACTGACATAAAAACCAGGTACTTGATTAAAAAGTGGTGGTGTAAAAATTGTTAGAATTATTTCATATACAAAAACCTATTTTCAAAACATAATGCATACTACAAACTTACACAATGAACTTATAATTTTGTGGATACCTGATGTACCTGTACCTTGCTATCTTTTTTCTTGTTCTGTAGGGGCAAATCTATTTACTAAGAATCTACCGATTTGCAAAATAAGATCCTTTCAAAGGTCAAATTTGCTGCATTTTTCTCAATTTTAGTCGATTCTACGCCACACATCACTAAAATAGATCAACTAAGCAAATTTACAGACTTATGGATATTATCTATGATGATGCTGGTTTTTCCAGTTGACGTTGTCATTAAGGAACGTTTTACTAGGTATTTTTCTGCTAGCGATGAAACAGCTGTTGGATTAAGAAAAAAGTCTTAACGCAATTCAAGCAATCTGAAATTCCGTTTGACAAGCTAAACGGACAGGGGTGTGTCGGTGTCAGTACGATGAGTGGAGTATACAATGGTTTGCAAGCAAGAATTCTTTGTCTGCAACCAAAAGCTGCATTTGTGGATTGTGCTGCCAATAGTTTATACTTGATCGTAATTGATGCAATCAAAGGTGTATCTAGTGCAAGTTATGTTTTTGAAACAGTTCATCAAGTTTACACATTTTTTGCTAATAGTGCTGTGCGCTGGGAATTATTGACCGATCAGGATGATAAAGTTGTAAATACGATAATGTTGAAACGGTAAAATCCTACGAGGTTGTGATCCAGATATGGCTAAATTTTTGCGCTATAACTTTAGGGTTATTTTTAAGGCATTGACCGATAGAAATTTGCGAAGCAAATATAGGGAAAGAAGGAGCGGAAGCAGCCGGTTTGTTTAAACCGTTGTTTTAAAAAATATTCCAAGATTTAAATTTAAAGTATCGTTGTATTATGCTGTAATAGACATTATTGTATCACAACAAAGGAATGGGTTACAGGGATTTCAAAACGTGGTTTCCAAATTTAGGGCTTCGAATACAAAATTTTTGGTAACGATTAAGGGTGATGACTTAGTAAACAGCTTCACGAATTTATGCGCACTCTATGACTGATTTGTCAGACCAATTTCCTCAACAATTACCGATGTATCGGCAAACACTAAGGGCAAAAATAGAAAAATGTACATGAGTAAAGGATGATGCTTCTTTGTGAGCAGTTTACTTTGTTTGCTAGTTTTCCCTACGTTGTAACGGCTATTGTTTTATTTTTAACACTACCAGTTACAACCGCAACAGCAGAGCGATCATTTTCAAAATTATAATGATTAAAACATACATCAGAAATTTGCTCGGACAAGACCAACTTACCAATCTTGCTCTCCTTAGCATTGAAAACAAAGAAGCTGAAAATGGACCTAGAAAAACTAATTGACGTTTTTGCAGAAACTAAAGCAAGAAAATAAATGATGCTTCAATTTAAAAAAAAAAGTTGTATTTAATGTATACTTACGTATCATTTTTAATTATTAAGTGTAATTTCTTTTTATGTTTAGTTACTATAAGAAACTGTGTTTCAATGTAACAAACAAGGGCGTCAAAGAAACTTTAGTCACCGGGCTCTGTCATGGGTAGCTACGGCACTGACAATAAACACACAATTTTGGCATTAAATATAATTTTAAATTCTCTGTTGTAGAAAGACGTGCTTTTGCTCCCTTCGCACAAAGGATGCGAATACATCGAATTGACAAGTGCATAATAAATAATTTTCTGCACTGTTATCTCAAAAATATAAAAATCTTTATCGTTGTCAAGGTTGTATTTTACAAATCTTAAGTAGAAATATTTGGAGGTGGTGAATTGAGTTAACGAATAAGCAATTCGCTTGGTTATACTCAATTTTATTCAACTTTCGTCTATTTATATCAAACGAATGTGCATTGAACTTTTAACAGTTTGACACACTAATAAGAGTAATTACGCAATACCAGAAACTACCAATAATAAAGATTAAAGTAAATAATTTATAACTGATAAGAAAACTGATAAAAGTTATAAGACTTTTAATTCTTAAAAATTATATAGTAGAAAATATCAGAGAGTATTCCTTGTTGTCACTATTTCACGCGGATACATCGCATTATGTACAGAACATGCACTGATTGATTGTATTTAGAAAGTCAACGAGCATTGATTTTTATATAATCAAATATCTGAAATATCATTAAATTAATTTGCTAAAAAGGTGTAGTTGTCTTCATAAACTGACATGTTTAGATTTTTGTATGCCGTTCAAGCTTACATTTATAATTACGAGGCTTGTTCAATTGAAACCCATCTTTAGTTCAGGAAAAATTTATTGACAACTAAATTTACAAATAATTACCACTACAATTAAGGCACATATCCCATTGTTTCGTCAACCTATATATACCCTGCCTAAAGAAATCTTGTGGCTGCTGCTGGAAGAATTCTTTCACGGCGTTTTGCACTTCTTTGTCCGACTGAAAACGGTTACCTTTTAAGGCTTTTTCCAAAGATGTGAAAATCGCAAGGCGATAGATCGGGACTATAGGGTGGATGCTCTAATATCCTCCATTTCTTTCGCCGTAGATTTTTTTCACTACGTTAGCAACATGAGGTCGAGCATTGTCGTGAAGCAGAATCACACCACGTGAAAGCTTCCGTGGACGTTTTCGTCTTATTGCTTGATGGAGCTTGTTCAAAGTTTCATTACACAGATTTGCGTTGATATGCACCCGGGGTTCTGTAAATTCTATCAACAAGGGTCCTACATGGTCGAAAAAAAATGTCAACATGACCTTACCGGCAGAAGGTTGAACTTTAAACTTCTTTGGTGGTGGAGAATTTGCGTGTTTCCATTGCATCGATGACAGCTTACTGGATGGTTCAAAATAATGACACCAATATTCGTTGCCAGCAATTATTGACAAGAGAAAATCGTTACCATTTTGTCTGTATTCCGTGAGGTGTTGCAAAGATAAGGTCATTCGCACATTGCACCTGGTCGCAGTTGGAAACGCAAAACATGCGTTTTCTACACTGCTTGCATTCGTGTATGAGTTTACAATGGTTGCAAACCTTCAGCACACAGAAATTGAATGACCGCACGCTGATCACATTTGGTCGGATTGTTAACAACAAACGTCATTTCAAAGTCACAATACTTAAAATCGCTGTCAAATATATACGAGAGACACTGACCAGTGCGAAGTTTACAAACACCACGAACGTTGTAAAGCGTCAGTTGAGTGATTACAATTGTTTCCAAGGCTAACCTCACCAAAGATGGGTTTTAATTGAACAAGCCTCGTATATTTAAATTAGCGAAAACTATTAATACGAGAAGTAATTGTTATTAGTGCACGAAAATAATAAAAATAATAATAATAAAAAATTTTAATAGTTTAAGTAATGCTTATTAAATAACATTAGGAATCCAGTTTGACAATTTATTAGCTGGAAGGCACAATCCTCTACAGTACGACAAGAAGTTCTTAGTAAAGACGGAAAAATTTTATTGGTTTTTAGGTTCAGAAATCTTTTAAAATTAAAAGAATTTGTATGTGTAGTTGGCGACTTTTAAAGCTTATTCACTTTAATTTTATTATATATTTCTACTTACTTTTTAAAGCATATTTAATTTTTCCACAATCTGACAGAATATTTTTGTTAGTTACAATTGTCTTTCCGTGTCATAATGTTAGGTACTACCTGTCGTTTGACCGAATAGATAGATTTTGTGGCAGATTTGTTTTCCTATCACCTGTTGTTTGCTTTGGGCAATTCAAAATTATAGAGCTGGTGAGAATGTATTAGCCCAACTGTAAGAGGGGTGCCTAAAAGGCTTTTAAAGACCGTACATTTGATTTTCCAATGCTCTACCCGAAGGTACTACATTGACCAGAAAGCTGATTTTTTTATCTGGAAAATTTTGAATTTTGCCGAACCCTTGCTGTTCCAAGCAAGGTAGGGATCTTTAACGTGCGTGACAACACTCACACACGGGACCTCCATTTTACCTCTCATCCGAACGATGGTGTATTTTGGCGAAAAATGCTCACCTAACATTTTTCAAGCGGACCGTGTCGGGATACGAATCCGGGACCTTGGGCATAGTAGTTACACGCATACCAACTACGCCACGGAGCCGCCGACTTTTAGAAACCTTACATGTGATTTTCCAATGCTCCAACCGAAGGTACTACATTGGCCAGGAAGCGAATTTTTTTACCTGGAAAATGTGGAATTTTTCAAAACCCTTGCTGTTCCAAGCAAGGTAAGGATCTTTAACGTGCGTGACAACACTCACACACGAGACCTCCGTTTTACCTCTCATCCATCGAGGGCGTATTTTGTGAAAAATGCTCGCCTAACATTTTTCAAGCGGACCATGTCTGGATTCAAACCCGGGACTTTGGATGTAGTAGTTACACGCATACCAACTACGTCACGGAGCCGCCTGGCTTTTAGAGACCGTGTGTATTCTTTGTTTTAAATAATGGATTATTTTCGTATATGTGATCGATCAGCCCACAACAATTTACGCACGAATTTTAATTTGACTCTTAAATTTTAAGTGTTACTTGTGCAAAAAGCTAAAATGGTGTCATTGTGTTTGATTATAAATATTCGAGAATGGAAGGTGAGGGACATAACAACTTTGTTCTACATTCATTGAATTTATTTTAGGTTTGGAATTTACATTGAAGTTGAGACGAAAATAATTAACTCTGCTTTTAAAAAAAAAAGCGATAACGACTAGCTTGGAATTATTTGTACAAGTCCGAGTACGCTCTTGTGCTACATCTGGTCTAATTACCACGGAAGGTGAATATTTATTTTGACGTACATGGAGAATTGATAGTACTTTTGTTGCGTCTGTATGTCTTACGCAAGAATAAACGACTGTCAATTTTATTTAGAACGTGCATGTCAATATTGATTACTTGACCTTTACCCGCATGCTTGTTGTTAAAATTTCACAAACTGAATAGATTCCCCATTAATTTTAATATCAAGACTTTATATTATATATTAAGTTTTTAATATTATTAAAAGAACGGCATGCGTATCTCGCAACAAACAATTTTTGTTAAAAGATTTTAGTTAACTAAGAAGATGAAATATTTCAAGCAACAGTTATATTCTTATGTAAACTGAAAGTTATAGACACTAAAGAAGATTAAATCGTTAATGATAATAATTTTTTGGTTTTATAGTTACTACCTTAAGTTTATGATAAATTTTTTGTTAGGTACGTAGAGAACATTAAATTCACATTTCCAATTTATTTCTTTTGACCTCTGAATTATTTGATTATTCGGAAATTTAGACACCGTGCTTTCACTCCCAAGATTGCAATGTCTTTTAAAGGGGGATGAGAAGATAAGCAAAATGATTCGGTTTTAAAATTATGTGTATAATTCCATCGTGTTCTATTAATCGATGTCATATGACATTAATAAGTTAGCGTGAGCTTCGTTGGTGTTGGTTCCAAGTAGTTTTTGCAGTGGCGGCGCTAGACCAAACGTGGGTGTCGGCGACATTTCTCAGAGCCCAAAACAAAACGTTTAATGACCTGAATTATACCAATACATACTAGGTATATATAAGTATTTTGTTGCTAAGCTAATCAAACTGTGGCGGTTAATTAGAACTTGAGGAGCAAATTAACTGTACGTAGAAGGTAAGATACATGAATGAAGGTGAATAGACAATTTGAGTGTCTATAATATATAACACTTGGGTTCACATGTTATTTGTCAAAGAAGTGAACCAAACAATTTCTTTTAAAAACTATAACTTATGATTAAGGACTTACTTGGAAATAACGAGGTGAGGAAATATCCATTATCCATAGGCGGCTAGTTGCACAAAATGGTCTCTGATGAAATTCCAATTACACTCATGGTATTTAACATGCAAATTTCACTGCGACATTTTTATCCGTTGAGATTAATTGACACGAAATATTATAACTCGTAACGTTCAGAGCTCTAGTCTAGTAGATCATATTATTATCGAAGCATGTATAATTGTTATATGGATAGTGAAGCTAACACTTCTGAAGCGGCGTAAAGCTCGAAGTGATGAAGCGCCTGACTCTTGTTCTAAGCACAAATTTAACATTAAATAGTTTTAAGACGACCGAACACAAATAGATGAATTATACACTCAAACACAAATTACAATATACGAACTTTTCTGCTTTTAGTTTCACTGAATTTTTTCAATATTGTATTATAATTTAGGCCAGCCGCTATTTTTGCTTCAATCGATAAAATTGACAACGCAGATAGTCTCTCTTGGCCCATGGTACTTCGTAAGTAGGTCTTAATTAATTTTAAATCTGAGAAGTTTCTCTCAGCAGAAGCTGTAGTGACCGGAACTGTAAGCATAATTCTGATTTGGGTATACTTCTTGCAAATTATTTTCTAAAATGTACTGTATAAGTTGTTTGACATCTTTAATAGAGTCTATTAGTGAATTCGATTGTAAAAGCAGAAGTTCTTCACATAGTTCGAAAGGCCGAATGTCGCTGTTTTCGCCATCCCGAAGTATTGCAGCTAAATCATAACAATGTTTAAGAAGGTCTTCTTTTGGTATAGATTTTAAATAATTTATGTCAAAAATAAAGCCAAATTGTTCAAAATAATTATGGAACGATTTGAATCGGCATTCGGTGTCGACTATGATAGCATCTAACATCTTATTAAAAAAGTCAAATTTGTACTGCATTTCAGTAGATTGTATTGGTTCATCAATATTTTCATACGAGAACATTTGTTTCTTTTTGGACAATCTTTTTTCTTTAAATTGAGACGAAATCTCATAACTACTATTTTCCACAAACAATCTGGCTTCTGCAACGCTTTTTTCAAATCCTGTATCACGATATTCTTGAATCCAGTTACATAGCAAACGTAAAGTATCAACAGCGATCTTTAAGTTAACTTGAACCAATTGCCATAATTTACTTAAATTGTTCACGCGCAGTAAAATCTTGTACCAAACGTGTATTGCAACAATAAACTCAAAAGTTAACATTTCGTTGAGTACAGCTTCACAGTCACTTAGAGTTTCGGAATCTTCAGTTTCGTTTTTCAGGTCATTTACACAATCGACAACAGCATCAAATTGCAACAATATCGCTTTAACTGCTTCTATTCTACTCTCCCATCTAGTTTCAGATAGGGATTTCAATGTTAATTTTAATTTGGTTTTAAGGAGACCCCAACGCTTGCTTGATCTCGTAAATAGAAGGTATATTTTATTGATAAAGCCGAAAAACGTCTTGGCAATTATAGAAGAATTACTTGCATCTAGCAACAGTAAATTCCAACTGCGACATCCACAAGGCGTGAAAAACGCTCTTGGATTAATATAAAGGATTCTAGTTTTAACTCCTTTGTTAATGCCGACCATATTAGCGCCATTATCGTATCCCTGCCCTCAATAATTTTGGATATCTAAACCATTTCTTTCTAGTTCTTGTAATATTGAATTTGTTAAATATTCTCCTGTTGTCTCTGCGACGGCAATAAACCCAACAAAGTGATCCTCTATCGCTCCAGTTGAAGAATTACAAAATCTTAATGTTATCGACATTTGTTCAACACGGCTGACATCCCTGGTGCAATCAAGCATAAACGCGTCGTATTTTGCTTGTTTGACTCTTTGTATAATCTCATCAACAACTGGATTAGACATTAATGTGATTAATTCGTTTTGAATATTGTGACTCAAATAATGTTGATTAAGCTGTTTTTTATTAATGCGTTGCAGGTGTTCCCGTAGTGTCAGACTATTTGGATAACAATTTAAATAGGTCTATAAAATTGCCACTATTATCGCTATTATTTAAATTAAAATTAAGAGATTCTCGATGAGCTCTAAATGCCAGTACAAGTTGTACCAATACTTTTGCGATTCTTTAACCAGTCTCTCGTTTTCTGCATCTATTGTTTTTCCGTGTTTAATTCCTTTATAAAATTCAATACATTTAATCATGCACGCCATGTGTCCATGACTTTGTTCATGTCTTTGCAATATTCGACTCAAATCTTTCCAGTCGCAACATCCTTCTTTTACCATCTGTGTTTGCAAATGGGAAAAAAGTTTACATGGCAAGCAATAAACTTTATTTTCAGATATAGAGTAAATTAACCACCTGCGATGTTGGTTTTCCCCATTACTCAATTTTCGATTAAAGTGGAATTTAGAAAAATGTTTATTATTATCGTCTCTGGGATAACTTTCGTCAGACGTCTCTAGGTTTTGGTGAGGACCGTTTTGAATTAAGTCACGACGCTGCGAGTCCGTTATTGGAAATACCCACTTCCCCGGATCAGAATCCATAAACAATACTGTGAAATAGGCTGCTTGTTTTTGAATCATTGAGTTACGAATGTTGTCACAGTCTAACTTTTTACTGTTACTGGGTTCAGAGACTTGAATAACTGTAGATTCTGCCAACTCTGGATCTGAAGTTGGTTCAGAAACCTGTACAAGAGAGTCATCAGACTTTAATGTTATTGTAGTACCGACCAGTCCTGATGAAGGTTTCTTAAGAAATTTCATCATACTGGAACTCATGGTTTGGTTGGACAGAGCCTTTTCGACTTTTCTTTTTCTTTTTGATGCACCAGATTCCCATTTCCTACCTACATCTCTGTCTCTAGATGGCCCTCCTGACATTATAATGACGATATCAAATATAAAAAGCAAACACGCTTATACCAGCGCAGATTAAATGCAAAAAAACTTTGAACATTATATATAACTGACTTAAAATAGGGGAAGTAACTTAATAATTAGTTATACAAAAAATTAAACTAACACATGTAATTCACATCATACCCAGTGTAAAATGTATGCATGTAATCCAAACAATATTAGCACAGAAGCTTTTAGTATTTATAATCAAAAATACCAACAATTATAGATTTTTTATCTTTATTTTAACTACGCGGTTCTTTAGTCGTTAGTTATAACTTCATACTAAGAGTAATTTAACTACACACTTCACGTATAAACAACAACTGAACGTCCGTAACAATTTACGCATACAGTTTAAGACGGACAAAAGAGGGTAGTTTAGTTTTGCCTGTAATTGTATACAAGGGGGGTGGGGTATCGACCTAATACGTACCTGTACTTTAAACACTATACTATATTTGTATTAAACTTGTTTAAGTCATCTTGACTGCATTGTTAAATGTTAAACCTTAGACTATTATTACAAAGTACGTACTCAACTAAATAGAATTCTATTAGAAACTTCTGAGATACATTTGGCTTATAATGACTGAGCTTGTCAACCTGAGAAGACATCATACAATACCTAAGTAGCTTTTAGCCTGAACTTTATTCATTTTGGCCAAGAAATCATTTTGAAGATTCATTTTCTACAAAAGCTTCAATCGCAAAACAACAAAGTAGGGTTTATTTACAATTATATCTCACAAAAGTTACTAATAGTTATGGCATATAATAAATGTAAATTGAACATGTATTTTCAAATGCTCTTTGAAATAAAAGGCATTTTAACAATGGACTTATAGTAACCACTGGGTGCATTAAATTCTTCTCCCTGCCGGGACAGGTAGTCGACAGGGTCTGTTAGTGTGATGTATTGCTTGCCTTTGCGATAAGAAATACTTGCTTTTAAATAAGGGTTTAATTCTACATTTAAAACATTGCAGAATGCTGCCATTTTTTTGCGAGGCCCTCTTGGGCGCGAGTCCGTCGGCGGTCGCCGACGTCGCCGACGCCTAACGTCGCCACTGAGTTTTTGTTTCGTGTTTATTCGATTTGATGTGGAAGCAAGTGTGTCCTCTATTTATTTTAAATTTACAGAGTTTAGAAAAATAAGAAAATTAGTGTCCTCAGAGATTTGAGCAAAGTTAACGTACTTCATGTAAAACGTTTAGAAAACAGAATTTAGTAATTTTTGTTTAACTTCATCCTTCATTTAAGGGGAAACTAACTCCCTTTAGTCAATTCAATTCCTGCTAAGGTGACGCCTTCTCTTTTTTAAAGATTGATCTTATTATACCTCCATCTTGCTCATGCCTCCGCGGTCATAAACTCCGATTACCTATTTGGTCTTCAGGCATTTTTCATTTACTTTAGCCATAAATTCGATCACCTCCGTTTGCTCGCTCACTTGAGATGTGGTCCATGGATCACATACGTTTGCCTATTAATACTGATCCCTAGGTTTCTGATTTGATTCCCGACATGGTCCACTTGAAAAATGTTAGGCGAGCATTTTTCATAAAAATGCGCCCTTGTTCGGGTGAGAGGTAACAAGTAGGTTCCGTGTGTGAGTGTTGCCGCGAAGGTTAAATATCCCTATCTTGCTTGGAATAGAAAGGGTTTGGCAAAATTCAAAATTTCCAAGTAAAAAACTCGCTACCAGGCCAATATACCTTCAGATGGAGCGTTGGAAAGTCAAATGTTGGGGGCTGATTTGAAAAGGAAAAATCTCCTATTAACATCTTGACGACGCTTAAACTTTTTTCGACTTCAACTTAAAGTGTCACTATTATGAATTTTATTTTATAACAGCTGATTTAATCTGTAAGTCAAACTCCTGTTGCATTTTAAGTAATAAAGGCAAGAAGGCCCCTACTTGCAAATAACCAATGAGAAACGTTTTTAAAGCTTACAGCGCATGCATATATAGTTAGATTTTATATGAGTTTAAAGAGCCATCCACATAAATAGCATTTGATGATAATCTAAGTTATTATAACACTTTTCTTACTGTTACACAGTTGGTCGCCGAAGTCTAGTAACAGATGTTCATGCATATACAGGTAATCATTCATTACGAATTTTAGTTATTCCTAATAAATTCCACTTGTTAAATGCGTTTTAGCGAATTGGCTTTCTGTGTTATGTATTTACGTTAATTTATTTCACTGCAAGAATTGTATTATCACTCCGTATTTCACTAACTCACTATTCTATCGCATTTGATAAATGTATAAAAACTTATACACCATGTTTAACTTTGAAAAAGATCACATTGGATAACGGGATGTTTCTCCATTCCCATTGAATTTCACATTCAACAAAGAAGTATTCTTGCTGAGGATGTTTCTTTCACAAATATATAAGCTTCACAAAATTATTTACTCTTCTGACGCCGAATGATGAACTGTTAACTGTTAAATGATTGCTTGGTACCACCGTGACAAAGACCCTGCATTCGACTAACATTTTATTTAATACTAACCATTCCTTCCCATTTTAAGTTTGTGTTTCTAGCTCCTCGGTACATCACACTTCAAATTAGTTATGGTGCAACGGATTTTCCTTAGAGGCTCCTGCCCCACTCATGGGTGCTAGTGAGACGAAGTCTTCCGACATAACTAGGGGTCTATTCCTTGGGTAGAGCTATGAGAAATGGGGGGGGTAAGTCGAAATCTGTTTGTAGGTCAAACTTAATCTAAAACAAACAGGCGCCACCAAGTCCGGACTTATTCAGGATAATGGCATGGCATATTTCTAAGGGCGGACGTGGAGACCCAAGGAAAAAAGATCGCCTTTGATGACAAAAACCTGTCTTAATAAAATAAGACCCTGTTCCTGTAAGAAATTATAATAGTTAGGTTAATAAAAAAGGTGGAACACTATTTGTGTCCCGCAAATATACATAAAGAAGTAGTAAAAAGATATTTTCAATATAAAGTTGGCATCAAAATTCTACTCTTAAGGATGTTAGCTTTCTGTGGTTAGGTTTGATCATATTTGATCAAAATAAAAAACTTTAATCTTGAACCAATTATTTACAAAAAAAGAATCTCTTTTAAAATAAAATGAATTGCAACAAAAATTTAATTAATAACTGAATTACTTTGTGAATTTTAATTTCAGGTTTATCTAAATTATTCTTAATCAAACATTTTACAGTATATTGTAAACTTGTTACACAAAAAAACTCCGACCCGTGCAGATCTGTTCAGGCAGGTTACATCTAAAAATGTTACTACTCAAGTTTTCCTTTTTAAATTACATGTGCTAGTTTTAGTTTCTAAAAAAGCAGATCACAAAAATACTCTTGTTTACATAACTTGTGCTAAAGCTGTTCGAAGCATTTGCTTTCAAGAACACATCTGTCAGCAGTATACTACAGAAAAATAAGTGACGTCAGTAACATCTGTTGTTGTTACTAACGATTCATAATGAACCACGCGTGTTGTTTCTCAAAACATCAAATTGGTGAATTTTAATTTCGACACTGGAAATCCAGCTCAGCAATAGTTGAAACCTTTATAATATTCATGCTTTTACACATTAGAACAAATTAACGTGTTTCTAATGTGAAACACCAAAAAAGTACTTAAAGCTGACTACGAACCACAAACTGCTTTTCTCGCCTTGATGAGGTACTTGTTATTTCATGCAAAGATTACTGCATGTAGTGTGAACCAAGCTCATACTAAACAACTTCTACCAAATGGAGTTGTTCCACGTGTAGAATCAAATACGGTCACGATACATTCGGCAGCTGCTGCAATCCGGAAGTTGAATCACGCTGCCTCACCAAAGTCGCATCTTTACGTTGTATAACAAAGTGGTCTTCTTAAGATTGGTTGAACTTTCTATTTTCAAAGTTGCATTTTTAATTGTAGCATTCCTCACGTCGTATAACAAAGTGGTCTTCATAAAATGGGTTAAATTTCCTATTTTCTAAGTTGCATTTTTAATTGTAGCATTCCTCACGTCGTGCGCCATTCAAAGATGTGTCCCGACTCCTCAAAGTTGATACGCAAATTGCCGGCCTGCAGTCTTTGGTACATCTTATCGCTTCTTCCACGTATGGCCGACTGATTACAAAACTAGCTCGGGCGACCGAGGCGTCCGAGGAGGGGACTGTCAAACCGAAACGCGCCTGCGAATAGCTGTAGAAGACACAGATATTTAACCACAAATAGAATACCAAAGGACGATGCTGCTTTAACGTATTACCTTAGTTGTTAAATGTATTTTACCATTATTTTAATAAAAGTGTTTTATTATTCTCGCACTTTTATGAAGGGATTTATTAATCAAAAGTAAAATTGTTACAATGGATACAAATTTTTGGAAAGTTGTGAATACTTACGAAGGAATAGTTTAACAGAGTTATTTGCTAGAACATTCAAATATTAAACCAATTATGGTGCTTTTTATTTGCAGTTATTTTTTTGAGTTTAATGATTAATATTAATTGGTATTTACGCCTATGAACTCATAAAACAAAAGACATTATATAAATTTTAATGAATAAAAATATACAAGGTACTTCAAAAAGACTATGTGAATATAGTGAGTGATACATTACTATAGGAATATGTTAACGTACTTGAAAACATAAATATTACAAGTCGGAGATGTTAAAACTTAGAAAAATATTATATAAATTTTGTATACAAATCTTGATTCTTCAGCGTAGAAATTTGCAGCATTTGTGCTATTAGCGGAGCTGCTCCCTAAGGTGAATGTTTATAGCTATGATACGTACAGTTTTGGCCTCTAGAATAACTAGTGGGTAGTTCACAGAAAACTCGGTGAAGTATCCCCCTACATTTTATTTTATTTATCAATGCTCCACCCGAAAATACTACATTGGCCAAGAAGCTAGTTTTTTTTCCTTAATAACTTTAAATTTTGCCGAACCCTTGCTGTTACAAGTAAGGTAGGGCTTTTTAACGTGCGTGACAACACTCACACACGGAGCCTCCATTTTACCTATCATCCAAACGAGGGCGTATATTAATGAAAATTCTCGCCTAACATTTTTCAAGCGGATTGTATCGGGATTTGAACCTGGGACCTTGGGCATAGTAGTCACACGCATACCAACTACGCTACGGAACCGCCGGTGAAGTTCTCCGTTAAAAAATCCTGTTTTAGTAATATACTAATAACTTCGACTCTACTAATAACAAGTTGAAAATGCAAGGCATTGTCGCAACGAACTTCCAAATGTAGACTTACTTTAAAACAATTTAAAGAAATTAAAATTATTATGTTGTAATAATTATAAGTATTCAGATAAAATAAAAATTAATTCCCCGGGGGGTCGGGTATCCGTGGTCAGATTTTGTGGGGGTACCATATTTCGACTCAGCTATGTTAGGGGAGTCCAAATATGTATCGCACATTAATTTTGGACCTATTTGAAATTTTAATTTTCCCGACGGAATATCGCGGGGGCACGGCGTCGCCGTGGCCCGATTTCAACTGACATCAAAACTTAAGCTCAGGACACCGAGCTGAATCGATTGATGTATCACACATTGATGTCCGACCTTTAGAAAGGCCTCGGACGGACAGACGGACAGACAGACGGACGACAAATCGATTTCATAAACGAACGAAGTTCGTGGAAAATGGTTGCCATCTAACTCAGTGGAATGGGTGGTGTGTTTAAAGAGGGTTTCAGAATGCTATCGAGTATGAAATACGTCTTGATGGGGAAATACCTTGAACGCCACTTAATCTCGCAGAGTTGCTAGAAAATAGCCCTAAAAAAATAACAAGTGTGTGCCAAAATGTGAGATCAGGACAGTGATTCTGGCTTAAAAATGTATCTGAAAAATCATTGACAATAATATTTCTTAAACATGAAATAAACCTTAACCATAAGAACACATAGACCTATTTAAAACTAAGCTGCAAAGATCGTTTCTCGAACCAGATGCTAAATGACCTGAATATTCAATCACGCTTCTAGGTAATTGCAAAACAATTTATTACAGCAAAACTGCAACTAAACCGTTACATTAAGGGAAATTAAAAATACCAAATGTACACATATCTTTACACTGTTATACAGGACTTGTTTCTAACTATATAGCACATTTGCGTTTTTATTACAAATACTTAATACACTGTTAAGCAAGTATAAAAATCAAATATATCACAAACTGTGTTTCAATAAAATTCTAAATATTTTGGTTCTAAAACAAAGCATATAAAAATTAAATTCTTATAACCAAACATTGGACAACCACCTATTTTATCTACTAGTAACGCGTTAAGAAATTTGCAAATCTTCTTATGAAATGTTCACAGATAGTAAATAAAGGATAGTATTTACCTAAATGAGCCTAGTACCGATTTTAGATACATAAAAGACCTGGGTATCTTCATCAGCACAAAACACACTGCATCATCTGGGGCAACGTACAAATAACAACGGCAGTTGATCCATTCAGTAAATAATGCGCTGCAAAAAAAGGCATCCTACTGTAATGAACGGACAGGTTCCATGCTAATTATAAGTACTGTACCCATTACAAATTTAATCAAGCTTCATTCTTGCATTTTAAAATTACATATCCATTAATTAATTACTATGCGAGTTATGTATCCCCCAATTTATGTATATACTAAATAATACAATGTAATAGGAAATTATTAGAAATTGTTAAGGAAATCATAAGTCAATTGCAACAATGTAATACAAGGATAAAACCAGACAGGTTATTAACAGTTCATAAGAACAGATGCAATACAATGTATTCCAGACGATAGTGATACTGCAGGTGGCAGGTCACAGACGGTTAAGATATCGCAAATACCTAGAAATTAAGATTGCAACAATGTAACAGAGTATAGAATTAAGAATAAAGCAGACATGAGATCTGCAAGTTCCCACAGCCATGCGAAGGGACATTATAAAAAACCCAGGAGCTCCAAGACCCGGCAGTCAGTCAAAGTATTCAGCTTTAGCATTGCAGTTTGCTTAGGCGACTCATAATTCATTTAAATCAGTTATTTCGACTTAGAATAATTAATACCAGTTTGTCAAAATTCTACATTTATTTCTGTTTAAATAAATAAATTTGTCACAAAGTTTGGAAGCGTTTTTTAGAAACGCAGCTCCCAAGGCCCGAACCTTAACTTGCGTTTTAATCAAACAAATTCTTCAGGTATCACGTGCAACGACCTATATCCAACTAAAAGGGCCAACCAACCTCCAACCAGCAATAATCAGGAATCTAACTACATCCAATTATTGGGAACATCGTTTTTGACCGGAACGTAGAAATATATAGCTATCTGGAGACTTCAAGCAACCCGTCTTAAAGCCATATTGGTCGAGTTACTATCGCACTAACATCATAAGAAAGAATCTATAAAATTATCTATCTGCATGAAACTAAACTTAACACCTCATCCACGTACGCGTTATTTGTTGAATCATCAAACCAACTTATACACCAATAAGCACGCATTAACCTTGAATACCAGGAATAGAATTACTAAAAGAGTATATGGAAATATTTAGAGGTAAATCTACATTGAAGTTAATTCACTTTCTCAAACAAATATTTGAGCATTTTATTGGTTTATAAACGAAAAGGAAACATTACATATAATGTACATACAAAAATCTTGCACATAAATAGTATTAGAAAACTAAAATGCTAGAATATAACAAACCAAAAATCGACATATGAAGGTTGTATATTGCTTTATTCATAAGAAGCTATTGCCTCTAAAGAAACAATTCCAGAATTACACAAAATAGTGATAGCTCCAGTAAGAGTTCTAATACTTGTAAAAGCAAATCTGCCTAACTCACGATTATATTTTTCTCTGCACTAGGAAGTTTGCACCTATCATAGTTACTTATACTTCATACAGAAGGTAAACCATTTTAACCAAAAAGAACATTCATGTAACGGAATTTAAAGCAGAAGGGGATATATTTGTAAGAGTTAAAAACCTAAAATATCTATATTTTACATCAAAGATCTGATGGAAAACCAGCTAAATGTATCTGTGCAAGGAAGCCAATCCGATATTTCTCTATGAATGAAAAAATAGATATGGCAGAAGTAAACTTTCCGAGAAGATTCAAATAACAATGTTAAATATTTGCAAATGTTCCCAAATTATCCCCAAACGTATCAAACAATTGGAAATTTAAAAAAGAACATCTAAAATACTAATTCAATGTCACTTCCAAAAACTGATTGAAAATTTTGATTAATATTTTCGGAATAGTAAATATAGCAAAAAATGATGAATTCAAAATATTGGATACTACCAGTTTATCGTCAATTGACGATGACACTCTTGTTTCAAGAGAAAAAGTTTGATATAATTTTAAATACATATTCAAGAAAAATATTCTCGTATGATTGTAATCCTCATAAAACATATATCGTCGTTTGACTTCACACATCTGTTTGAAAAAGTAATCAGTTTAAATGAAAACAGATAAATTACTAGAATATGACCAACGACAGATGTCTAATTAATTGGCCACATTCAGTAAGTTCGGTTTTTATCATTTTGGTTAGACTGGGCATTCTAATTTTTGTTTTACAAAATTATTTTCTTATAAATGCATAATATGCAATCACGTTAGATATTCTAAACACTATATCAATATTTGTTTTATCATTTAATTGTGAATTATCGATGCATAGTAGTAGGATTGGATGGTCTTGGTGCACCGCCACCGCCGCCGCGCCACCAACTAACCTGGGCTTTACATGTAAATTCCCATAAGGAGGATTTGCTAAGAAGGAGTTTCCTCCTTGCTCCCTCCTTGTGGACCTCGTTGTAGAGGGGGATTTCCTTCTTGCTTCATTTTTACCCCCACCATCCCTACCCTATAAATCGGCAATCTAACCCCTAAAATTTTCGAGATACTTTTTGGTGCCTTTCGGCACCGCACGACCTTTGTATTCCCACCTTTTTAATTTTTATCTTAACATCAACCCTTATCGAGTTACAACCCCCCAGTTTTATAATTTTTTTATTTATATACAGTTTCTAATCGTGTATGATAATACCGATTTAATTTTTCTTGGAAGTCTGAACCTACCATTAATTTAACCTTAGACCAACTCGATTTAAAAATTGGTGTAAGCAAAAAAGTAGTACACTTTCTTTAAAACAATTTTATTTAATTATAAATATACAGTGTACAATTAACATCTAATGTTAATATAGGTAAAATCACCATTTCGCTATGCTCTCGGTTACCTAGTTTTTACTACTTTTTCAAAGTCGTGGTGATGTTATGGCCTTTTTTAAATAAAGAGCAATGTAATACTGTTCTAAAATTTTTATTCTGACATTATACATAACAAAATTTAAAAAGATTTAATGCCAAGCATGGAGCCATTTAAACTTAATTTTAATACAAAGTTATACACAGAAAACAGTCCTTTCTCTTTGTTTGTTTGGAGTGGTTTTAATTTAATATATTTTTTTCGCAACTTAAAATTTTAATTGACACCAAGTCCTCTATCTTCTTTTCTAGCCAACAGTTTGATACATAAAGACCGTCTAAGCTTTGAATTGTAAAATGTACCGAAGTTTGTCTCTATATATGTAAAGTCTTTGATTCCACCGACAATCAGATCCATTCCTTCCTGTAATTCTTGCAGCTTTTGACAATCTTTTAATCGCGGCTCTTGGGAATATATGGTCGTTATTGGTTGTAAGACTCTCGGTTTTAAATAATCCGAAAGGATCTTTACTAGGCAAACATACAATGTTTAGCGGAACTCCTTTGCGTGTGGTGTACGCCAAGGTTACGAAACCCGCATTCTTTAGTTCGTCTATGTTATCTGCCATTTTGATAAACACGTTTTTAGAATAACCTTTTAAAAAGTATACGGATTTAGTACCATCCTTTCCGCAAGAACGGCTACATAACTAAAAAGTCTTTTTTACTAACCACAAATGCATACAGCTTGTAGAACCCGAATGTATCTAAGTCAGTCCATCGGCACATAAAATAATCTTTTAATTCTTCCTCATTTTCTCTAATAAGATGTTTTTTGTCTAACACATTTTTGTATTGTTCGCGTATTGTCGCAGTGTTTTCCATGTAGTCCAACTTTCGCCTTTTTGCATCCATTTCCTCTAATTCCAGCTGTCCTCTTCTTCCACTTACAGCGTATGACGTGCATAATGGGGCAATTTCCTTTAGCGTAAACGGATAGAGTTGACTGCCAATATCTACGCGTTGTCGTACAACCTCTGGACGAATGTTAGGCGTATTTATCAACCCCAATTCCAAAATGACTATTTCTTTTGGAATTGTAGAATATGGTGTTGCAGATTGATCAAAATATGTACTACCTGCTTTAATGTAGCACTTGTGTAAGATTTTATTTTATCTTGGCTTTCTTCCTCTTCTGCTATCTCCAAATAATTTACAGGTAAATAGTTAAAACTAAAAGCTGAAAGTACACTTTATCAATTTTTCCCTTTCCTATAGTTTTTCGGACAACTTAATTTTCAAGCCAGTAAATTTCTTTGTATTGGTATTCCCCCAATACACGTACTGTAGTAGGTTATTATACACTAAACAGCAGCTATTTTGTAGCTTGTCCGATAGCATTTTGACAAGTGGTACCGAGTACATTGGCGCCTTTAGGAAGTATAACTTACTATCTTCCAATAAGGCTAAACAGTCTTTTAAGGGATTATACATCTGTTCCGCACTGACATAGTTTCCAATTGTACAGTTGTATATTGTTGCTTCTAATCGCGTAATACCATGTTCTTTGGCCAAAGTAGATGCGAATGTTTCCCTTAAACGTGCATCTGGACAACGTAAAAAGTCTAGTATATGATTTCCAAGTTGTTTATTAACACCAGGACTTGTTATCTGAGACACAAATTTGTTGTATATCTTAATTCTTGCATTGGTTGTTAGCCATGTTAAACAATCGATTCCCACAGTTTTATCGTTGTCAACAATAATATTTCAGTTTTCTTCGTATTCTCCCTTGCAGCAAAAGCTATGGTTTGTAGTTAAATAATTATACATCTCCATCTTGCTAAATATGCCAGCAAAATCTTGGGTTACATCCATGTCAAAAAGATAGTAAAAATTTTGTTGAGACCGCCTAATATATCTGGTAGTTCTTCCAATAAAATTTCCAACTTAACATCTGCGAGTTCCACATTGTACGGAACACATATAGGATTTTGGAATTTTTATTAATGCTTTCGAGGCATTCTTTTCCGATAATTTCTTTTACTCCCCGGCTCATCTTGTTAGTGCTTTTCAGAGAAAACGGAAGCTTAACTTTAACACCTTGCCTAGCGGAACCAAATCGGTCGAATCTTCTTTGTAGATAGCTGTTAAATGCATCACAAATTTCTTTTTTATGATAAACATCCAACCAATATCTGTAACCGGATTATTGTTGCACATATTTTCTGCCAACAGCCACAATCCAATTCGCCTATTTGTTAGTTTCACTTTATTTCCAAGAAGTTGAAGAACGTTAATCACCTTGGAGACGCTCATGTTTACCGTTCTAGCTACTGCCGATTACTAAATTGAATACGAAAATTGCCCTAATGTACCCTACAGAGCGGGGTAGGGGCGTATATTGCTAAGATGCCTGAATACACCCTACGAAATGCGCAACCGCCTTGAGGCAACCATGTTGCCCGTCAAGGCGGCCATGTTATCCCGCCATGGCGGCTATTTTACCCCGCCCGCCTGGGCGGACTTAGGTGGTTGGTATTTTCTGGAAGAATAAATGATGGGTTAGGTCGGCGGCTAAGGTGAAGGGTTTAGGTTAGTTTACATTGTATGGAGTTAGGTTCGTCGGTGTTGTCTGAAGTTAGACTAGGTTAGTTAGGACTTGTTAGGAGTTAGGTTAGCTAGTGTTGTCTGAAGTTAGGTTAGGTTAGTTGGACTTGTGTGGACTTAGGTTAGATAAAAGGAAACACTATTAGGTTAGGTCAGCGCCGCGGCGCTGACCTAACTTATACATTTTTCCTTTGTATTTAACCTAAGTCCACACAAGTCCAACTCACATAACCTAACTTTAGACAACACTAGCTAACCTAATCCCTGACAAGTCCAACTAACCTAGCCTAACTTCAGACAACACCGACTAACCTAACTCCAAATAACGTAAACTAACCAAAACCCTCCACCTTAGACACAGACCTAACCCCTCATTTTTTCCTCCAGAAAATACCAACCAACGTAAGTCCGCAATGGCGGGCGGGGTACGATAGCTGCCATGGCGGGGTAACATGGCCGCCTCAGGGCGGTTGTGCATTTCGTAGGGTGTATTCGAGTATCTTCGGCAATATACGACCCCCCCCCCACTTTGTAGGGGCAGTTTTTCGTATTCATTTTAGTAATCGGCAGTAGCTAGAACGGTAAACATGAGCGTCTCCAAGGTGATTAACGTTTCTCAACTTCTTGGAAATAAAGTGAAATCAACAAATGATCGATTTGGATCGTGGCTTTTGGCAGAAAATATGTGCAACTATGATCTGGTGACAGATATTGGTAATATTTTTTCCGTCGAAGGCGAACAGATGCTGACTGGTGGACTACACACACCAATTACAGAACCATTTTGTGACCATATAATGTTGGTTAAAATTTGCGATCTTTCAGACGCCGACTAAACATCTGCAAACAAAAGGATGTTTATCCTAAAAAAAGAAATTTCTGATGTATTTAACAGCTGTCAACAAAGAAAGTTTGACCGATTTGGTTTCGCTGGGCATAGTGTTAAAGCTAAGCTTCGGTTTTCTCTGGAAAGCACTAACAAGATGGGCCAGGGAGTAAAAGAAATTATCGGAAAAGAATGCCTGGAAAGCATTAATAAAAAATGAAATTCCTATATGTGTTCCGTACAAAGTAGAACTAGCAGATGCTAAGTTGGAAATTTTATTGGAAGAACTACCAGATATATTAGGCGGACTCAACAAAATTTTTACTATCTTTTTGACGTAGATGTAACCCAAGATTTTGTTGGCATATTTAGCAAGATGGAGATGTGTAATTATTTAACTACAAACCATAAGTTTTGTTACAAGGGCGAATACGAAGAAAACTGAAATATTATAGTTGACAACGATAAAACTGTGGGAATTGATTGTTTAACATGGCTAACAACCAATGCAAGAATTAAGATATACAACAAATTTGTGTCTCAGATAACAAGTCCTAATGTTAATAAACAACTTGAAAATCATATACTAGACTTTTTACGTTGTCCAGATGCACGTTTAAGGGAAAGAACATGGTATTACGCGATTGGAAGCGATAATATACAACTGTACAATTGGAAACTATGTCAGTACGGAACAGATGTATAATCCCTTAAAAGACTGTTTAGCCTTATTGGAAGATAGTAAGTTATACTTCCTAAAGGCGCCAATGTACTTGGTACCACTTGTCAAAATGTTGAGTAAGCTATCGGACAAGCTACAAAATAGGTGCTGTTTAGTGTATAATAACCTACTACAGTACGTGTATTGGGGGAATACCAATACAAAGAAATTTACTGGCTTGAAAATTAAGTTGTCCGAAAAAGTAGAGGAAAGGGAAAATTGATAAAGTGTACTTTCGGCTTTTAGTTTTAACTATTTACCTGTAAATTATTTGGAGATAGTAGAAGAGGAAGAGAGTCAAGATAAAATAAAAATCTTACACAAGTGCTACATTAAAGCAGGTAGTACATATTTTGATCAATCTGCAACACCATATTCTACAATTCCAAATGAAATAGTCATTTCGGAAATGGGGTTGATAAATACGCCTAACATTCGTCCAGAGGTTGTACGACAACGCGTAGATATTGGCAGTCAACTCTATCCGTTTACGTTAAAGGAAATTGCCCCATTATGCACGCCTTACGCTGTAAGTGGAAGAAAAGGACAGATGGAATTAAAGGAAATGGATGCAAAAAAGCGAAAGTTGAACTACATGGAAAACACTGCGACAATACGCAAACAATAGAAAGATGTGTTAGACAAAGAACATTTAATTAGAGAAAATGAGGAAGAATTAAAAGATTATTTTATGGCCGATGGATTGACTTAGATACATTCGAGTTCTACAAGCTGTATGCATTTGTGGTTAGTCAAAAATACTTTTTAGTTATGTAGCCGTCCTTGCGGAAAGGATGGTACTAAATCCGTATACTTTTTAAAAGGCTATTTTAAAAACGTATTTATCAAAATGGCAGATAACATAGACGAACTAAGGAATGCGGGTTTCGTAACCTTGGCGTACACCACACGCAAAGGAGTTCCGCTGAACATTGTATGTTTGCCTAGTAAAGATCCTTTTGGATTATTTAAAACCGAGGGTCTTACAACCTATAACGACCAAATATTCCCAAAAGTGGTGGACATGCAACTAGGCAACAGTGAGTGAGAGATTAAGGGTTCCCGCCAATACCGACAAGAAGAAGTCGATCAAGCTACAAGATACGGATGCAGGATGTAGTGGGAGAGCCGCGATTAAAAGATTGTCACAAGCTGCAAGAATTACACGAAGGAATGGATCTGGATGTCGGTGGAATCAAAGACTTTATATATAGAGACAAATTTCGGTACATTTTACAATTCGAAAACCTATACGGTCTTTATGTATCAAACTATTGGCTAGAAAAGGAGATAGAGGACTTGGTGTCAATTTAAATTTTAAGTTGCGAAAAAAATATATAAAATTAAAACCACTCCAAACAAACAAAGAGAAAGGACTGTTTGCTGTGTATAACTTTGTATTAAAATTAAGTTTAATTGGCTCCATGCTTGGCATTCAATATTTTTAAATTTTGTTATGTATAATGTCAGAATAAAAATTTTAGAATTGTATTACATTGCTCTTTATTTAAAAAAGGCTATATCATCACCACGACCTTAAAAAAGTAGTCGAAACTAGGTAACCGAAAGCATAGCGAAATGATGATTTTACCTATATTAAACTTAGATGTTAATTGTACACTGTATATTTATAATTAAATAAAATTGTTTTAAAGAAATGTGTACTACTTCTTTGCTTACACCAATTTTTAAATCAAGTTGGTCTAAGGTTAAATTAATGATAGGTTTGGACTTCCAAGAAAAATTAAATCGATATTACCATACACGATTAGAAACTGTTTATAAATAAAAAAGTTATAAAATTGGGGGTTGTAACTCGATAAGGGTTGATGTTAAGATAAAAATTAAAAAGGTGGGAATACGAAGGTCGTGCGGTGCCGAACGGCACCGAGAGGTATCTCGAAAATTTTAGGGGTTAGGTTACCGATTTTTAGGGTAGGGATGGTGGGAGTAAAAATGAAGCAAGAAGGAAATCCCCCTCTAAAAGGAGATCCACGAGGAGGGAGCAAGGAAAAAAATCCCTTTCAGCAAATCCTCCTTATGGGAATTTACATGTAAAACCTAAGTTAGATGGTTGCGCCGCGGCGGTGGCGGTGCACCAGGACCATCCAATCCGACTACTTTGCATTTATGTTAGTATCAATTTTAAAATATTTTTCATTGTTTTTATGATTATGTTTGCTTTCTTGTAATCAAAGCTACACTTCTATGATAATTACGCGAACCTAAAAGACGATAAAATTTCCGTATATGACATTTATAATTTCTATCAAATAAAGCAACCATTTTGCAATTTTCGTTATACAGAGCCCTTAAATTGATTTCTTCATATCTTTGTACAGAGAGGTGCAAAAACATCCGTACTCTGTGTACATTTATGCACCTACGATGCACAAAAGAATGACGAAGAAAAAGTTTATATTTTTAATGTGGGAGAGTTGTGGAAATGAACTTCAAAATATGCCGTGTTTCCTATACGTCTTGCAGTTAAAGTATTTGGCTCAAAAGCATTATAGTAAGAATACGTTTGACAACATACACTGCCGCGGCATCGTTTAGAATGAGACAGGTAGTCAATTCGCGCAGTATACAAGAAGTTGTAGAAAAGGTGTTCGCTAATGTAAGTGTGTATTTGCTGTAGAACAAACAATTTCCTTGAGAAAAAGCTTATCTTGTTTTCTTATTTATCTGAATATTGACAGTATCCTATAAATACGTTATCAATTATAAATGAACTTCAAGGTGTAAATTCTATCGCATGATTAAACAAAGTAAATATTTTCTATTAAAAAAATTCTATAGTTCAATAACATAACTGAAACTACTATTAACTCGAACAAATTTTTCTCACGATGTCATTCAAATACTATTATGACTAATTTATTTTAAAGCAACTTAAAAATGCTTTGTTTCTACATAGAAACGTGCATAACGCATCATTTGAACTTTACTCTTTTTACGAGTTTTACTCATCACTCACCAATCTAGTTTAGTTTAAAATCTATATAAGTGGGCACCTTTATCTAGCGGCTGATACTTAGTCATTATAGGTACATTGTATTCACTTTGTAGTAAGGCTGCCTAGCAAAAACTTCATAAATAATAGTGTTCGTACTATGATAATTAGCCATTGCTAGAGATTGAAATGGAAGCGGTAATGAGTGAGGCGGTTCATATATTGAATGTTTCAAACGCAACAAATAATACACACGAAAATAATGTTGTAACTGTGAATAATAACGTGAAAGTATTTAGAAAGTTACCTCAAAAGGCTCCGGTCGATGTTGCCTTCGAAAATATTACCTACGATTCACCACTTGGTTTTAGAAAAGGTAAGATTTTTATACAATCAAATTATTTGTAATAAATTATAGAGATCTATTTTTAAAATTGTTTCACGCTTTATATGGTGATTATTCTTTGCTATCGCATTTTAAATGAGTGCATCCGTCTATTTAAGCTCCGCATTAGCATTTCTAACTGCTTATCATTTCGATATGAAGAATTTTCATGTCATCAATTTGCTAAAACCCGCTGTACTGGAAGAAGATTACAAAATATTATATCAGCATATTAAATACGATTAAATAGTAACCCAGAATTTGTTTTGAGTTTGATAATGTTACTAGATAATACCAAACCCTGGTTTTTAATTTGAAGGTTGTCAAAGGAACGGACCTGTGCCTATTAGACAATGTAGACCAAATTAATACGTAACCGTGTGACATTATAGGTTATCGCAAAAATGAAAGTATTTCATTATAAATGTTTTAAGTTATCTAACTTTTCTAATGGGTAATTAAATGTTAGCCTTTTATTCGGATATTTTCGATTTAAGTTATTTGAAGGTGGATGTATTTATCATATTCCTATCATCTGCGGAAACCAAATAATTGCGGTACAAACTACTTCTTCATATAAGCTAAGAATATACTCAAATAAAAGATGTGTTGAAACATTGCACTAATACTAAAAAAATTCAAAATTCCATTGCAAAATGTCAAAACCTAATTTATGTTGAGCTGTATTTAAATGTGAAAACTTAATTTATGTTATGTTTAAAATGGCACGTAACTTATCGTTTTGTGGTAATATGAAATTACCATGTTAAGTCTGCTTTTATGCGTTAAATGTGAAATATTAGACTTACACTAAATACTATATAAAGCAACATTTTAAAAATATAATGGTTCTAACATACAAATCATTTATAAAAACGTACCCTGAAATTTTACAAAATAAAACCATGAATAAACTTTAAAAGGTTGCTTGAAGGAATCAATTAAAGGTATGTATGCGATTCTTCATCACCCATATTATTTTATATTGAGCATTTATTTACCCTAATTTATTTCGTGTTGATATATTTTTAAGACAGCTTTAATGATTACATTATAGGCATTAACAATAAGTATGGAATACCTACTTTAAATTTAATTTATGAAAGTAGTGATATGTATAGCAAAGGTGTTTAATAGGTACTACTTGTGAGGGTCTTGGTGTTAAAGACTTGAGTCACTGTTAAATATCGCAGAATGTGGGTTAGAGTAAGAAAAGCAGTTGCCTGAATTAGTGTATGACTCTCTTACTTAAACGAACTCATACACAAGAGGGTGCAGATGGTTTACATAAAAGTGGCATAAACTGCGTATTAACAAATAAAACAGCTGGTCGGGTTCGGGTCGGTTTAAGGAACTTGTCAAATATAATTTAAAAATATGGAAGTGACTCGTAAAGACTTGATTTTAACATATGACGGAAATATTTCTAAAAAATTTGGAATACTAAAGAAAATTCCAAAGAAAGCAGTTTTCAGTAGAGAATGGATTTGGCGCCAACCCTTAAAATACAGGGTTAAAGAGGGTAGAACAACCCACGAAAACTATAACCATTACCTTAACAGTAAAGCATTTCGACTACTAACCAAACCTATTTTTGCACATGTACCGCTTTGGGCATTTCTCTTTAGTAATATAGCATTACTAACGATAACCTAACCTCAGCACAATTTTTGCACATATACTGGTTTTGGTATTTTTCTTAGTAATAAAACATTTCTATCGATAACCTAACATCAACATTATTTTCGCACATGTGCCCTTACGATTATTTTCTCTTGGTAGTGAAACATTTCAACAGCTAACCTAAATTGAAACCTCAACACTATTTTCGCCTCAACATAGTCTTCGCAGATGTATCCTTTCGATCATTTTGTCTTAGTGATAAAAACATTTCAACTACTAACCTAAGTTAAAACCTCAACACTATTTTTACCTCAACGCTATTTGCACATGTACCGCTTTGGGGTATATCTCCTCTGTAGTGAAACATTCCTAACGGTAACCTAACCTTAGTACTATTTTTGCAGATGTACTAGTTTGGGTATTTTTTCCTAGCAATAAAACATTTCTAACGGTAACCTAACCACACTGCTATTATCGCACATATGCTGTATTTTCTCTGTAATAAAACATTTCAACTGTAGCCTGATATCTACATTATTTTCATGCGCGTACCCTTGCGATTAATTTGTCTTAGTAGTATAATTTTTGCAATATTTTCAACTAATTTTAATTGTGCAAAGTGATTTATTGGAAAACTATTAATACCGCACATGTTCAAGTGTTGGGGGATCTTGGTAGTTACAGGCTGCTTAACCCCCTTCACATTCACATTCACTTATTGGCCAAAATTATCCATTTTTGATTTCTGGTATCTTTCCTTGAATTAACTTTGAGTACCGTTTTGATCGCACTTTCAGACGCATTTTTAAGTTTGTGTTAAGGCTTACATCTCGACATGAACATCGACTTGCATATAAACTTAAATATCAACTTAGTACATATGACATTAACGAAACTGACATCAACGAAAGTGGCATCAATAACATCCGTCTCAATAAAAGCCCTGTTTTGTTAAATATTAAAAATTAATTTAATTAATTGTTTAACTTACGTCTATTTGTAAATCGGCTTATTTTTCGTCGCACAAATTTTAGCACTTTCAAATTTTACTTATCCTGAATTTTAACGTTTCACTAATTAATTTCATCACGTAAATTTCTACTGCATTTGAGCATAGTTTGTGCTTGGTTGAATATAAACTGACCTCTCTATTCATTTCCTATTGTATTTATAAGCCCTTCCTAACCAATCGTTTTCATTGGCGCGTTTATTGATCAAGGCCGGTACTTTGACTTATCTCTGGAGTCCTTGGGATTTCTCAATTTCCCTGGTTTTAATTGTTGTACTTTCGTTCTATTCCTAACGTCTAGATTCAATTTATCATAGTATCTTCCTAGAATTTCCAAATATCCATTGCAATTCTGTCACGTATTTCTATTTGTCGTTTAAAAGTCCACAACTTATCATATAATAAACCGCCTGGTGTTTATTTGTTTGTTACAGATAGTTGGTTTTCTAAACAAATGTATTCTTTCTAGTCACGTATTTAGTGACGTATTAGAATGCGTTTTCTTATACATGCGTTGATATTTTCGACGTTATTATTAAATATTTGGAATGCCAATTTATCTATGTTTCCCGATAATTTATTTTGATGCAATTAATTGCTTGTAAAACCTTATCTTTTCTCGTAAATTATAGTTAAACATATTTTACGACGTACATATTACTATTCTAATTACATGGTATCGGATTATTACTAAATGAGCTTCCTTCTCTTGCATTATATCAAATATCCTTTATATGCAGTGTCCTAGCAATTGACTTTTTGTAGAATAGTTGATTTACTCCTATAATTGATGGAATTATTTGATTTTCTTAAACTTAAAGTTATTTATATTTATCCTACAACCCCTATGACTTAATCTACTTTTAAACTACCCTCTTATCTTAGCAATATAAACAGGGTTACTGGAAATTCAAGGTATTCCGGTTAAGGTGTTATAGAGGAGGTATTTAGCAATTAATTTAACCATGTAATGCCTTATGCAAAAGTGAACAGTTTCTAAGATATTTACAAATTTATAATTTTTCTGAAAAAATAGGGTAACGCAACTTTAAAAATTCATAAGAAAATCCGAATAATAATAATCAAACCTTTTATATTCATTAAACGCTCAGAACATTGTACTGAACGATTATCAACACTTAAATTGAAATCACCTGTGCATATATTAAAATGGGAGGCACAAACATTTCAAACCTTGATGATTTTTATTCGTTTCTTTCACTGAAATTGGTGTCTTTTTAAAAAAATGATTGATACATTTAGCGTACAGATTACTGTAAAAACTTGCACAATTCCTTAGCTTTCGATTGAGGTGTTCACATCTGGAATCGGTCAATAAGTTATAGAGAAATCAAGATTACGAAGAGATCATGAACAAATCCTTTGCAGATAAACTTAAACCTAAATAACTAAATCACTGGTTCATTGATGTCAAATTGGGATTTAGTTGGTTCGTACTGTTCAAATGTTTTCTATCCTGTACTCCTTCGTGCTTGTAAGCGGGAGGTTTTGATTAGGAATATAAAAAAATAAGGTCGTTTAGAAATGAGAAATCATCATAGGAAGCAGGAAACTGTATTTATTTAGTAAAAGAATTGAGAAATGGAGATAGTTTGTAAATAGTAAGCAGTCAACACCCTGTATATAAAGGATAAATAGTTTTAAGCAACGTATATAGACATAGGAAGACGCATAGTTAGCGTAGGAATAAGGAATACAGACATTAAGTAGATAGGAAATATTTAACACCATGTAGATAGAGCTTTAGTTAATTTAGGTAAGGCAAATATTGATATTTTCAGTAGAAGCACGCGTATTTTGTAAGTAAACATAATAAAGTGTAATTAAACACGCATTCAAAAGAGTTCCAAACAATTAGGTTAATACGGAGATAAGAAATAGAGCTTCAGGAAGCTTAATGTAAATGCGTACAAATAGTTAATAACTGTGATTAAAAATTGCGTAAATAACATGCAAATAGGAAAAGTAAAAGTCGAATTGCATCAGTTGTTTATGGAAAAGCGATTAGATTCGTCAAAACACCGCATGTTTGATAACGAAGACAGCTGTAACCAGGCCACAATTATTTGAAAGCATAGAAAATTACATCAGGAACTACTTTAAATGCAAAGATTTGATTGGTTATAAATGAGCGACGAGTTTGTAGACCATACCCACTGACGGAGTAGGAGGTCGATGATATATTAACAGGTACAGTGATAACGAACTCAGTTTTTCAACTCAACAAAGGCCGAGGTGCGCCACTATGAAATAAAGTGATACGTAATAATTTAAAGTGAAAAATTGTATAAGTGTGAAAATGAAAATTACGATTGCCGATTAAACGGCTTCGAGTCAGGCGAGAATGATAACAAGAATTCTAATTTGAAGCCGGGGAGAATAATACAATATTCTGAGAATAGATGGTATTCTAAGTTTGGGGAAATTGATAAGAAGTAATAAGTCTGAATAAGATGACAATAAATTGGGGTGCATAAATATAAGTTAATAATGGTAGTCCAGAGGGTGATGGCAATAATTTAAATGCAATGGTTCAAGCGTGTGGATGAACAATATTTCGAATGGGCATGTAATAATCCTGAATTGGGGGAAAATAATTTTTATTCAAATGGATGGCTTAATGCATGGGAAATATTAGCTGATTCGTCAATTGCGAGAAGGAAGTAGCGAAGAAATAGACCAGGTTAGATTTTTAGTTGTAAGACATTATTTTCCATATTTTTTATTTGAATATCGAATTTGCTTAATATAAATGAATGTGAAAAAGTCAACAAAACAGAGGACTTGAATACGTATAAAGTGCGTGATATGATAAGAGGTTTTGAACGTTCTACACTTCTTTTATAAAGATAATAGGTTTTTTTGGTGACTTTGGGTTTGATTAAAAAGGTATATGATTTTGATAAATGAGATTTACAACATTAATTAATTGAAAAGTGTATTTTAAATAATTTACAAAAACTGTACATAATATTTTGTTCATTATATAGAATCGAACTAACTGAATTTATAATTCCAAATAAATGCTAGTCGAGGTCATAAGATACAATTAATGGGAGTGATTTGATAATTTAAACAATCAAGGAGGAGCTATAAGTTGAATACGAAATTGATAACGAGTAAGGCGGTAACATATCAAATTTTGTTATTGGTCGACAAGGTAGGTGCAAGATAAAATCCAGTTAAGTTCCTGGAGGGAGTTGATAGCAATATTAATAAGACAGCCCAACGTCGGAGAACGATAATTACAATTCTTGTTTAAACATAGCAATATAAATATGGTTGCCCAAACAAAGGGGCGCGAATAATTTAGAGTTCATAGCAATATATATATATATATATATATATATATATATATATAAATAAATACTTTAGGTAGTTTTTCACACAAGATAAGTTGATAAATACTAACGTATTACAATTAATAAGATGAAATAATAACTTAGACTTTTATGCAAAGCGGAAATGATCATTTCAAATCGAGCTAGTAATTGTAAGATGGAAAATATAAGGTTTTGGACAGGATTTGAACCTGTATCTCAGTCTTGCCGGAACTGTGTGTTTACTAATTACGCCACCGAGACCGATGACTATATATGGAAAATTGACAAATCTAAATCGTGTACAGAACAATACATAAACATAACTTTCAATTACGTTTAGCATTTTTGTCAATCATATCTGGCATTGTCAAGTTTTTGACTTATGTCAGATATAAACAGGAAGCAACGCTCAAAATTACGGTTATAAGCCAAGTATTAGATATATAAATATTTTAGGTAATTTTTTATACAAGATAAGTTGATAAATAGAATTAGTAAGATGTAATAACTTAGACTTTTATGCAAATCCCAAATGATCACTTCACATCGGGCTAGTAATTGAAAGAGGGAAAATATAAGGTTTTGGACAGGATTTGAACCTGCATCTCAGTCTTGCCGGTACTGTGCATTCACCAATTACGCCACCGAAACCGATGACTATAATTGGATAATTGACAAATCTAAATCGTGTACAGAACCATACATAAACCTAACTTTCAATTACGTTTAGCATTTTTGTCAATCATATTTGGCATTGTCAAGTTTTTTACTTATGTCAAATATAAACAGGAAGCAACGCTCAAAATTACGGTTATTAGCCAAGTATTAAATATATAAATATTTTAGGTAGTTTTTTTACACAAGGTAAGTTGATAAATACTAACGTATTAGAATTAGTAAGATGAAATAATAACTTATTTATAATAATTTATTATAGTCATCGGTCTGGGTGGCGTAATTTGTAAACGCACAGTCCGACAAGACTGAGATGCAAGTTCAAATCCTTTCCAAGGCCTTATATTTTTCCTCTTTGAATTACTAGCTCGATTTGAAGTGATCATTTGGGCTTTGCATAAAAGTCTTGGTGTTCTACTTGGAGCCATAAATTAATAAATTGCAAAGATTTTATTAATATTTCGTATTTCTAGACTTTCGTTTACATCAACGGCAAAATTCTATATAAATTTATTTTACCGCACTTTACTGTTTTTATCACTTGAAATTATAACTTTTAATTTTCAGTAAATTTTATTCACGTAATAATTTACTTTCAACTAGCACAGATAATCCCCTTTTATCTGTTGTGTCAGTTTTATACAATTTAATTTCTTCCTGAACATTCCACGCGTTCTCATTGGATAACCCAACGCTATCAGTTGTTCGTTGGCGGAAAAGGCGTTTCAATTACTTATCTGCAAGGTGTTGGATTTTAGCGGTTGTAAGTTGCACGTATGCCGCAATTTTCTAAAGTGATTTGACAAACAAATGGTACTCCGTGTACATTGTAAATCGCACGTACTCCGTTGCTTTAATATCCATACTTCATTTACATATGCTTATGTTATTAAGTACGGCATTTTATTTATGTTCTAAACTGCACGTATTTCTAACATTTCAAGCGTGATTCGTGTAACAAATGATATTTTGTGTACTTTGTAAATTGCACGTATTCCGTCGCCTCTAATATCCATACTTGATCTAATATGCTTGTTTTTAGATATTTGCCTATACAAACTGGTATAAATTACACGCGTTATTCACTTCGTTGCGCAACTGTGATTAGATTGAAAGAACCTTTATGTTCTTTTTCCTCAAATATGTTGAATTTGTATTTGTTTTTAAGCTTAAGAATTGTTTAAATGTTCTAAAAATGATTGGATTTTTTTTGCAATTATTTATTTTAATGAATGTGGTAAAGTTACTACGGAATGAGCTTTCTTTCATTGATTGTAGCTTGTTATTAATTTTATGCAGGTTGATTTGTATTTGCTTTCGCCTAATGAGTGAATTATGTACATTTTATAATTGAAATGTTTGGTTTTTGTGGTTTTTATGATATTTACATGACGTATATATATATATATATATATATATATATATATACGATATATTATTAATGGGTTTGAGGTCAGCTGGAGGAAAGTATACTCTTTTTTAAGGCCTAAATTTTCGAATCTATTTCAAATTCTTGATCACAGGCTTTCTATATCTATGTTAATTTAATATATATCCTCACCTTGTAAGTTAATAGCAATTCATGTATATGTTAGCCTAGTTAATTGTATTTTAGAAAGCCTGTGATCAAGAATTTGAAATAGATTCGAAAATTTAGGCCTTAAAAAAGAGTATACTTTCCTCCAGCTGACCTCAAACCCATTTATAATATATCGTATTTGTGTAAGGTCATTATCTCCAAACTGTATATATATATATATATATATATATATATATATACAGAGTGAGTTTTTAGTGTGGCAACGGTCGATAACGCCGTTATTATAGAAGCTACGTAAACCAAATTTGGAGGCATATTAGGCATGCCTAAAGTGCACACGCTCACACACACATACACACACACACTCACACACACACACACACTCTCACAACCTATAATATACATGAACACACACATACATTTATGCACTCGATACTCTGTCATCAAACAAATCAGTTATCTTATATCCTATGAAACAAAAATTTTTACTTCAAAATTTATGACATCAAATTGATGTATATACAAGTTTAATGTTTACAATTTATTTTTAAAGAACTTTTAATTTTGTTAGTTTTACGAGTTTTTCCAAGATTTTTATTATGTTTGTTATGCTAGTTTTCAATTAACCTCAAGTTTGTAAGTTATAATCTATGTACCACATTTATAATCTAGCGTATAAAATTTTTTTAGATATGCCTGTGATCAAGAATTTAAAATAAATTCGAAAATTTAGGCCATAGAAAAGAGTTTTCACCTTAATCCAGAGACCTCAAACCCACAAATCAATTTTGAATTATATATATGATTGCTTAAGAATCAGACCGAAGCGCGTAAAGTTTAAGTCTGTGGACCTGAATTCCCAGGCGTCGCCGTGGATCAATGTAGTAAGCGTAAGACTACGGATCCCAAGGTCCCGGGTTCAAATCCCGACACGGCCGACTGCTTGAAAAATGGCAGGTGACCATTTTTCACAAATATTACGCCCTCGTTCGGAAGAGAGGTTAAATGGAGGCCCCGTGTGTGAGTGTTGTCACGCACGTTAGAGATCCCTACCTTGCCTGAAACGGCAAGGGTTCGGCAAAATTCAAAATTTCCAGGCAACAAAAAACTCGCCTCCTGGCCAATGTAGTACCTTCGGGTGGAGCATTGGAAATGTAAATGAACGGACCTGAATTCCCGAAAATTTAAAATAAAAGTAAATATTTTTATAATTTCTGTCGCATTTATGGGATAAGCTATATTGAATTAAATGACCGTGGTTTTTTCACTTCACCATAAAGAAAACTGATATCTGGTAAAGATAATAACGGTAAGAGAGCGATCAACATACAATTGTTGGCACTAAACTTATCTAAAATTATCGAGGAATCGAGAATAAAAATATAAATAGGGTATTTTTTTAAAAGCAATGAAGTAAATGGCATCTTTTAGGTTTAGCATTAAATATGATTCTGACCTCTGTCCTTTGGAATTTAGTACTATTATCAGTCTGTATAGTACTTATAAGGTTTTCCATGGTGATGCAATTATGAGCAACAGGATTGCAGCTTTTCTGTAGATAAGCAATATTAGCTATACTTCTAACGTACAATAGTCTGTCTCCTGATAACGTATCTGCATTATAGTATTAAGTGTATAATAAAACTACATTTATGTTACAAGTAGGTACATCGTGAATTTGTACCCGTCAAAAACACTGCTCGCAAGACCGTACAATGTCAAAGTATATTTATGTCAAGTGTATCAGAATAATTAATGCCAAGACGAAGTCACTTACCAGTAATTACAATTTAATATTTTCGGTATTTAGCTAATTTTTAATTACTGCCAAAAGCTGCATACGGTTACTATAAAAAAAATTTTTTCATCGAACGTTAAAATATTAGGTCATTATTTAACCGAGTCGATATGGTAAAAATGTTCCTTTTTGATCGGTAACAGTTTTATTTTTCTTTCTTTCAGGTAAAAGTGTCGTTATGACATTATCAAATAATTGATGCAAAACAACAACATACATAACGATAAATAACAGCTAAACTTTAGTTCTATTTTGCAAAGTAATTTAAATATACAATTTTTAAGGGTAGGATTTTGAAAATTAAAGACGTGTAATATTGTCCCCAGATTTTGTCGGTCTAAGGTCCGACACTGCTTTACTTACCGCTAATTCAATTTCAGAACGTCGCATTTTACGAATGCTTTCTTATTTAACAACAATCGCGTAGTTAGTGTGTCAAATTAATTTGTGTCAAAAACATAACTAATCGTAAGTAACCTTTGACATTATTCAAACACGGAAAATTGGTATCCATGAAAATATATAAAAATTGAAAATTTTCGTATATTTTGGCGAACGCTTGAAGAAAAAGCAAAATGTGTTAGTGGAGAAGTGACCTGTCATGGCTTGCCTCTATTACCTGCCTCAGTGGCGTTCGACGGGAAAACGGAGACGCATCATGAAAAATTCCACTTCTCCTCCGTATAAAATAATATACTATTAGACAATATCAAATAAAGCTAATACGACTTCTTTTGAATAAAGGGGATAGTCAATCGACACTGTTTCTACTGAAACCTACGTTCTTGATTAATATTCAACAGTCAGGTACCCAGTTTGAACCAGTTTTGAATGTAAATTTTTGTATATATTTATATATATATATATATATATATATATATATATATATATATATAAATCAAGAACGTAGGTTTTAATTCGGATAAAGAACTTTAAGGATGTTTAGATGCAAACTAACAAAAACCTTTCTAATCAATTGCAGATGTAAATATGTGTTAAACGTGCAGTGGAAAAGCAAGCATCTTAAATTATAGCAGATTGGATGTATAGTAATCAAAAGCTTTTCAAATTCTTTAAGCGTAAAAATCAATAATTCTAAGGTCATAATCAAAAAAGTTGAAATATTAATTTTCATAAATTAACAGGTGTAATAAATGTAAATATCATTAGTGGGCATATTTAATCATAGTTTATAAAATGTAATTGGTAAAACGTTAGCATTTGTATAAGTTTCAAAAGCTTAATTAGCCGTTACAATGTTTGTTACGCAGAGAAGGAGATATTTTTCTAGTACTATTTATAAAAGGTGTGAAAATGTGTTGAGAGAAACAAGCTTAACGATTACCGGTGCTAGTGAATTCGAATAAGAGGGGCAGACAAATCAACACGTTCTTAGTATTTGTTTACGAGTTTGAAAGTGTTCTTTCAAGGATTTCTTGGTAGCGTTGTGTTAATTGGTAGACGAGTCAACCGTCGCTCTAGCATATAACGTGCACAAAAGAACATTTCAATTCTGCGAAAGGTAGTTGACAGTTAAACAGGCACGGAACGACATAGAATAAGGAAAGATAGTTTATAGCATGTATTAGAATGAGAACAAGGTAGCTGGTATTAAGTGTTCGTTTGACTTGAAAAGAAAACTCTGAGATAAAGAAAGATTAATAGATTGTGGGTTTATAGGATTAGGACGAACAAATTTTGTATATTATTTAGAGTGATTAGTTTCATCAAGGACAGATGAAACTTGCATATGAGGAACAAAGAAGGATTATTGAATTTCATATATAGAAAGGAGACAGGCGATAGTTTTAAGATTGTTTAGAAAGAGTAGATGTTGTTTTGGGTATAACCGAACCTGCAAACATGGTGTAAAAAGGATAGAGGATGTAAAATACATGGTAGACTGGAATAGAGATAACTCGTGCTAGGAATATGAAATACGGAGTGAGTACGAAGTATGAAAGAGAAAATTTTCGTATGTGGGCTAGAGTGAGACAACTTCAATACGTGTATAATGATGGGCTTGTGTTAACCAAGGAACTTATTTTAGTAGGGGCAAGGATTCGGCGAAATAAAAATCCGTTGCAAAGCTAAAGTGTATTTTTGAGGTAAATTGTTATTTTTGTTGTTAAAATTTCTGATATTTCGATGGCGGTTGGTGCTTGAATACAAATTTTACGGAGAATTGTTGAAGGTTAGCTCGTGTGTTGTTGGAATTTGTGGCAGTTGAAAATTTAGTTTGTGGAGAGGTTTTAACCTTTTTGAAAATTACCAAGAAGGCTGGTTTGTTTGTATCGGCGTACTTACGAGAAATTTCAAGCGAGGGAGGTGAGGTGGGGGGTAAATTTTGCTATATAACCACGAAGACGCGTTGGTAGAGCTCTCTTTTGCTGGTCATCGACGCGTCCACTAATATTGGTGAAAAAATCACTGTTGGTTATTTTTTTAAGTGAATTTAATATTTGAACTATAGTTGATAATATCATACACAAGTTTGTGCCATGTTTTAATAGCAGTCCAAAAATTTTATGAAATACATTTTGACAAATGCGAAGCATGTTTGAGTACTGTAGGTAAAAATGGCTTGATATTTTGATGGTTGGTGCAAGTTATGCACACTAATGAAGTTGAGCATATTGATGGATCGATTTAGTGGTTTACCTATAGTAAATGGGCCAGTAGCAGAATTGGGGGAATTGGATGCCTCGTCATTTGCCAGTCGAGAGTTTGGAGCAGCTGATTGCCATCACGGATGGTGTTATACAATTTGGTGAGGTTTGAGAACGTGCAGTCATTGGTAAGGACATCAGGCATTCATGGTATGATTGCAGTCCCATGTGCGGTGGTGCATTCCAGTTAATGAATTTTTTGTGCAACATTGTTTATTTTTATGGTTATTTGATGTGTTACGACAATTTTGTGTCTTATGGATATATTTTATAAACTCTATGGACCTAAGAATTACTTATCGAACGTTTAGAATTTATTATTTAACTATTTTATGTAAGAATTTATATTCATAAAATGATTGTTGTAATATTTGATTGTGTGGAAAGTAAGAGGGACTTATGGTAATTTGCAGTGCAAAATTTAGCACGAGTATTTAAAAGTCTTACTCTGAGCTCATATTAAAACCAGGGGTAACGGAACATGTATGCTTAAGCCCTGTTACTTTAAATTGTTTATAAAAGGATAAAATATTATATTGAAAATAATTTTAAAGAAAAGGTAGTATTTCAAAACGAGGTTGTAAATAATTTTACTAATGTGTGAAATAACAATTGACAAAGATTCTTGGTGTAGAATTCTTTTTGTTTGAATAAAACGAGGTGAGGTGCTGTAGTCGAGTTTTTTTTTGGTAGAATAGTAGGATAATATTTTTCAGATATCAGCAGAGTAACCGTGCATATTTTAGCAGTGGAAGTTGTCAGAGAATTTATGTTGACCTAACAGGTGCGTAGGTGAGTTTAGTACCAGGTAAACCTCGCAATATAGTGGCGTTCAAATCGTGGGGTCGTAGTAATAGCAGTTAAGTCTTTTATTTTAGAAGTGAGCAACCAAGTAAATTTCAGAATATAATGACGACCCAATTGTGGGGCTTAGTTTTAGAGTATTATGGCACCTAAGTTGTGGGGCGTTTTAAATATAAACTTCACCTGAGCAGCCTGGTAAACCTCAGAATAATATATAATTACATATATATATATATATATATATATATATATATATATATATATAACGGGTGTAGAATTAGTTCACGCACTATAGGGATTTCTATGTTAAATTCTTAATGTTCAAATATTGGCTCACCAAATTATTTTAGAGAAAAAACGTAAATATGTTTCTGGTAGAGAAAAAATACTGTATACAACCATATCATTAGTTATTTTCTTACTCTTCATACAGTGGTTAAAATTAAGAAAATTAAAACTACTTTTTTAACAAAAATAGGTTGTGCCTTGGAATTGTTGAAACAACGGTAATGCCACAGATTTAGACGTATTTTAAGTAGTTTTGCGTCACAGACAATATAAGCTATGCGTATAGACAATGTTTACTGATGCCAAAAATGTATTTCCATTTCTCAAAAATTTTAAAAGCAAGGAAATACCAAACTGCTATCTTTACAAAACCCAGCGTTGATGATTTGAAAACTATTGAAACAAATTCGCCGTTATTCGGACATGTTAAATAAATCTCACTTTCCTTACATAATGAGAATTTCTAAATTAATGAGAGTAATAATCTGCAATAGAACAAGAATTAAATTTTATTCAACGAATTAACACAAAAAGCAATTAATAATAAATGTTCAAATAAGCATCCATTCACTGTTAAACATTAACCAACTCGATCATAAAATTCTCACCTGACATTTGCCAACTGATATGGTGAGATTCTTGCACAGTCATCTTGAATACAGTTTAGTAGTTGTTTCAAATTTTTGAAGCTGCTACCGCTGTAAATCTTTGATTTCAAATTTCCCCATAGAAAGAAATCATTAGGGGAAAGGTCAGGGCTCCGAGCAGGCCAACCAACTTCATATCCTCTGCCAATAACTTTGCCATTAAAGCTTTGATTTAAATATTCGTGGACGTCACGACTGTTATGTGCAGGACAACCATCCATGTAAAACCAAATTTCTTCATATTCCGGCGTGGTGTTATTTCATCGAACAATAGTTCTAAAGAACGTTCAGACGTTAAATTACCGACAAGGAAAAACGGTCCAGTAATATCCCAAGATATCAGCCTAAACATTTAATTTTTGAGGATCTTGGGTTCTCGTTTCTAAATAATTATGAGCATTTTGTGTAGCCTAAATCCTATAATTTTGCGTGTTTGGCTCATTGTGAAGCGTGAACGTGCACTCATCTGTAAAACAAATATTTCTTAAAAAACTTCTATTTTCGTTTGCTTTTTCGGTAATCAAATAGTTATTTATTTACAGAGAACGATAAGCTACACATTTTTTGGGTGCGTCAAGAGTTTGATGGCTGAGCCGTAGCCGAGACCACCAAACCGGCAATGACGGTGTAGCAAAACTGAGCTTTTTTCTCCATATTATTTGGACGCAATTCTCGATGGCACTGATATTTGTAGGATCGGTACATGTGCTTTTCAAAATTTTGTGTGCTGTATAGTGTATACCAACATTTTCAGCTAGTTGGCGCACACTTTCATTAGGATTTTTAGTTACTGAAAGTAATACGTCGACAACGTTTGCATTATCTTAATGTCTTACATTCTGTTGAACGTTTTCATTATATTTACACTCATTATTTAAAGTAGCAGTAGCTTCAAATTTGCGGATAATTCTTTAAACAGTAGTTTAACTAATTAAAATGACGGGAAATCGAGCTTGTTGAGAAATTTTAGGGCGTTTTAAAAATGAATGCAGATAAAATTACTAGCAGGGTTTTGAACGTAACAAATTCCCCCATCAAAATTAAAAGGTCGGGGTAGGAAGCAGAAGCAACGGATCAGGCAGTAGTTTACTATTAAAGCAAAGTAAAAGGAAATTCGTTACAGGAAAAACTTAAATACCGATAAAAGAATTTTTATCCGGCTTGAAGGACCAGTACCCACTAATAGAATAAATAAATAAAAAAGCTTACTATAAAAAAAACTAGTACACACTAATAGAATAAAATGAAAAAAGAATCTCACAAAACTACAAGAAAAACTCAAGAACTAACACAAACGTTTATATCCGGCTTGAAGGACAAGTACACCAGATATTCAACAGCAAACATATCACTTACTGCTTGTGCGCTATTACCATAATAGTACAATTTTATCATTAAAATCTTTTCATTCAAGGAATACATCATACATAAAATACATCTAAATTAAGTTAGAGTTATGGCATATGCCATTGGAATTAAAGTTATTCATAGACTACGTGATAAAAATTGTATTTAATAATCCCACCCGCATTTTCCTCAGATTTATTATTACTAATGTATAATCAGTCATAAAGAAATGCGAATTTGTTTGCAATTGTTTTTGAGCCTGGTGTGTGTATAACTACAGTCATTTATTTCCTCTCCTTTAAAATGAATGATGACTAAATAATTGAAAATAATATTTGAACCGAAAATTCAAGAAAATTGAAATAAATATATATTTCTTATTGTGTCAGACATTTTTTGCAACAACTTACGAACATGTTTTTATTAGCTTCAAATAAATACCTTCAGATTAATATGCTTTTCAATATGATTTTTAAGTAATGGACAAAAACTGATATGATTGGAAAAAGCGCCATCTAGCAAATTTTAAAGACACCAGGAATATCAGGTTAATAGTTTTTATAGATCATTGAGAAATTTCCTTTCAAATGATTTTAAGAACACTAAATTCCAACATGTGAAATGCCAGATAACCCTATTTACATGTAGAGAGACCAATTCACCAGTTCCTACAACGGTCCTTGTGCGGTCTACAAGAAATGGTTAAGATCAAAGTTGTTCAGAATCAAGTAAACTGACAATTAAATTTTGAACTTGATACCGCGTGCTGGAATTTTGGAAGAGAGATTGATTTTTGTCGTTCATCTTAGCGATTGAGGCCTTTTGCTCTCAAAATAGAAACTTAAAAATATTTTCCAGCAATTTCTCATGGCCACTTAATAAACTATTTTCCGCAAAGCTCTAGACCTTTATACTTTATGATATACGGTCGCGTGATACGCTTTGTTAAACAACCGCTACGTCTTACGTTGACTTGGTAACAAAATCTAAGCTTGTCTAATAATACCAAAATGTCGGACATTTACTTGAACTTAAAAACTAAAAAAAAAATTAAGTTAGCCAGTGTCGTTAAATGTTCATGTACTGGAGCGTGTACTCTATATAGAATTAAATAAAAATCTATAACAGAAACAGAATATTATGAGTGTTTAGTTGTAATAACGTTATCAAGTACCTACAATTTAATTTTGTTATAAATAAAAAAGTGTAATTATTTGTAATAATACCGTATTTCTTTGTTTGAAGCTATGCTATAAAGAATCTACTAATAATACACGTAAAAAACGCTGGGAAAATGTTTTAATACGTGTTTTATCATCCACGATATTAATAAATATTGATCCATTGTTAAATCATCATTTTTTTATTGTTTTTTAAATGTGAAACCTTGACATTGAGTATGTTTATTGTTTACGATGGTATTCTTTACAGAAGTAAATCGTTGCTATGTCTTACCAGAAATTTAAGCTTCCGTGTGTGTTTAAAATATTTAAAGCAAAACCGATTTTGCTACTTAAAACGTTTCTGATGCTGTAATTATATACTTAGAAGTATTGTAACGTTTATTAAAGGACAGAAATATTTTGATTAACACGTTCGCGACGTAGAAGTTTTTTGCAGACATACAGATGGATCGTTATTATGTATGGCTGATGTTGTTGTGCACCACTGGTGGTGCACGATGGCTATTAACTGAAATTTCTAGCTTGTGGCCGCCGTACGCCACCAATGGCGCATGAGTTGTCTACAGCAAAAATACTTGTTTCTCACACTTCTTGCACATGACAGACTTTTACTATCCAGTGATGATGAATGTTACAATATAATTTTATGTAAATAAAGAATTGCATGTATGTATTCAATAAAATAATTTTTTGAGTGAGAAAATAATTACCTGTGAATAAATACTGTACTTATGGTATAAGTGCAGATAAATTACCTTCTACAAAAGTATCTGCTAAAATGGCCACCAGAATCGAGCAAATTTTGCTTGCCGCTAAGAAAATCACAAAGTCTGTAACGAGCAGTGCACCTTCTGGTTTATTGTTACAACAAAATATGACCAGTACAATAAATGAATTTGCTTCAACCTTAGATGTTTTAGAAGAATCCACCAAGGGGGCAGGAATACCAAAAACGAAATTAGTAATAAAATAAAAGGAACCTACAGTTAGTTCTTCTCGAAACATAAATGATCAACAACACTTTTTTAAGTCGTCAGACGAGAAAAGCGATCCATTTGAAGGATCAGATGATTCCTATAGGCCTACGGATTCTCAGGATAGTAATGACGAGGTTAGCGATGAAGACATTTCATCAAACCAGAACTCCAGTGATAATTTAGATGAGAATATAATACATGTAACTACTTGGGGTCCTTGTGGAAATATCTCTAATGATTTCCATTTTCTGATACTCCACAACTAAATCACGTTGATGTTTCCAGTCCATACAAAATTTATCGGGAGTTTATAGACAATAATATCCTTGAATTAATAGCAGACGAGACAAATAGGTACGCATTACAATATATTTAAAGTCATAATCTTTCCTGACGATCACTTGTCCGTCAATGGAGAGACACATACAGGGATGAACTTCGAAAGTTTTTTGGCATTTTGATGATAATGGGCATAAATCATCTACCTAAGATGCGTCTCTATTGGTCCAAAAATAAAATGTATTCAAATGACGAGATACAGAGAAACATAAAACTTGACCGATTCGACTTGCTGCTGAAGTTAATTTTTTTTTCAAATAACGCTACTCAAAATACTGACAGGTTTACTAAAATTCCAAATATTTTAGATCGAATTATAAACAATTATCAGAGGATTCTAAAGCCTAGCAAAGAAGTGATTATCGATGAGACCATGGTACCCTGGAGAGGCCGACTTGTCTTGCGACAATATCTATAACGGGACGTGACGCTCGCAATACAATGACAACGAGCAAAGGGGGATTTCAAATTGAATTCTAATTTACACTAAAATCGCTACTGAGGTTAAGCAAAGGTAAATGCTTAACGGGGCAGTCGAAGCAATCAGCTTCAATGTACCCTGAGCTAACCCAGTACCGAGGCGGGGAGTGGGGTAAACCATCAACCAAACCTCTTACCAAAAATGAGCGCCACCTAACTCTAACAGCTGGGCTCCGACGGAACTGAGATAGGAAATTCCTAACGATCACAAATAATACCCACACAGCATACAATCCAGCTAACATATGTTGACACACAGTAATGTAAACCTCATAGCTATTCAATACGTTTACTATACAAGAATATATCAAATTAATAACAATAAACACATATACTATAATTTAATTAATAACTGGACTTACCCACTTGTTATGGTGCAACTTTAACGATACCAATACATCGGTTGACTAATTCAAATTTTACTTTAAACTCAAATATTAACACAGCCAACAAGGCAACATAAATCTGCGACCATACGGTCGATTTAAAAAGACTATTACGCAATTAAGGGGTTGCACTAGGATCCTAGCAGGATAACCCTTAAGCACTGAGGGTATCTGCAATAATACCTGTAATAATAATAGGCGGGTCGTTGGCTTAGTTTTACATACTCTATTAAGTATTGTGAATATGCAATGTTCAACACCCTAAACTAGAACCCAACCCTATTATAGTAAGCCCCATAATGTTACAATGTAATTCACCAGCATGCAAAGTCAACCAAACGGTTGCGATGATAAAAATAAGATATGGAACGGACTCACCAACTGCTGATGTGGATGGCGATGTTCCAGCTCAAATGGCGCGTGCAGGTAGAATATCGCTACCAATTATCTCACATGGGTCCACTGGATCCTTACTTGTAAACATCTTCTCCTTTTCATTACAGATGCCACATCTAGAACTCGAAATTCAACATACAGGTTACAACGGTACTAGAACATAGAATGGCAGCACGTAAAACGTAGAATGTAGCACGTGGAACAAAACGTGGAACATAAATCTTGAATGGAACTGCAGTAAAACCTGAACTAGAATTAGAACTAGAACCCTAAAATATAATCCCCTAATTACAGTCAGTAAAATCGCGGCTTACTTACCGATCCACAATCGGGTTCAATGTGCAAACAAACAAAATGTGTAACAGGTGGTTACCAAATAGCAGTCGAGGACTCAACTTTTTGAATCGCCGTAATCCCAATTAGGCAATAAGGAAAATTATATTCAATTACCTCAGAATAATTTCCTTTCAAATTAATTCGCTAAAATCCCTTCAACGAAGGCGGGCATACATACGAACCCAAAGCATAAATTAAAAGTGTACGATTCAAATGAAGAATTATGTCAAGATCATACCACTAAAGCTGGTCTGCAAACTCGTACCTGATAACGCGCTATCAATATTAAAGTATGTACAATCTAATACGGAAAGAATTAACTATTTAATACACTGCTAAAAATCAAAAGTCGTCGTGAAAATTTCAACCGTAACATATCTTCCAGCAAAATTGTATAAGTATGGGATTGCAGTATATAAGATGTGCACACCTGAAGGATACACATACAATTTCAGCATATATTGTGGTAAAAATGACGGCGGACAAGAACATGTCAGTGGACATGGGCGCACCTTCGATGTAACAGTAAGGCTAATGGACGGTTTGTTGAAGGAAGGGAGAATCTTGTACATTAATAATTTTTACATAGTGCAAAATTAGCCGAATGCCTTCTACAAAGCAATACCTACCTTCGTATGTGGCACTTTGAGGAGTAATAGGAAAGACAATCCAAAAGAAGTATGTCAAAAAAACCCAAGAAAGGTGAAATATATGAGAAGGAAAGTAAGAAAAGGGTACGAGTTTTCAAGTGGCAAGACAAAAGATCAGTCTTCATGCTAAGCACTTTGCCTCAACATATGGATGAGTTAGTTGCTACTGGTTTACAAAACAGAAGTGGTCAAGATGTAGTAAAACCGAGATCGGTTATAGATTACCATAAGGCAAAAAAGGGAGTAGACGTTTTGGATCAAATGGCTTCATATTACACTTGTCTTCAGAAAACTATCAAGTGGTATAAGAAGGCTGTCTTTGAAATCATTCTCGGAACCACTGTATTAAATTCGTGTGTAGTGTATAATAAAACTAACAAAAAACAGCTGGACATTTTACAATTCGGAGAACAACTTATAAACAAACTACTTGATTATGAAGGCACAGAAGTAGAAAACCATCAAAATGTACAAGAAAACCAAAGAAGGAGGAGACAGATGAGTCACAAATTGTAGAAGTTTGAGGGAAGCTTAAGACAAAATCATAAAAGATGCTTTTCATGCTATGAGGTAATGCAAAGAGAAAGAGGTACTAAAAAAGCAAGAGCAAAGACTAAGCGAATAATGACTACTGTGACAGCTGCGACGGCAATCCACAAATGTGTTTGAACTGTTTCAATATGAAACATATCTAGTTTTTACTTTTGTTTCATAGTATTTGCTATTTTTAATTATTAGTTTGATTAGTTATAAGACGAATTTCAAGTTTGAATAACATCAATAATTTAGGTTTCAATTTATCTTCCAATGATTTCATTTGATCAGAAAAAAATTTTATTCAAAAATGTTGTGTTTGTAATAATCTATTGTAATCCATACAAAAACTCCGATCTTAAAACAGGTGTGCAACGGGTGGCACATGATTTTTACTTCTAGCCGTAATATAATATAAAAGTTCTACATGTAGCTGTTGAGTTTATATCAAACATTATAACCTGACATGGTGTGCGCCAAATGTGGTACATGTCGGCTGATGGTTATATCCGGAATGTTCCACCTGTGGTCGCGAACGTGTTAACTAATATTGCTTGAATGCAAAATAATAAGCTTATCAAATAAACTCCAAAAAGACCATATTCCATTTGTTGCGTTAACTATTCTCAAGGTCAAAGCATTCTACAAAATTCTTCAAGTTCCTCCAATTGTAAATTATGGTAAGTAATTTTTATGACCATTTATGCAAACAATCGCAGTTTCTTAATTAGTCTTAAAGCAGTAAAGTCAGAAGCTGTCTAAAGTTTTGCGAACTCAGTTCTATCAAACGGAGATCTTTTTAAAATCATATCACCTCCCCTTATACCGGAAGTCTACATCACTTCATTATTTAAAAAAAAGTAGCCTATAAATTATTGAATTTTTAAATTTCAATTAAGTTTTATAAAAATTCATGTTGAACAACTATATTATGTGCCATTTTAAAATTTTTGTTTTTTTTCTAAATTTTTATTATTTTGACATAGTCATATAAATCGCAAACGCAATAAAACATATACGCCAATAAGATTTTGTTTTGTTTCAAAACGTCGTAAGTACTACAGAAGAAAACCACTATAAAATTTATTCTAATGTTTGTGGAATAGTTTCATAAGTATCAGTCTTTTAAGTTATGTAACGTATTTAATTCTCAGTGAAATTGATATGTATTGATTTCAAATTGTGCACTTTTATATAATGTTTAAATGTAACTGCCCTATAGCATTTGTTTGCATATTGATCATTTAAATCTAGAGCTTATTTCATTTAAGTATCATTAGAAAATTATTCTGTGATAGTTAGAATCTTATGTCATTACCTCTGTGTTATTTGAAATTAATGCTACATGTTGTTAAGTGCAAAGATACAGTGTGCGCACATTGACAAGGAAAGCGATTTAATAACGAACAGTAACGAACAGTAAAGGTTTGTCACGATTTTTCGTAAAAAAAAGCTGCGAGATAGTCAAGCAATCATGCTTGGTAAAATCACAGCGTGAGGAAAGTGACTAGCCATTGAATAGGCCCTAATAATTAATTAGTGCTTAGCAGAGACGTAGATCCGCGTTTGCTTTTCGTTAATGGTTAGTAGAAGATACAATTTTATTAACTCTAAATAAGATTCTTTCAGAAAAAGCAAGATTTAATTAAATTTAGTTACGTTCCATGTGCAGAGAGAGATATAACAAGTTCTGCGGCTCGAATCTTTTACACATTTTGTGTGATTCATGTATTTGAAGGTGATATTTATAAGTAAATGTTTTAAAACAAAAGGTTTGCAGTTGGATATTGTTCGTTATTGGCCTTGAATCGATTGTAGAAGATAAAAGGTATTCGAAAACATTCTGGAAAAGTTCAATAAGGTTTCTGAATTTTGTTTCTTATAAAGTGGATTATTCAAGGTGAGCTATAAACTGCAAATTAATATATCCACTGTGGATGCTTTAGTTGTTTAAAATTATGAGAAAATTAATAGTTGTAAATATAATTAAAATAATTGTTTAATGTAATTCTGTTACAATTCAATTAAGTCTGAATAATTTAGTTTTGATTTTAATAGAAATTTTTTTTTGTACTAACCGATAGTGCCTGAACATAACTTATTTTGGTTCTAATTGGAACACCAGATGATATGTTGTTCAAAAATATTGCATTCTTAATTTGAACATGTGTAAACTATTTATATATTATGAATTGTTTATTATTGGTGTTGATATCAATATTCTATACATTAAGTATTTGTTTCTTAATTAACACATTTCAAGAGAAAGTAAGCACATGTTAACAAATATTAGTACTGATGTTTTACCTATATATAAATTCGTATGATTAAATTTTGATGTTGTTTCTAAGTGAAAGTAGTTTTAAATGAAGTTTAATTATTTTAAATGAACTTGAAATAATTTTTAAAAATCTGAATTTAATATCTAAGAAGAGGGCCTAATTAACTGAACTATTAGCTTGTAAATAAGAACTCTGATATTATGATTATAACGTTTTGTTAGATTAATCTTTTACTTATATCCGAAAAGGATATAAAAATTATAATTTTGGGTTTATAACTTAATTAAAAGAGAAACAAAAACTCCAATAGAAGATGACATTTTATACTTTTAAGTAATGAGAAGTGTATTTACTATTTACAACTTTTGCATTTTTGAAGAAACACAATGATAAATTTAATTATGTGACTTTCTGTTCAGAATTAACACTAACATCAAGCTGTGGTACGATGGTACGCAATTGTTTTGGAATATATTTGGAGTATATTATCAATAATTCAATAATTTAGTTATGGGTTTTGAATTAATTGTTAGAAAGTTTCTACATCTCTTCTCAGTCAAATTTATTTTTAATCATGTTTAAAGACGCGGTGGCGCCCTGTTTTCTTCTAAAAATTTTAGTTACCATATTCAACCCGCGTCCAAACTCATGCTCTCTTATGAATTTAACCCAAACTACTTGTTAGGGTAGTTTCGTCTATTCGAAGCATACTCCATATCCTTGGGAATCCCAAATTACTTACACTGGTACTCACATCGTAGGGTCAGTACTATATTACAGTGGAAACTCTTGTATTTTATTTGATTAAACGATTATTACGTTAAAAAGCCACAAACATTTTATTACTATTATTTATACACCGTCAAGTGCTTTTTACAATTAAAAGTGAGGTATATTGGTAATAAAACTGAGCCAGAAACAAATTCCTGTTAAGTTAATAAAAGATTTTTCAAAACCGAACCGTTATAGATAAGAATAACCTAAATTAATGGTAATTCATTTTGAATGCAAATGCTTTTCTTAAGGACTGATAATCTTTTCTATCAAACCGACAAACCAGGTGCTGGTTGGCGTTTTTCCTTTTTTGTTATAAGTGGTCAATTATCAGAATATTTTCCTCAAATTCGTTTAATAGTCTAACCCCTCATACTGTTTGTCTGGAAATCTTTATAGGAAGATATCATCGGTTATCATTAGCCGGCGTATATCTTCTGAAATATGCAAGATATAAAAAACATGCATATGAAAAAGTTTTTTTAATATATTTTCTCTACAAATATAAGGCATTAGGTATTTTTCATGGTCTACTATATTTGAGCGATACTATGCCACTTAGATTTTTAAATAGAACACCCTGTATATTTTGATAAAATATTCTACTTGAAATTGTCTTTACGGCAATATGCCACAATCAATGATTTCTATTCCAATTGCACTAAATAACTCAAATAATGGAATTGCAATCGGAAATTGTGATTATAGTTTATTTGCTGTATAAATTAATACATTGAAAATTTGTTTATACATACATTTGAAAATAATAGCTAACTAGAAAACTAATTATCTTAGTAAATGTTCAAATTGTCTACCATTACATTCTAAACATTTATTAACTCGAACAATTAACTTTTTTCTAGCATCTTGCTACATGACCAGGGTAATTGCAAACAAGTCGCTCTTATTTTAACGGTTAACTCTTCAATATTTCAAAAAGGGGTAGAATTAATACACACTTGGTCTTTTAAAAACTCCCAAACAAAGAAGTCGAGAACTGATAGATTAGGTGATCTGGGAGGCCATAAAATCGGCCCCTTATTACCAATCCAGTTCTGACCAAACTAATTATTGAGATAAGTTGTAACATTGATTCCATTATGTGGTAAAGCGCCATCGTGCTGAAACCATGTTTCACCTGATAGCTGGTGGAATGTCATGTAAGAAATCTTGAAATGAAGTTTGCAAAAACATTAAGTATATATTTGACAGATAATTGTGAATATACAACTGAAATACTGCAACGGCATTTGTTAACAGAAACAGACTCTTAATGAAATTCTATTATTTAGGTTATTTAGCGCACTTTGATATGAAATCATTGGTTGTGGTATAATGCCGTAAAGACAATTTCAAGTAGAATATTTTTTCAAAAAAATATACAGGGTGTTCTATTTAAAAACCAAAGTGACATAGTATTGCTCAAATATAGCAGCCCATGAAAAATACATAATGCCTTATATTTGTAGAGAAAATATATATAAAAACTGTTTCCCACGATATTTTTCTATATCTTAAATATTTTCGAAGATATACCCTGGCTATTGATTACCGGACCACCATATAAATATATATATATATATATATATATATATATATAAATACATAATATATTTTAAAGATAATGTGTACTTCTAGTAATATTGAATGTTTTTTATGAAAACCCTTTTATAATGCCTAAATTTTCGGATGTATTTAATCCTTGATCACAGGCTTCTATAAATGTTACAAACAACTACGCTAAATTATACAAATATTAATTGCAACTTACAAGATGCGTTGTTTTAAAAATTAACATCGAAATTAAATATTAAACATAACTTTCTTAGTTATCACTTCTAAATGTATAAGAAGAAATGTAAAAATAAAAATTATGTCAGATTTTGAAATCTTTCAAATTTTCTTTTTTAACAGGATACCTGATATACCTGAATCGAGCTCAAACCACTAATTTTTTTTTTTTTATTTATACTATCTTTTGCACTAAAAATTAGATACATTTCAAGAAATAGTCTTTTTTGTTTATCTTTCTCTAATTCTAAAATTTTTGGATTTTTGAAATCGATTTGAATGCAATGGATTTCAAGTGATAAAACACCAACACTACTAAGTATGGAAGTACAGAATTGAATCGAAACTACATAATAGATTCTATAGATGGCTATAAAAGTACGTCTGGCCTTTGAGATTTGCAGAATGTTACAGCAAAATTTATTTGCAAACGTAACAAACCTTTTCGTGGCGACACCCGGTTTTATGCCCCAAAGGCAATTAAAATAAAAAAAGACAAGTTATTTGCAGTCCGCAATAAGAAATAGTGCATAAAATAAGATGTATCTGTAAACAAACTCTTATGAAAACAATAAGAGCTATTGACAAATACAAATCGGGCTAGTAGTTATATAGCCATTAACAAAACATTAGCTTTATTACTTCACAGGTGAGGAAACATCCACTGACCGACGGTTTCGGCTTGTTAGGCCTCATCAGAGCAGATTAGTTTCCAACCCTATGAAGTAATCGAAGCTATTATACTGATATAATTTCGAAACAATCTCTGTACTATGGCAAAAGTAAATAAAACCGCCATCAGGTGATAAAACACCAACACTACTAAGTGTGGAAGTACAGAATTCCTTCCCTGTGAAGTAATAAAGCTAAGATTTGTTAATGGCTATATAACTACTAGCCCGGTTGACAGTTTTGAATAAGAGAAGACAAATTTACTTAATTAGGGTGTTGGAATATTTTTAACAATTATTTTTTTAGCTTAAGTAGGGTATAGTAATGTAAGATCAATGTAATTTAGCCAAGGATAATGTAACATAATATTTATATAAACATAGGGCAGAATAAATAATAATTGAGGTAAAATCTTTCTAACGTATTTAAATTTGTAGTAAAGTGATTATATGAAAATCTAAAAGCGTGGACCAGGTGATAAAATAACATTTCTGTTCTCTAACGTAAATTCCGACACGTTTAAACAAAACAACAAGGGAAGATAATATTTCTGGCTAAGCTTGGCAACAAACTTTAATGGGTTATCGGAAAAGAACAACCGTTGGGATTATTGTAAACGCGGTTTTGTGGTTAAAATATTGATTTCAATCTTGGAGGTGGTATAGTAAAGAGTTCAACAAAAGACCAAGACAGAATAAAAGTGTATTGAGTGCAAGAGATATGCGTATACATAATTCAAAAGGCAGTATAGTTGGGTGACATAAATAAAATCGATATTTTCAAAAATGTTTAAAAGCAAACACACATCTGTTAAAAAGTGGGAGAATGGAGCCAAGAAAGGTGATTGGTGTGATTTGCACAAGAAGGGCAGAGATCTAGCTGGTGGAAGCGTATGTGTGAGATAAAGCTATACGTGCAAGGGAGATGAGAGATGTTTGCTCAAGTTGAAAGCGTTGACAAATAAAGATGTAGTGGCTAAATTCGAACAAGGGAGTGACAGTTTGAAGCGATTTACCGAGTATTATTATGTTCGTTATGAAAATTTACAAGAATCTGAGGTTCGTTAGGGATTTTTCGCTGAAACAACAAGCGGTTAGAAAAGATTTTCCAGAATTTTGGGAACGGATATACAAGTGTACGGACCAATTTAAAACAGGGGGGGCGAATATTACTTATATAATCACTGGCAGTGAGGGGCCAGTTTCTCTTTCTTTTTCGTTCTGATTTCATCCAGCATTGGTGATAATAGTTACTTTTATGTCAACTAGTGCAAGTTAATAAAATTTTATGTAGAAGTTAATAAAGCATCTTTGTGGTAAAACGTTAAAGTGGAACGTAGGTACAAAGCTTGTTAAGTTAGTATTGGAATGCACGAAAATTATAAAGTTTGAAAGTGCTTGGATTATACAAAAAAGCGATGTTTGAATAATAAAAGTTAAGTTTGGAGATTGGAATTTTTGGAGTGGAAATTGAAAACAGCGGTATGCATGGCAGATATGGTAATTGGACCAGGGAGTTAGCTGGTGGACTGGGTATCTACTAGACGGCAGCATCTCCAAGGTGCTAGGTGGTGGAACACATTTAGAAGATAAAAACCAAGTAGGCAATAGAATAGACCATTGAGTGGTGAATATTTTTATGGTGTTTGTGATTATTTGGATTTGAGTTTGATTTGTTTTATTATGATTTGATATTTTATGAACAGACATTTATGGGCCTTTAAAAGAAAATTGATCTTTAAAAATAATTAATGAATATACAGATAACCAAATGTTGTAAAGAGGTGTAGAGGGTTTATTGATATTTGGTAGTGCAGGATATTTATACGCACAGTTGTAGAGTTTTATTATGAGTTCATGCTAAGACCAAAAGGGTAACGTAAGGTATGAGGAACGCCCTCTTACTTTAAATCAAAATACATGTGTTTAAAAGGTTATCAATTTGCATGATTATTATTATAAAATTATTGAATTTTATAGATGTACCTAAAGGAATGGTGTTTTAAATGTATTATGGATCTAATGTAAATAGAGTGTGATATATTTGGTCAATTGAGTTATTTTTGAGTGTGTAATTGGTGTGAATGTCTATTTAGGTTTCAGCATGAGGATATTGCGAGGTAGTTTTTGGATGTAACAGGTAGGTGTCCATATTAATTGAGGAAATTAGGTAAGAGGAATTATTGGGAGCAGCCGAGGACAAGATTTGATTGTACAGGTTGTTACGTTTTTTTCGTGGCAGCCACGTTGGGCGCCAAATTTATGCTACGTTGGCTCGTAGCCGTGCGTAACACCAAGAAAGTCAAGGAAATGACCGGGCTCAATCGGAGAATAGGGGGGGTTGTCGAAAGCAGACTGACATATGATGTATGCGGCGGTAAGGAGTTAGTAACAGTACCTGCAATAAAATTAGTTAAGCAAACCTGAAAAAAAAACATTAGTCCTGCAAACCTGAAATAAAGAAAAAGCATAGCATGTTTATCAAGCATCAATTATTCAGTACTTTGTAGAATGTAAATAAAACTGTTTGGATAATCTACATAATATAATCACGATAAAAGCATTACAAAAATTTTTATTACAAAGTGAGGTAATATTGGGGAGTAGCAGAAACGTTTCCTCACACACCAATTAAACATAGATCAGACAAAATTATAACAAAAGATAAATAGGTAGACACAAGTGATATGAGTAGTCCAGTATTGTTGTTTTTTCTTTTTTTTCTTTTTTTTTCTTTAATAATAGCATGCAATTATAACCAGGAGCACAGGAAGAGTTTCTATAGAATTGGAGCAGTTCGGCTACTGATAGCCTATTCGCGGGGGTGGAAGTTGTGGTACAACAGACAGGAACACATGCAACACACGCAACTAAGAACAATTAAAGTTAGTATAATTCCGATCCAAACATCCGCCAAGAATTTTTCGTATTGCGGATCTGCTTCAGCAGAAAGAACTTCGTCAACTTCTGTAGCTAATTTCAGTTGGTACAGGCATTGTTTGAATACGGTGAAACATTTAAAAGCACGATCACTCTCCCAATCTCGTCTTTAAACAAAATGTTCGTTCATATTTTATTTACTTATTAAATGCAAGGTAAATTTCACATATCATTAATACGGAATGAGTTAAACACTTCTGCAATTTCATTTTGTAAATGTTTTAGGGAGTTTAAAACCTGACTAAAGTGGCTCCTTTAAGAATTCTGTACCAGTTTATTGCACTTACCCTGATAAACAAAAAGGGACCACGAAAACTAGATCGCACACACATTTCAAATATAAAAAGACAAATCAACTAAAAAACACAATCAATAAAGCAACGCGTATCACTAAGTCAATGTTCCGTAAAACGCACGTGCAGGTCGAGTAAACACGTTCGCCTATAAAGCATCTTTCCTTCCATGTAATCAGAACTACACTCCCTACAGTTAAGATACGACTCTCGTTTCACAAGAAAAACAATTAAAATCGTGCCGTGTTTGTTAAAGAACAATTTTAAAATTTATCCCGCATTCATTCTCACTAGTTTCAAAGCAAACAGCAAACAGTGTTTTTCACGTAATTCATATCTAGGAACCAAGCACGAAACTAACAACCGCTCATCTGTTTATATCACCTCGTTGTTACCATAACCTCTAATCGACTTTTTATCTAGACTTCGTTAATAACATAAGGAACAGAATTTATATCAGCGGTTAGACAAGAACGATGCAATTTATAATTAATTACAAGCGGTTTATAATTTTCAATAAGTTGGAAAGTAATTTACGAATAATCCTATTTAAAATTCGATCCTTGCAATTTATTTATTAATTGAAAATCAACCTTCAATTTATCTATCTTTAAATTACTACACACGAGTTAAATTGCATACCATTCTGCATTATTCTGAAGTATTTACTTTATACAAACAGCGATCCCAAAGAAACGACGCCTTCGCCCAAGGGGTTAATAAATATAAAATATAGAAATAGTAATTGCAGAAAGGTATTTACTAATTGAGAAAAAGCGTAAAAAGATTAAGCCATTAAAAAATGCACGTTACAAGGTTTAAACATCACAGAATTAAGACAGTCCAATCGTGGGGCATGATTCCAGGGGTAAGCACACAATAATTATGCAGCCCAACAGTGGGGCACGATTTCAGGAACGTTCCAGACAAAAGCTCACAATAATATATATATATATATATATATATATATATATATATATAATGTTTTTAATTTAAAAGTGAAAAACTAAAAAAGTTATGTTTAATACTTAATTTCGATGTTAATTTTTAAAACAACTCATCTAGTAAGTTGCAATTAATATTTGTATAATTTAGCCTAGTTGTTTGTAACATTCTTAAAGCCTGTGATCAAGGATTAAATAAATCCGAAAATTTAGGCAATATAAAAGTTTTCTTTTTACCAGCTGACCTCAAACCCATTAAAAACATTTAATATTACTAGATGGTCATTAACTCATTATCTTTAAAATATATATATATATATATATATATATATATATATATATATATATATAATTCTTAGTATTGTAAACATAGTTGCTTGTATATACTAGTTCTGCAAAACACGGATAGTACCTACCCTGGTATCAACAGGATGCTCTACATCTTCAAGAAATTATATTTTCTGTCACTGCTATTTATTCTTTCTGTTCAATGGAATTACCTTTTGCAACATTGTTCATTCCCTATACAACAAAGTTCTACGAGTTTTTAAGTTTAATATATTATAAAATTCAGAAGCTTTTGCAAAAAAATAAGTTTTTAAGTTTTAAAGTTTTATCGAGATTTGATTACTCAGATTTACTTAACAAAGTCTAAAAGTCATCATTTTTCAAGAAGGTAATGAATTAAAGGGATTTGAAATTTGCACAGAAGTCTTGGCAATTAAAACAAATCATTCGTGCTTTGTGTTGAACTTGTCTCTTACACATGCTTGTATCATATAAACTATAAAGGTTTTACGTAAAAAATTTTAAGAAGAGCAAACCAATTATGTTTATATAGTTATAAAAAAAATATTTTTCTTTTAGATTATTTGCAAAGGAAATGCATTTCCTTTACGATTAAAATGTGCATTTAGTGTGCGTTAAGTTAACGTCCTTCAAATGCTATAATAACAACTATAGTTGATCTTTACTATACTTAGTTCATTGTTTAATTCATAAAAGTTCAATGCCATTTCAATACATGAGAACGAAACACAAATTCAATCATTTGATGGACATCGATTAAACGTTTTAATTATTCAGGTTCTTAAACCGCCTACCTCACGAACGTGAAACAATAATTGTCAACGTTCAATGCTATTTATAATCATTCTATGATTAATTCAAATTTAAAGCAGTTCAAAGGTTACGATATGTATCACTCATATATGTATAACTGATAATGTATTATTTATTATTTTTACATAAAGTAATATTTATATGACACACTTATGTTTTTTATTTTATAGGAAAAAAGGAGCTACTTCATAAAATCAATGGACGCTTTCCACCTTCTCAACTTATCGCTATCATGGGTCCATCTGGAGCTGGAAAAAGTACGCTCTTGGATGTTCTCAGTGGTTACCGAATTAGTAATGTCGGAGGAACAGTATATACTAACGGTCATGTTCGAAATTTAACAGCGTTTCGAAAAATTTCTTGTTACATTACTCAAGAAAACCGTCTTCAGTCTCTTCTAACAGTTAGAGAAAACATGCAAGTAGCCGCTGACCTCAAACTTGGGTTTAATATTTCACAGCAGAAAAAGGAAGATATTGTAAGTTTTTATCTTTGTTGGCTAAAAGAAAGTCTCAAGTGTAAAGTGTAAACTATGTTTAGTTAAAAATAAGATGAAGCTTATTTGGTAAAAACAATAATTGTCATAAGGATCTACGCTACTTGGCATGAAATACAATTCGTAGAACTTTCTTAACTTCACACCAAATCTGAAAAACGCAAATTAGCAAAACAAGTCGTTAACTATGATCAGTAATCTATGTATGATTTATTTTAGAAAACAAAACAAAATCGCCTGGATGGGGTTTATGTAGGTTTATGTGAATGGTTTGTAGCGTTTTCTTTACGTTTTTTTTAATGGTAGTTTTCCAACGTTTTTAAATTCAAAGACATATTTATTTTGTAGCTAAAACTATTTCTTAATTTTGCCCTAGCATTAAAAGGAAATCGTTCCTGTTTTTCATTAAGTACTAAGTGGTTACCAATTAGCACATTTCAAAAAATTGAAAATGCTTCTTTTTGTTCATTTATGCTTCTTTATATTTTAACATCTTTATTATAAAAACATTTGTACAAGTAAGGAAAGGTCATGGACCTTCACGACAGTTTTTCAATGTTTGTGGAATGCAAAAAAACGCTAATGTTCAAAGTTATAAAATCTTGACTTCAACAATAGAATGTACTCTATCGATGGAATTACATTATTTTTGTCAATTTAAAAAAATAAAATTTTCAGATTTAATAAAAAAAAAATAATAAAGTTGCCCAAGGTACAACATGTATTGTACCTTGGGCCTTGGAAAGAAATTACAAAAAAGGAAAATTCGAAATTGTGTCGAAGGGTTTATTTAATAAAATAATATTGTAAGACATGGAAACTTAACTATTCAACTTTTACGGCGAAAAATCAATACCAAAAGTTAACACGTTCCTTTGTCTTTCTGATAAGTCTTGATGTATAAGTTGTAGCAGAGATAAAACAATGCATTCTTTCTCAATAGAAAATATTGCATTACTCTCTTTTAAAAACTGTTTGTAGAACTGAACATTTTAAATATTTGACCTGAAATTCGTCACTTTCGGTATGTATTATTTTCGCTACATAAAATGCGATGTTTTTTTTCCCGTTATTTTCGCTAACACATATTCATCTTATTTTAAAGCGCTGTTATCAAATGCGTGTTCCTCGAGCTCAAAAATCTCATCAGATATTTCCGAACTATCTGAAGTGGTAGAATATGTGTCATCTTCATAAGAAGTTTCCATTTCAACTCCAGCTTTCTTTTTTAGATTCAATATGCTTCAGATAGTTTGTTTCCTTGTTTTAGATCTTCTTTTCGTTGTCTTTCACTAAAAATTCCTACAATTTTGCTCTTCTCTGGAGTATCGGTCAAAGTTCGGCTCTTAGCTTTCTTGCGATTAGCGACTTTTAGGGCACGTGTAATTTGCCTGTTGTACTAGCTACAGTGGACGGTGGTCCTTAGAAGCTTATTCTTAATCGTACCTTGTAATAAAATAAAACAACTCAGATACAACGAAATTACATATACTCGACTAAATACAATTCTCAGTACACGTTTTTTTCTTTTCCTTTTTTACATAATATTTACTCCTAATAGCCCTACTTACTATCTAATCATCAAAATCCAATAACAAAAGGCATACGTAAAAACGCTAAATTACTTTGATTTTATGCCCTAAAGTTCAAAGTCCTATCAAATAATACCCAACACCATAAAAATACTGTCATTAAACTACCACTTATCTTACTTCTCTTCTTGCACGAATAATAAACCTTTTTTCTTGCTTTATCTTCGGGCCCAATATTTGTGGATTCCTGATATACTATCACGAGGCGATTGCATTATAACCCTCTACTCAAAAACATACGTTATGAACATAGGAATCTTTTAAATAATTAGACGGATCGCTACCTTATGCAGCCGCAAGCTTGCCTTTTTCGTAAACAAAACCACTTTGTACACACACCTGGTGACCTCGCCTCTTAATATTCCGTATTTGCACCCCAATCAACTTTAACTGACAGTAACTTTACCGATAAATGATTTATTACCGTTATTATACCAAGCGACGATTAATGAAATGTTTACTTCCATTAATATTACTTTTTAATAACACTAATTTCTAAACAAGGTTAAGTTCACGAACGACACCTTATTTTTCTGTTTATTGTCTCCTGTTTGCAACTCGCCTCCTCTAGCATACGCGTCTTACTACCACCTGCACCGTGTTTTGCTAGGGCTGGGTACTATATATTCGAACAGGGATGTGCGCTCTACATTACCCCTCATTAAAGTGGATTTAAAGATTCAAAGACACTTTAATACCTTAACCTAACTTAATATCTAATAAAATGAAAGGAGACCTGTAAAGTGAAGTTTAGATTTCCAACCTTTTTTTAAATGAATAATGTTATATATGCCAACTTCCTTGTGATTGGCATCTTCTAAAACATAAACATTGTGCCCGTATTTTGATTTTACTGAAAAGAGGTCATCAAATAATAGTGAAAGCTTTTTAATGGTCGCATCCTCTGCAGAAGACTGATGGTGAGTGCAACGGTAGACCCACTCTCCCACTTCAAAGTTTGTAACCTCGCTGCAACTCATTATGTCGACGTTAACGACGCTGGGCTTTACTCACTAAAGGATCATGTGCCAGTGCTACGTTCGTATTTTTATCTTTCAATTGTCTCCTCGTTTCGAGTATGCAAATCTCAGTCAACAAGGTTTGCTCCCTAGACTTCCCAAAATGTACTTCGTTTGGTGTTAAACCAGTACTTTCGTGTACGACTTCGTTTAAAAAAGTTTGCATGATATCCAATACACACGTCCAGTTAGTGTGACGTTCGTAACACAGGACCCTTAATAAGCTACCAACTTCCCGGTTTATTCCTTGTCCCTCTCAAAACTTCTTTCATTTTACCGAAAACTGTGTCCCGTTATCGGTTAGCATAGCTGTGGGTTTCCCATTATTCCAAAAATATTCTCGGAACCTATTTATAATTGCAGCCGTCGTAGCTCTTTTTAACGGAAATAATCTCACTAACTTAGAAAATGCGTCAATAACTACAAGTAACTGGTTCACCCCAAAATGTGATCTAGGTAACGGACCTATTAGATCAATACAATTTAATTGCATAGGCCCGGCTGGAAAATTGCTTTGCCTTGAGTCATGACATTTCACAGCAAATTTAGACTGCTGGCACAATCGCCTACCAAGTATCACCTTCCTAATCCTCGCCCTCATTTTGGGCCAACAAAAATCTTGTTTTAGAGCTATGTAACATTTTTGGGAACCGAAATGGCCCCTTTGGATGAGGATCGCTTACCGAGCCAACCCGAAAAAGCATTCTCTTGTACTTGAGATACCACTTTTGTAATTTTTCAGAGCAATTTCCCTTTTCTAATTCAACAATAATAGGAGCCAGAACAGAGTCTGCCCTTTGGTCATTACTCAACATGTCCATTTTATTTTTTGCCCTACGAAAGGCCTCCCGTTTTACTATCTCGTTTAACTCAGCCACATTTGGTTTCTCTGGTTGATCTGCCTTCCTCGGCATGTCAGTAGGATAATGCGACAAACAGTCGGCTACCACATTTTTCTATTCCCGCACATATATTATATCATAACAGTATTCCTGTATTAATAGAGTCCATCGTGTAAGTCTACTATTGAGCAGTCTACACCTCAGAAAAAATGATAGTAACTTGTGGTCAGTAACGAACGTTAGGGTGTTGCCTAAAACAAATATTCACCAATGACGCAGTGCGTATATAACTGCTAACGTCTCTTTTTCCGACGTACAATAACGCAATTCCCCTTCGCGTAAAGAGCGGTTAGTAAAGGCTATAATTTCCTTTTCCCTCATTACGCCATCAATTTGAAACAGAATGGCGCCTAAGGCATACCCTGACGAATCTGTTTGTATAAAATAACCTTCACCCACTCTTGGGTGGTACAGAAACATACTTCCAAATATCGTGCTTTAATCATTTCAAAACTACCGTGTTCCTTTTCCGTCCATTTCCACTGAGTACCTTTTTTTAATAACCTCAATAAAGGAATAGTTAAATCTGAAAAGTTTTGCAAAACCCAGCGATCGTAATTGCATAGACCGAGAAATGCGTGTAGACGTTTTACGTTACGTGGCCCCGGGAACTTAATAGCTTTAATTTGCTTGGGGTCGATAATTATTCCATTGGACGTTAGAATGTGTTCCAAAAACGGCACATGCTCTTTGGCAATAACACTTATGAGCTTAACTGTAAACCCCGCTTTAAAAAGTTTATGAAAAATTGTATTTAAATGCTCCAAATGTTCTGTTGGACTTCTAGAATATATTAAAATATCGTCTACGTATGGACACGCAAACGATTCCACTTCCGACCCTAAGACTAACTCTAAGCACTTAATGGAACTTTCTACGGACGTGCTTAAACCGAAAGGAAGCACACAAAATACAAAACTTCTGCCCTCAAAATTGAAACCTGTATATTTTTGATCATTGTTTTCACTGGGTACTTGCCAGTAGCTACTAGTCAGGTCAGTCGTACTGAGACACTGACCTTCAACAAAATTAAACAACAGACCCACCGGGTTTGGTGGCATCACATGATCCTTCATCTTTTTTAATCACCACTACTAGTGGGTTAATATATTGCGTTCTCTCGGGCGTAATTATGCTCCACTTTAACGTGTCGTGAATCTGCTTCTTTGCCGCATCCGTATATGCTTGGGGAATGGGGTAGGATTACTGAAAATAGGGCGAGTCGTCTCGCATTTCAATAGTGTGTTGCAAAATGTTTGTCAGGCTGAGCTGGTCGAAAAACAATGACTCTTATTTATCAAGTACACCAAATAAGTCTTTTCCCTGCAAATCATCAAACATCTCCGCTAGAGATGCCACATTTCTCCTGTCCTCCCTTGTATATATATATATATATATATATATATATATAAATATTTGTAATTCGTTCTATCCTTCCCACTTTTCTCTGTTAAAAATTGTCGGTTGAACATACGGTCGCGTTACACAAATTTTCCCTAGAATTTTCTCGTCAATATTGGGTCATTCGCCCCCCCCCTCTCGCCTCTTTCGTTATTTGAATTATTTGTCTTAGGCATATACCTGACTGAAGCATTTATATTTCTCGGTTCCGATTCATAAGTTTTGCCGATTTTCTGTAAAAACGATTCAACGTTTGTCATTTCTGTATACCCATAATTTAAAATTCCTCTCCTGATATCTGGTGGAAAATGCGTACTAAGCATTTCTATAAGTTCCTTATCCAGTATTTGATCACTCAGATACGTAGCTTCTTCTGCTAAATTTAGAAAATATTCCGCTCGATTACCTCTTTCTAATTTACCGTACTTAATTTTTAAAAACGACTCCATTTCATACATCATATTCCAATACCGCTGCCCAAAAGATTTTCAAAAGTTTCGTAATTGTCAAATGACGATTCCTTTAAGACAATCCAATTTACTGCACTACCACAAACACAGTTAACTGCTACTCTCACCTGTTTACTATAGGAAGTTTCCGCGTCATCTATTAATGTCTTTAATTTTTTTAGAAAAGCCATTGGGTGTATCGAACCCTTTGGACTAAAAACTAGTGAGCTACCTCCTAAATCTTTCCAAACCGCAACACAACTACGGTCAAAATCTCTGGTATTATTTACTATAAAAAAAATTTTTGAACTAGCTGCGTTCTGCTCGCCGTTGCCCTCATTCAGGGTTCATCACCTCCCTTTTTACAGGTATTTACAAAATGTCCTATTTACTCTTGCATTGCCATAATCCTTAACGTCAGCCGATCTAAATGTTCCTTTAAATTAGCCTAGCCTCACTATCCTCCCCGTTTTCTCTTTTCTTCTTTTTCGCTCCTCTCCTCTGCTTCTACTGCCGTTCCTATTTCATAGCCACACCGTACTGTATTCCATACATATGCTTTTAACAATTCTTTCCTTGTTTTCCTGTTAGTTGTCTTCAAACATAGCCGCTACCCTTTTTTGTTACATACAGCTTGGTACCCCTTCTATTGTTTTCTAAATATTTACCCTATTTTACATATATTCAGTAGTATATGAAGGAATACCTTCGGGTGGAGCCTTGGAAAATCACATGTAAGGTATATGAAGGTGGTTAAGCATCCTGCAGTTACCAAGATCCCCCATCACTTAACCTTTAGCTGAATTAATAGTTTTCCAGTGTATTCTTTCGTATAATCAATATTAGTTGAGAACATTGCCAAACCAACACCTGTAGTTGCTTTTAATAATCATCATGTTCAAGTACAATTTTTTTTCGTCATTAGGTTTTCTATCTTGGAGAAGTTAAAGTCTATGGTAGAAATAGCGGTAGACAGTATAAGGGTTAAAGCTCTAGTTGACACCGGAAGTTCAGAAATCTTTATAGATAAAGAGTTTGTTAAGCAACATCATATTAAAAATTTCCCTTCTGAGGGGAATGTTGTGCTTGCTTCTTCAACTATGATTTCCAAAGTTTCAGCTCATTGTAGAGTTGAACTAGAAATAATGGAACACAGTTATGGAATAGTTAAATTATACATCTTACAAAACCTCTGTAGCGACGTCATAATTGGTCATGACGTTTTAAAGCGACACTGCTCATTGGAAGTACGTTACGGTGGGGGAAAGAAGCCACTCTCAGTTTGCAGTTTGACTGTAGCTAACATCCCACAAGTCTCATTATTTTCTAACTTGCTACCAAGCTATACGCCAACTGCGATTGAATCCAGACGTTATTCTAAAGAAGATTTGGAGTTATTAGGGTAGAAACTAACAAACCATTACTTGAAGGAGTGATTGAGCCTAGTGTTTCGCCGTGGAGAGCACAACCACTGGTGTGTAAAAGCAAGAACTATAGAAAGCGAATGGTAATCGACTATTCGCGAACTATTAACAGGTACACTTCACTCGGTGGTTATCCATTGCCTAGAATAGAAGAAATTGTAAACAAAATATCGCAATACCAGGTATTCAGTTCAATTAATTTCAAAGGCGCTTACTGCCAAATCTCAATTCGCACTGAGAATAAACATTATACGACTTTCGAGGCCCATACCATTTGGTGTTACGAATGGAGTGGCTGCGTTATTGAAACTGAGAATCTCAAGAATACTTATTCGTATTTGCACTATGTTACTGTGTGTCGGAAAACCCAAGAGGAGCATGACGTTTCCTTGCAGAGATTTATAGAAGCAGCCAAAAAGCACGGTTTAACACTGAATGAAGACAAATGAACATTTTCTCAGAAAACTATTAAAATTTTGGGTTACCTGATTAAAATAATACGCTAAGGCCCGACCCTGATAGGCTTAATCCGTTGCTGAAACTTGCGGTGCCGGGAAACAGCGCGTCTCTGACAAGGGCTATTGCTTTGTTATCATACTACTCAAGATGGGTACTGAAATTTTCGAGAAAAATTAAACCGCTTGTTCAGAGCAAAAGCTTTCCTATAGCACCAAGTACAATCGCAGCCTTTACTGTGGAAACAGATCCCTCTGATTTTGCTATTGCTTTGATTTTGTCGCAAGACGAGCGACCAGTGGCGTTTTTTTCTAAATCCCTCTCTGGTGTAGAACAAAAGCAATCGACTGTGGAGAATGAGGCTAGTATTATTTTGGAAGCCCTGCGGAAATGGAGGCTTTTTTTAATAAACAGACATTTTGGACTTATAACTGATCAAAAATCTGTGTCTTTCATGTTTGGCGATAAAACATGCAATAAGATAAAGAATGACAAAAACATGAGATGACGACTGGAATTGTCCTCCTATAAATACGACATTATTTATAGACCTGGCGACAAGAACCTGGCTGCCGATGCGTTTTTACGAGCGTGCTTCTTAAACTTAACAGGCAGTGAAGAAAAGTTATGGGAACTTCATAATTCACGTGCCATCCTGGAATTACAAAGATGTATCATTGGATCCGAAGCAAAAACTTACCTTATACGGTTGATGACGTAAGGAAGATGAATGCGACCTGCAGGGAGTGATGTGAAATCAAACCAAGGTTCGCCAAAATTACGAATACACTGATTATAGCTACCTCTGCCTTTGAGCGGCTGAGTGTGGATTTCAAAGGATCCATACCATCCCGTACTACCATAATTGATGAATTTTCACGTTTTCCCTTTGCTTTTGCTTGTGCTGAAATACCTTCCCAAACGATAATTAAATGCTTAGGGCTAGTGTTTTCAGTATTTGGGATGCCTTCATATGTCCACTCTGATCGTAGTACCAACTCCTCTCGAATGAAGTCAAATCATACTTGACATCCTACCAGTCGGACTAGTTCATACAATCCGCGGGTCAATGGACAAGTGGAGTGTTATAATGGTATAATATGGAAAAGTGCATTGCTTGCGCTGAAATCAAAGAAGCTGAAAGAAGACCTGTGGGAGACTGTACTTACTAAAGTCATACACTCTATAAGGTCGTTGCTTTGTACCGCCACGAATGCAACTCCTCATGAACGAATGTTTAATCATCTCCGTCGTTCGCAAAATGGGCTGTCCTTGCCAAGCTGGCTGTTGACACCAGGTATAATCTTTCTAAAGTAGGGTACTAGAAATAGCAAATACCAGTGACCGCTTGAGAAAGTGGAATTATTAGAAAGAAATCCTTATTATGCTTATATTCACTCCCCTTCTGGCAGAGAGGACACCGTTTCTATTTGACTGCTTGCTCCTTGCGGCGAGAACACGGAACACTTGGAAAGGACCATTGATTCTAATAACGACCTTCTAAATACTGGTATGGAAAGTAAAATGGAACTGTCTAACGACCCTGTTGCTCCTGAGGCTAATACTAATACCGAAGTTGACGTACATTCCGGTTCTAGCGATCAGTATCTTCGGCAAAGTAGTATCTCGAGCAACGAACCCGGTGAGCACACTACTTTTCAAACCTTTTTGGAATGCCGCTCGCGTCGGGAACCGAAGTATTTATCGGATTACGTAAGATTTTAAGGGTGAGGTGAATGTTGTGAATTAGTTACCTTTCTAGGCCCCCGCTACTTTGTACTAATGAATCCTTTTTGTTTGTTGCAATAGCTTTAAGTTGTTGATACTACTTGTCACATTTCTGTAAACTAGTAGTGTAATTTTATTGCTGAATAAAGCCTAATTTAAGATTTATACTTCATATATAATTAATAAATAAGGAAGTGAAGTACAATGTGTGATTTTATAAAAAAGTTACAATTTAGAATATTTCTTAGAAAATGTTTGTATTTGCCTAATGCAAAATTTGTTAATTTTTAGCACCCTTTGGAAAGACATTTTCTATATAGTTACATTATGGGATCGCTACTCTTGATAATACACGTTTGTTCTATTTAAACGTCGATATTTACATGTTACTCGATTTCATCAAAATAATTTTATAACCTTGCAAGGAATTATACAATAAACATTAACCACTGATAAAACCCTTAGTAATTATATTTTATAAAAAAAGGTGTTTAGTTTTTTAAATGTATTGCAAATGTAATTAAATTTTAATGAAAACTTAGTAATCTAATTAACTGATTTAAAACCACAACTTTCAAATATTATACTAAGTTGTTACGTATTTATTACACATTACATCCACGTGCTGAATTATTATCACATCACTTATCAGTACCCATGACCGTTAGCCTCTGCATCAGCTGTATAGAACTAGGGCATTTTTTATATAAAATAATAACAAGTTTAACAAAAGGAAATATTAATCATAGTATTTATTTTAGATTATGGAGATACTAAGCACGCTTGGAATAGATGGCACCTTAGACACCAGAACTTCTGGATTATCAGGTGGTCAGCAAAAAAGGCTCTCAATTGCTCTAGAAATGATAGATAACCCTAGCGTTATGTTTTTAGACGAGCCTACTACGTAAGTGTCAATTATTGTGTGAAAATTTTACTGAGAGACGTTTAATAGGGGTTTGGACAGTTCCTCCTGCAGTCAATGCATTAAACTGTTACAACAGCTTGCAAGACAGGGACGTACCATTATTTGTACAATTCATCAACCGTCAGCTTCCCATTTTCAATTTTTTGACCAAGTATACGTATTATCTTCTGGAAATTGCTTATATCAAGGATCACCACAAAATTTAATGCCATTTTTAGATTCAATAAATCTATCTTGCCCTATGTTTCACAACCCTGCTGATTATGGTGAGTATCGTTACATGAAATCTTTTCTTAAAGATATTTTTTAGTCGTTGAACTAGCTTGCGGTGAATATGGACTTGACAAAATAGAATCCATGTTGAAAGCTAGCGATAATGGCAAGAACTTAGAGTGGTTAAATAATTATCAACATTTAGCATCATTAAGTACTCTAAAAGGTATTTTAAATGGATCTTCTACAAGTTTCTTATCCATTATTGGATAGTTCTTGTTTTTGCCGATGTTGTTTGTTTGTCTTTGCTTGTACTGTTTGTATTAATCTTTATAATTGCCCCTACGCAAAATGTAAAGGTATGTGTAAATGGACTTTAATTTTCTACTTCTACAGTTACCCAGACTGCAAATTTTGTACCCAGTTGATTAAGTAAGACAATGATGGTTCCTGCAACATCAAGAATCTAGTAATGTAAATTATACAGCAAAGGTTTAAACAACTGAAACTAGAGGAAACATTCCTTAGAAATTATTATTGGTGACTTTGTTCTTTTCTTTGAAAATGGCGAAAACGCGTTACTTAAAACTTTTGCAAAAATTAACCTATCTATTTCTTCACCTGGCTACATTTGCTTCAGCGTTCAGTCCTCTAGAAAGGCAATGCTCTTGTAAAGATATTGATGAATATTCAATATTAAATAATATAAAGTTCTTATTAACTCTGTGATATAAAATTTTTAATCAAAACTCGATCACGCCCTAGACGTTGGGCGGCAGTGTGATATAAAAAAAAAGTCGTGGTAGATTTTTTTGTAAAGTTTACTTTACCTATCGAGAATTCTTATATAACAGTAACAAGCCCAGGGTAAGGTTAGGATGGAAAATGGCTTTTAGAAAAAGAAAACTTTTAAGACTTTTTAGCTAACTGAGTTTTGACCCACGGTCGCATGAAATTGGGTAAATGGGTTTATTAAAGTTGGAAAATAAAATAATGGATGCCACCTAAATTTTTTAATGCAACTGACTAAATCAATTTGCGAGAAAAGGAAAATTTGGAAACCTAAATTATCACTAACCACTTTAAATACAACGTTTGATTATCACAAATATGTTACTGGTGGTCTTTTTCACTGAACTAACAAAGTCTAGGGCGGCTCTGAAACTTAAATACTACCAACATAGATACCCTTTATATCTTATGATCCTGTATAAGCATGAAATCTTTATTTTAGTTTCGTTTAGTTTTTATTGTATCATGATACGCATTCGTTATAAGTTTAACCTTTCAATTACCTAAGAAACTTTAGAGAAGTTTAATAATTATAGAATAATAAACTGAAGTCAAAAATAATTCTATATTTTCATTTAAGATAAGTAATGAACATTATAAGTGTACTTAAAAAAAATAAAATTCTTATAAATGTAGTTTCTGTTTTACTCAGAGGGTGTAAAACAAATCTTAAAATTTAATTGCTTCTAAATCTTGATTTGGATACTTAACTTTTAGTAACAATATTTTTTATAATTATTAGTCTGAGGTAGCGCTACGAAAGACTTTACAGTTCTTTAAAAATTTACTTAACATGTGGCAAAATTATTAATTAGTTAATCTCAGTTTAAACTTCACTTTTCTGGACTTAGGCCCTATTAAATTAACATGTTGGTATTTTAAATGGTAACAAACGAGTGACGATTATTTGTCTGCACGTTTTACTATTGTTTTATATACAACCGGTAAAGTACAATTTCCAAGGTTGAACACATTATTAATTACAAAAGATTGTTCTATGAATTATAACATTACATTCTAAAAAGATAAGCTTTTAGCAAATTATTTGACAAAATTATTCGTGAACGACCGACCCATAGTGAATTGTATACAACAGCATGAGGTGGTTACAAGCTTTCAAAAAAGAATTCACTACATACATATATACGCAATGAAACTTTGCAAAAGCAGCCTTATGTTAGAAAATTAAACAGTCTTAGCACATGGCGGCAATGACCTGTAACCTTCAAATAACATGTTGTTCACCTACTATTCACGCCAGGTGTAGCTGCATACCGGAAATCCAATCTTTGTCCAACAAAATTGCTTACGCATTTATATTTTAAACGAGTTGCATGAAAATAAAATTTGCTTGAACCAAACCAAATTGAATGTGATCAAGATAACAGAAAAGTTGTATTCGGAGTTGCACTGTAATAAATTTCATTATTATTTTTAAATTAATTACACATTCAAACAAACCGCCGCCTAGATGATTTTATACACACTACATATATAAGTTGTCCTAGATAACTAACTAACTGTGCCTTGTATTGCGGCGTCTCTGCCAGGAAAACCTAATTTTTCGCAGCATCTTGAGTGTTTTATAACACCAAGTGACCTTTCTCTTCAACGAGGAAACCTAAAGTGACTATCTGTCACGAATTGACAAAATAACTTGAAAATCTTGGATATTACAAAGAAGTAGGTGCACGCGAATTGAATTGTATACATGTTATCAGTTGGGACGACGTGATACGTTGTAGATTGTAATTCTAATTGAAATTGTAGTGTGCCTTGAAGTTTGTTGGGTTATTAAAAATGCAAGATCAATAAAATCAATAGAATAAACGTTGTTGAATAAATACTAAAATAATAGATGCATAGCAGTAATGTCGACAAATAATTTTGCAGGAAAATTTAAATGTTACAACTAACTCACTGACTGTAGAAACTACCTAACTCACTTTTTAATATACTTTAAATAAGTAACAAAAAATGAATTATGTTTTGTAACAGGGTACGTCACATATTTCATAGATATATGACAATGTTTTGCTTATCTATGAGATATTAAACTGTTCACTTTACGCACCATTTTAGATACTGACAGTACGTTTGACTGCACGACCTTTTATAGCATAGATGTAGTCCACTGAAAATGGGACATAAATCAACTCTTCAACAGTAGATTTTTCAGTTCCATCGATATTGAGATATGTAGATTACTATGACAGTCAAAAGTCAAAAGCAACGGTGAGCAGTGACTGTGTTCTCTTGGCCACTGAAGACTATAAGTATCACATTGTAGAGGGACCGAGATAGGTGAATGTCTTCAATGAAAAGAGAACGCGACGCAATTTTGTCTACAACTCTCTCGAAAGCCTGTCTATTCCGTTTATTCAAATAATGGGATTTTTTCTAAACCTGTTGTCTCAAGAATGCCAAGACAGCACAGAAGATCTTGTACGACTGCCTGACACTCACCATAGTTAGTTGATTGACTTTCAGATGTTTTATCCGAAAATAGTAAAGCATATTTGGTAAATATATTCAAGTTGCGGAGATCGTCGGTTAGCTCAGAATAGAAGGTGAGAGCAAGCGTAACTTAGGGTACGTAATGCAGGGGATTCAAGACCAATGGTCTAATGGCATACATATTTCGTCCACCTCTTAATAAAAATCTAGGTTCAGAAAATTACTATCTGAAAAGATAGAACGCCCTCTAGTACTCGAAGTACTAAAGAAATAATATTTATCTTTCCACGGTACGTTTGAATGAATTCTTATTTTAAGGCTACCTATATTCTCATCTAAAAGTTCTAGAATTAGGTATCTCAAACAGAACAATGCCTGAAAGACCTTCTCAATGCAATCATGAATACTTCAGAAAATAAAAATTAAAATTCTAGGAATTGCTAACAATATTGCATAATAGATTTAGTTTTACGCGTAGCTAAAATACGATTTTGTATACTAAGAAAACGATCGCATAGATCAATATACAAACTTATTAAGGAAAACTCCACTGATCTCTAATAGGAAAAAGAACGCATACCATTATCAAGCGGCTAAACATAATAGATGAGAAGAAACGAAGTTTTCGTTGTTTCTTAAATCTAAAGACCATATGGTAATTTTCAAGTAGACAAAGAGGTGTAATTGCTGTTGAAAGAGATGTAACTAATACAAAACATACCTTAACAAAGAAAATTGCGTTAAAAATAGAAAAGGATAGAACTTAAGAGATTAGAATGGGAAACGATAGAACAGGATTTTCTTTCAGATACCTTCGTCAACAAAGAATATCTCAATAAAGACAAACGTATCAGTTGTAATGGAAAACGGATAAAATATTTCAGATTTACAAATGCCACGACTTTGCCAAGAATAAAGGGGAAATAAACGACAGACTTGTAAATTTAACAAAGGCCGGACAAGGCATAATGATCAATGTTAATAGTGGACCACTAAATAAGGGATTATAACAAATGAATAAATGAACTGATATAGAATACATGAAGAATAAATGAAAATGGAATGGATAGATGCTTCATATGGAATGTATTTCTATATGAACATGTGACTTGGTATCTAAGGAAAACATGCACAACTACTGAAAGCATTCAAAATGTGAATTTGTCAATAAGTGGAAGAAGTAGGATGGACATGAATTGCTAAAACAATAAGGTATTACAAACAGTAGTACATGAAAGAATCACGTCGAAATGAATAAATATTAAAAAGAAATGGATAGAGAAATTTGCATAATTAGATACCTAGTACAAAGTCGTAATAAAAAAGTAAAAATTAAGAAATTAAACAATCCTTGCATGAGTTAAGTAATACAACTACTAAACGATTGTAAGTATAGTATGGGACTCATGCCAAAAATAACTACGCACATAGAACAGGGAAGGAGAGCAAAATGCATCCTTTCATCCACGAAATATCATACTACACGGAAAATAGAAGTAATAAGTGTACCATTGAAGAAATATAGACAATTCACAAACAAGTAGCATTTCTTGTTTACTTTATCACTATTTAGTTTTGAAAAAGTGTTTCTGAATCCAAAAGGAAATAATAAATAACTTTTCGGTGGCTGCAATTTTAAAAGAAATTACAAATTTTGTCTGTATTTCTAAAAGCCTAATATTTCTTTTTGGGCGTGCCCGTAAAACTAGTACAGAGTATTTGTTGTTAGTATATGTGCAGCAAAATTTTATACGTCCGTGTATAAAGGTACTACATAAATTTATCACGACCAATAACTGAATAATGTTAGGCATCATTACTGAATATCCTGTCTACCAACCTGAATCTGTAGAAGAAAACTCACATTTGCTTAGTAAAATTTTATACTCTTGAAATTTACTGTCATTAGAAGGAGGATAATAACATTCACGTTGCAAGGAATGGCTAATAAGTATAGGTCTGCCACTAGTTGTTTCCTTATTAATTATATTGGCTAACTTGTTATTATTGACTGTACCTCTCTAACGCTAAATGGGAATATCAACTGCTGCCGACAAGTGACCTTTAATGAAGCACGAATTTGAAAATAAATCTTAGAATTTATAACATGGTTTAGATGGAGAAATAGCATAAGTTGGAACAATATATAGGTATATTACCTCTTGCGTAATTATCATAATTATGTAGAATTAAAAATTGTAAATGCTACACTATTAAACTGCATTAAAACGTTTAGTTCTACCGTTGTATGGGCTATTTACTGTGCTATAAACATTTTGTAATTTTTCGTGCTACCCTGAGCCATAGGTTTCGCGTACTTGAGTTAAACGGTTTTATTTATGCTAAATTCTACCGAAGCAGTCGTATGTTTAATGAATACATGTTTGCGTGAATTTTTTTCTATTGCAATTTGGATATTATTACTATTTAACAACTGAGAATTGACGATAAATATCGCACAAATTAGAAAATTTCTTACAATATCTTACCAAATTGGGTCTAATTTATACCTGATTTAATTGCTCGGTAACTAAATTAATTAATGGTATTAACAATAATAGATCAAATCTAAACTGCTTATTAAGACAGTTCTGTAGGAAGATGTTAAAAAGAACGTACAAAAACTTCATTGTACCCTACCGTTTTCCAGGTGTATAAAAATGGTAGGTGCACGACAGGGTATAAATAAATTACCCTGGCAAAGCTAGACTCGTCCGTTTTTGGTTGCGGAGACTGCAAAAGACTTAGAATCTCAGGGAAAGGATACAGAAACGTTGAAAAGCTTTAACCTTATGAAGAAGTTATTTCAAAAAAAATATTGAAACGCAGATTGGTGGATTAGAAATATTTCAGTATTATATTGCGAAAAAATTAAATCGTAAAAATTTGTTTACAAGACAAAAATTAACTTAACAAGACTTTGGACATAAGTCAAATATAATAGCAAATCACAAAATTTTTGTTTGATATTACTGTTTTTAAATTAAATACTTGTAGGCATAAAGTCATATGTTCTTTCATTCTTATAGTTAAATCTACATTTAATAGCAAAAACACATGTGTAACAGATAAAGTAATCTGAAACATTTTCTGTACAAAGATAATCCTGAAGCGGCAAATATTTGCAAAACGCAGGTATATCTAACTGCTTTTATATTACTTCAATAACCAATTGCTTCATGAAACCTTTGTCTTAACAAACAGTCTGTAAACTTACTTCATTTTGAAAATTTTTTTTGGAGATATATGTAACGACAAAGTTGAATTATTTTAATAATGTAACTTTCTGCACAACTAATTTGAAAAATCACTAATCTACTTCTTTCCATTTATGAAATCGGTGAATCAAAACCATTCTTTTTATAGTCAATATAGCTACATTGTAAAAATGTGTTACCTATCTGTATTCACAGACATAAGCTCTACAAAGTCACCTACGGTTTTTGGACCAAAGAAGTACAGCTAGCCAAGATCACCAGTAGAAAAATGTTTTTATACAAATGTTTTAGTTAATTTATTTATTTTAATTTTTAATGATATTTGTTAAAACCATGATAGTTAGCTCCAATTTTTGTAAGTATCATGTTATAGTTCTTATATCAGTGACAATCACAATTAGTTTGCAGCATCCTGAAGAATATTCCATATAAATCGAAGTTTGGTAAAAAACAAATAAGGGTTTTATTAATAGAAAAACAGGTAACCCGTTAATATTATATGAATACACTGTTAATCATCACTTTTAACTAGTTGTTATATATATATATATATATATATATATATATATATATTGCTACCATAAGAAGGTAATTTAAGGGTATATTGAGTCATAGGGGGTGGTAGGATACATATAAATACTATTAACGTTTAAAACACTAAGCAATTCCATCATTAAATGGGAGTAAATCGGCAATATTTGCATAAAGTCAATAGCGAGCACACTGTATATAAATCATAACTAATTTTAATGCATAAAAGGAAGCTCATTCTTCAATAACCAGATCCTATTTAATAAGAATAATAACGTGTACATCGTATAATACGTTTCAAATTAAATATGCAAGTCTAAGATTGAAAAGAAATACGCGAAAATGACGTTTTAAACACAACAAGTTTTATTAAAATAAACACGCAATCGGTGAAGGTAAACAACCTGGCATACCAGCTACAATATAATTTCATTTAAAATATTAACGCATAAACGCATTCAAATACGTCACAATAGAAAATAGACTACGTGATCTACAACATTGTAAAAGCTTAAAATCCAACAGATTTGTAATCATAAATAACAAACAACAGACGTTCGGCAACATGATAAAAATTTTAATAACAGCAAATAGGAGGTGGTGTCTTTATAAATTACGCAGACTTTGGAAACAACCAGTATCTCTATGAGCAAGGCACCAACCACATCAATGAAAAGTAGAATATTACGCAAAGTGAACTTAGTCAAAATAAATAATTTATTGATATTAGAATGAAAATTCAAGTGCCAATAAATACAACATAAGTGGCCGTTTACTTTCAAAAACGTAACGTAAATTATTAATTAAATCTAACTCTAATATTTAAGGATTTAGGGCTCCACGTAACCTCAAGTAACTTTAAGGAATTTCAGGTCATCCAAGTCACTTCAAGTAACTTCAAGTCATTCAAATAATAATAATAAAAATAAAACTAAACAAAATCTAAGATTAATCCAAGGGGAAAAATTCAAGGAGAAGCTGTACCAGAGAATCAAATTGGAAACAATTCAGGGTGCTGACAATCTACATGTAGACACATTTCTAAGAAACAAACAAGAAAAACGCAGGTCAGAGATATATTATCCTTAATTAACCTAAGACTGTATTTCAATTTTTGACATTTGCTATTGTTTATATCGAAGTATTTGTAAGGGTCATCAAAAATCTATTGAGAATTTATGCAAACAGAAAAAAGGTAACTTGAACGTTCAAAAATGCTTTAAGTAAATTACAGTGTTATTTTTGCTGGCTTTAAGGGAGTAGGATTTTGGTACAATCAGATAAATATCAATATTTCAATCAGGGGTTAATTTTTGAATACAAAATCAAAATAAAACTTATTAAAATACAAAGTGTACATATTCTCGATTATTATACAAATTTTGGTTACTCTCGTTTACATTATTTTAACAGATAGGAGCTTGATATAAAGGGGGTTAAACATTGTTTATTGTCGTGTCGTCGCGCACTCTGTGTTGATTAGACTGAGCTAGCCTAGGTATATATAAAAAGAGGCATAGGATTTAGAAACGTAGAGTAGAGGCAGGAACGAACGTAGCTCTCTCTCTCTCTCTTATATATATATATATATATGTATATATGTAAATATAATGATGTAATGTGTGACATATAGGAGTTATTAAGCACAATATCCTATTCAAAAGACAGCTGAAAACCCGAGAAAGACAAAGAAGTCTATAATACTATATAATTGTTTGCAGTGTAGAAAGCCTTTGTATATAGTACTTTAAAAAGCTTTATTTATGTTACATAATAGTATCTTTAAATAGTAAAATACAGATATTAAGACTCCGTAAAAATTAAAATCATCCCTTACTATTTAAACCCATTTTAAAGCATATTATGTAATTGAAAAACCTGTGTTTCCAATTTTAAAAACGCATTGCAAACTGTAAATATGAGTTTTAAATACCATTTAGTAACGAATTGCGTGTTTTAAACATTAAAGTACTCCTACTGAACCCATCGTTTTACCACTTCATTTTTGCAAATATTTAACGACAAACGTGTATTTTAGCTATAGAAACAGCACTTCATTTTTTAGACTTCACTAGTAGCACAAATTAATTTGTAACTATAAGCAAATGACAAATAATATGAATGAACTTCCTAATTACCGAGAATATACCCATAAAATCACACTTGTAGAAATAAGCAAATGACAGATAATTATCTGTACGACAACACCAAACATAAATTAAAACATTCCAATTAGTAAGACTGTAAGAGCGATGATTTTTAACGATCTAATAAATTAGATAACGTAGCCCGCGACATCAAGCTCACAGATAAGCATTTCACATTTTTTCGATAAGGACATCAATTATGAATCTATAGTGAGGTTTTTATGAGCTAATGAATCTGAAATCACTCCCACTTAGTGCAGAATAAAACCCCAAACAAAGAAATATTTCTCTTCCAAAACAGCATAAAAAAATTACAAAAACAAGAACATGAATCTTGAGCTATCGACTTCTGTATGTATTTATAAGAAAAGAACCATGTAGTGGTAGATATTTGGCTTTCAAAAACATCGCCGAAGGATCAAGTGTGCAGAATTCCCAGACGGTAGCTGCACTACCAACTGTAATAGTTTACTAACAAGGAGATAGCATGTTAACAAAGAATTTTTTAACAAAGGCAAACAATCTTATTATTTTGAACAGCTGCAGGATAATAGTATAAACTTGGTATAGATAATAAACCCATTGTAAGTGTTCATTTACTAGGTAGATGATTAAGCGGCCTTATTTTTTAAAAGAAAACTGTGCATTTATGTGCAGCCGTAAATGAAATGTATTTACTGCAGATGATAGAACTTCTTTGTGGTGACTTTGTAACGTGAACCTTGCTAAGCAGCTGTTTGATTTTATAAGGCTATATGTTATCGAGTAAATACTTGTAACACTAACTTCGTGACAGGAAATCAAGCTTGTTGATCGATGGTTTTTATGATTTGTATATAAATTTTAGGGCATTTTAGATAAAAGTAGTATGATTTATTACTCATGCAGAATAGATTGCTTGCAGACCTTTGAACGGAGTACATTGCTAATTAAACGTATTTCAAATAATGAATGCGCTTTAACAAATTACCGCCGAATTTTGACATGCCCACTTAAAACAAAGATTTAAAAGAAACTGTTAATTCCTGGCGGTGTAATTACTAATTTTTAGTTGCAAATATATCATTATATATAACGAATAAAGTTGTATCGCGATTAAAGCAGTTCAGCTGAAGAAAACTTGTGTTTTACGTCCGCTAACAAATTTTATTGAAAGTTTTGCGAGTAAGGCTTTTACTTCCATCTATAATCTATTCTTCTAGCAAGTTACAAATAACTTCGTTTTCAGGTTCAACACCTGAGACTATTTTAGCTTTTTCGTTATACTCGACTTCTGACGTCCATTTGGAAATGTCTAACTCAAAGTTTAATTACGATTATTAGTTTTTTATTAGGAGAAGCCCCGAAAATTTGTTTATTATTTATTTATTCACTATTAAAAGCATTCTTCCTCACAACAAAACCTTTGTTTTGTACTGGTCTTTATATAAGGAATTATATTAAACTATTATTTTTAAGGGCATTATATTAGTATTTTTTCTGTATGATGCAGTTGTGTTCAAATTTATTACTTGAAGAGTAATTAGTATTGTTACAAGCTACTATTAGGCAATCCGTCAAACACACAAGCGTCGTAAACAATGTCTATATTACAGAAGCCTAGAACTTTCTAGCATATATCGGAGTATGAGTCATCTATTCAATTATAGGGTATATATAAGATCGGCGATTAATGTAGGAGTTAGTCTATATCAGAATGTCGTTTATAAATCATCTCGTGTATCGTTAGTTGTTCATTACATTCTGAAAGTTTTTTAGTAAATATAAATTCGTGTTATGTGAACGTGTATATTGTACCACCAGCTTGTAAAATACATAAATAGACAAAAGTGTAATAAATAAATTACAGTAGTGTATAGTGTAGCTAAGAAGACTTATGGTTAAGGAATTAGTTCAAGAAGATATTAATGCTGGTAAATAGCATTAGTATGATAGTGCTTCATTGTTAGTTGGATTGAAAACATCAATAAATAAGGCATATACTGTTAATTGAACTAATGAATAGTTAGTAATAAAGACTTTTATTACTACTTGTTTTAAATTGGAAAGACTCGTTAATAGTAGCCCGCTACAATATATTGCTTGTAATTTACCCAGTAAATATCTAATTATTTGATGTTTTTTGTTGCAATGTAGAATCCTTGCGTCTTAGTCGCATTCATTTCAAACCCGCATATCCGTTATAAATTTTTTTACGTAGCCTTAGGCCAACTTTGATATCTTTTTATGGTGAAGGGATCTCCTTAAAATGACAGAATCTCAACTATCTTCCGACTATGCTAGGGGTCTATTCCTCGGGTAGAGCGTATGAGGAGTGGTCGTGGTTCTTATGACAAGACTTTTTTAATTACTGACTCTAATATTACTAAAATAGGGGTGCAAGAGGGGCGCCATCAAGTCCTTAAATTTTCTAAACACGGGTTTGCCCTAAGGGGGGACTTGGAAGTCCTTAGAGAGAAATATCGTATATACTGCCTAATCAGGAGCTGTAAAGAAAAATATTATTAATATAGCAAAGAAGGACACAAGGGACGTACTCTTGTTACCTTGTATTATCAAAAAAAGAATGGCTTTTAATATCAATTATTTGAACACTATTATAAACACAAGTTTAGGAATTAAAATTCTTGAAAGTGCTATTAGTGTTCCATAGTCAAGTGAGATCTAAAACATTAAATTTGTAAAGAGTATTTATGCTTTTTTACCTCTTGATTTAATTAACCTATTCTTGAACTCACTTGTTCAAAATAAAACAATTACTCTAGTGAATTAAATAATTGTTCTTTAATTAAATATTGTCTTCTAAGTAATGAAATTTTATGTACAAAATATTCATCTCAAAGGTAGATTAATTTCTTCAACACAGTAATAGAATGAGAGAATTATGACTGTCTCTACTGAGCATTAAAATTATCAATAATATATTAAACATATTTACAAGGCTTTCCAAATTAATTGCCCAAAATATCAGATCTGTTATTTGGTTTACAAGTGTGTATTAAGATTTTTAAAGTCTAATAATTTTAGTTTTTATACTTAAGGAATGATTGAATTTAAATGAAATATTTTGTTAGGATTAAATTAAGGTATTCATATTCATTTATAACAATGCCATGCTTAATCTTTAATTCAAAAAGGTGATAAATTCTAAACAGCAAAAGTTTTTCATAATTACAGAACAAAACTAGAATCGTAGGTTGTTATAATGTTGTTTACAATGTTCTGCTTCGTTGTCAAGATAAGCGAACAGCTGTCGTGATGTCAAAGTAATAAAAAGGGCTTACCTTGCAAAGCGTTGTTCTAAGCTACGTTGTGAGAATTACATTGTCGAAACCAGATGTGCTGGCATACGATCCTTTGACAAACAAATGACGTCAACGTACTGTCCATATTTTATTGCGTAGTAAACTAGAATTTTACTGGAACCATTTATACGAACGTAAAGTGCATCTCATCTTCGCAAGTCGAAACAAAAGCAACCATAAATCAGGTTGTCCAAAATACATCATTTTCCACGTTCTTCCACTTGTTTTAAAAATAGTTAATTTAACGGTCATTCGGTAAATTAAATATGGTATTTAAACTTGTAAACTCGCAGTCTTATTTATGATGAATATCCAGAATAAGCATTATTACAATTACGTTACTGATAATAAACTTGATAATTACAGAGACCAAAACTTTGTTAACCATTTAGATTAATTTTTTTAATGATTAATTGAAATTAATGCTAGAAAATCCTCGAAGCACGTTTTGCAAATTTTGTTAAATCAAAATTAACGAATTTAGACAATTCATTATCAAAAGTCTATAGAGCTTTTAAATGCCATCTTACTAAAAAATATCATTAAACGTTTGTGAGTATTCTTACTAAAAGTTTAACATAATGCGTATGAGCGAATTCTTACAAAAAATATCGTTAAGTTTATGTGCGAATTCTTACAAAAAATTATCGTTGAGCGTATGAGCGCAAGATTAAAACACACCTTAATTCAAGTGCATCTCGCACTTGGTCAAGCGGCAACGCCTATGACTAGAAGCACGTTGCTGGCGAGGACCCAGTTCCACTGCCTGGTGTTTTCCTTTCAAGCGGCGGTGCCAGACTGACCGGTCTGCTCAATGCGCACAAGTAACTTTAAAGTCGCCTGACATTGAAGACTCTATTCAAACGACCAACGTTTGCTGATATTAACTAAAGCTGTATTATGGAATAATGTTTGTCTTGTGATTGTGCTACACGGCCCCGATCTAAATATTTATTTATATAGCAAGATTTAACTGTTTATTTAAAAGACAATGCCGCGTATTTAGTGAATAATTTTAAAAGATTTTCAGTCGTCAGAGAAAATTGTTACACCGTTAAATAATATTTAAAAGTGTTGGAGGACGACGTAGTGAACATTCATGAATCTCGGTTTGTTCTGGTGCAGATTTTTAACGAGGTTATTGTTTGTTTTGTACAAAAGATGTAAATTCCAAATCACATCGTACCATTTGGTGAAGTTGACAACATGTATTAACGCACGTTTCTAAAAGATCTCAAGCCAAAGTCATTCTAATAGAATGATTTTATACCGAAAGGATAAATAACATTTTGAAAGTACAATGATTACTATCTATCTTCTCAAATAAAAATGACCTAGACCTCAGGTAATTTTCATTGTATGTTCCTAAATGTTAATGTATATGGAACACCTTCAGTTTTTTCAGATTAAATAAACTTTTAAGAAGTGTAAAAACTTTAAACAAACTCCACATAGCCAACGTGTAATTTAGATTTTTATTGCTGTACAAAACATCATTTTTTCGCATGTCAATATTAGTTATTTTTGTTTTCCTGGAAGTACAAAATTCTATTTTTGAGATACAAAAATTAGATGTACTCCAATATGATAAAATGTTCTTTATAGTAAGAAATATCTACATACATGGCTTGCACTAAAATTTGTAAGTTTTTAATTAATCTGGTATTAATTTGCAATTAGCAGATTATAAGTGATTGTCTTGCAACATTTTGATATAAACCAATATCTTCTACACTATCAAAAGCCAAAGCAATTCACAAATATTTACTAAAGGTACGGATGCCAATTCTTTGTCACAGTAAACTGCTTTTAAATTATAGTTTTTAACCTACTTACTTGATACAGATGGTACAAACTAAATACAAATACAGTTATTCAGTACATCAAAGATTTTGAATACCTTCAAAGAACCGCTGAGTTTCAAATTAAAAAACAACTTGTATATGTTACAGAAAGACACTTTTCCTATGGAGACTCTGCAATACAAACTACTTTACATGGAACTTCGCAATTGAATCAGCTTAGAATATTGTTAAGAAGGGACTTTGTAAAAGCTGGTCGCGATAAAGTATGTACTGAAAAAACACGTTACCATTGAAAATCATTCAGTGTTTTTTTGCAGACACTTACCTATATGCGGTTAGGAGTAAACTTATTTGTTGCTCTTCTATTTGGAGTCATTTACTGGCAGTCAGGATTGCTTGCATCTAGAGTGCTTGATAATTACAACCTCATTTTTGCAGTACTCATGCAACATATGATGGCTACAATGATGCTCACAATACTTACATGTAAATATCATTTTTAATGAAAGAATTTATATTGTTATTTTTAGTTCCTAGCGAGAAACTTATTCTAATAAAGGAACATTTTAACAGATGGTATTCGTTGAAAGTCTATTATATTGCAATCACGATTGTTGATCTGCCGATTGCTGTATGCACACTAGTACTTGTTGATTTTCTTTGTAAACACCTTTTTTATTTCAGACGGTCTGCTGCTTATTGTTTAGTGGAATTACCTACTTTATGACTGGGCAACTTTTAGAACTGCCGAGGTTTATTATGTACATGACAGCATGTCTGCTTACTGTATACATTGCCCAAGGATTTGGTCTATTTGTCGGGTCAGTTTTTGGAATTGTGGTAAGTAAATATTAACATATCTTCCTCCCCGCATTTTGTATTTATTTACTTATTTCAGAATGGAACATTTATGGGACCAATAATATCAATGCCAATTGTTATGTTTGCTGGGTTTGGAGTAACCCTTAGAGATTTGCCGTCTCACTTATATTGGATTTCGTATTTATCGTACATACGATATTCGTTAGAAGCGCTGGTAGGCTCTGTATATGGATTGAATAGACCTACTTTATTTTGTCCTGAAGAAGACTATTGCCATTTTAAGTACCCAGACACATTCTTGAAGACGGTTGCGTTAGAAGGAGATAAATTTTGGAACAGTGTTGGAATACTTTTTGCTATGTTAATCATTATTAGAGTTTTTGCATACGCTATGTTAAGGTGGAAGCTTAATGCCATTAGATAAACCTTAAATAATTATTTAGTATATATTTAAATATTAACTATGTATAGAGGCTTGGAATAAGCTTCTCATCCCACCAATACCAAAGAACTTATGTAACTATAAAGTATTTTTCTGTTTTTATATTTAATGCCTGTGTTGTAAATTTATAGTAATAGATATATTTTACTAGTACTTTTCATAACAAATACTTCCTTGTACAAGGTAATAAACAACAACAACAGTTACGAGCATGTACATACGTGTTTACACTTTTCTTTATTACTCTCTTATCAGTTCTTTTTGCACGGCTTTGGCACTATAACACTATACAACTACTACCTTTTTGATATTTTATATTTTCTCCTCTTTAATATTTTCTTTAAAGTATTTCAGTATTTTCTCGGCTCCGTAATTTACGTTTATTCCAATTTCATAAATCCTATTAGTATAGTTTGTCATTCTATCTTCACATAGCTGTACATCATTACAATTAAGACACCAATTCGCAGCTGCAGCTGCTGCTAGCATGCACTTGGTAAAAGTTTCTCCAACAATATTTTCGTCAACGAGCATCTTAGATTTTTGGGCAATATCTAGTTTTGCAAAAATCCACAGATTTGTCTTACAAACACATAAACAGTTCATCCTTCTACTTTTGACAAAGAGTTAACCGAGAAATACAATTTTCTACGATTCCGATAAAAACTGAATATCCTAGCAACGCGTTCCAATCATTAGGGATGATCTTCCCCAACACTACTAACTTCATAAAAAACAAATATACTATGATTCTTTTATTAATATTGTGCAAAACGAATTATTCTCATTTTGGGGTCGTGCAGATGTAATGAACTTATTAAAATGAAGACTTACGAAGTGGAGAATAACGATTCTATTTGAATAATAAAAACATTATTTTCAAAAGTGCACAATAGTCGTAATTATTGCTACAGACAGCGAAAAAATCGATTACGTCAATTTATCAAAAATACTTACAGGTCAACCCATAACAAGTGATTCAAATCTGAATTTTAAATTTTACCAAACCTAATCCAATATCTCATTGCTTTTGTTTTGCATAAGTCAAGTATAGTAGGTGTGGTTTTCTGGTTCGTCTGGGGGTCACCTTGTTAATGTTTCGTAACAACAGAGATAACATTCATTTGCAAGTTGCTACGTACCTAGACATAGCCGGAAGGAACGTAAACACTAGGCTAACTACCAACCGCGGAGAGTGGGGGATCCGCCTACATACCAAAAAAAAAAAGGTACATCATCCAGCATTATCTATTAACAAATTAAAAAATTAAATACATAATTTGGTACAAACAAGAGAACGCAATAAAATAATCGTTATCATTTCAACGCCAACAATTATATTATACGGACAAATTGGATAGTGGATCCGCAAAGTGCGCATTTCGCGGCTAACAGGTAATAAAACTCGGTATAAAAGGAAAATGAATGCTTAAAATTTTTCAAACGCAAGTTTGTTAAATTTAGGTATTAAATGTAAGTTTACTCCCTAGCAAGTATGTTAAAGTTTGAAGTATTAAATGTAAATTTACTCCCTAGCAAGTATGTTAAATTTTTAAGTATTAAAGGTAAATTTAGGTTTTCCATCTAGTACAGGTGCACCAGCGCAACCAGCTGTTCAACAAATATGGTAGACTGGTTTTACAACATCCACCGTTAATAACTTAAAATCCTCGACATGCATAACAAAACACAAGGCACATACCTCTCTGCGTCAGGTTTACTTGCCAACTGCCGGAGGGGAAGGGTGGAGTCAGCATAACAACGTAGCTAAGTCGTACCTACAGCAACTGGTCCACGGCGACGAACGGGTGGACTACACCCAGAAAGAACGCCTTTGGCCTCCGGCAAAAAAAAGCTAAAAATAGAATCTGCCGTTGCTATAGTTGTCTTTTCTTTGTTATTTTCAGCTACGGGGATTTGGTGACACGCTCTGGCAAAATCGATCGTAGACCAAATTTTCTACCCTGCAGTTTTTGTGCAAAATTTTCTACAAACGGGATAGAACACCTATCAGAAATTGTGTGAGCGTTTAAAACCGTGTAGTCTCAACAGGGTTGCCACTATTTGTTGTGTTTGGTCACTAAATGTAGTGGTCTAGCCCATGGTGATTTATATGGTCTTGTTATTCCTAATTGGACCATTATAGTAAATTCATCTTTTGCGAGTTGTTGTTTGTCTGGCGCCAGTCTACGTAGGCGTCTGTATACTGGTGGCCTTTGGGTAGTTAGGAATGATATTCGGAACGATTCTTTATCAACATGGAAAGACCTATTAGGCGGGTTTTGTCCAGATATTGGGCAAGGATTTTGTGGTATTCTGAACTGGATACCGTGGTTGATATTACACTGTCTTTATTACTGGTGGGTGGACCTTTGGTTGAAAGTTTTGCCTCTGAGTCTATAAGTTTCTTGTTGCTTACCGTCAACCAGTAATTTTATGGTGTGCAAAGAAATCCATACCAACAATGGGTTTCTTGATGTCGGCGAAGACTAATGGCGCAGCGAATATCGCATTAATCTCAAGTCTAATGTTAGTGTGGTAGTACCATATGTGTTTACGATTGTTTCAGTTGAGGTGAAGAATTGGTAGTTCGTTGGTTTGAGTAGTTCACAAATCTTGATTCCAGAGTATACATAAGAGCTACATTGCTGTGTATGGAACAATAGTTTAGTAGAGATTTGGATGCTCTATGTAATGTCGTAGCACTTTGTGTTTGCTGAAGCAGGCCTTTGAATACGGCTACTTCTTTTGTAAGCTTTTCTAGGAGTGAAGAGCTTGTATCTGCGGTTATATTAACTTGATGTTCAGACTCCGTTTCGTAGACGGCATCTGCTGAACGTGTTGTCTCCTCCAGGAATGCTTGTGATTGAGTAGCTTGGATTGCTTGCACTGGTACTGGCAAGCAGCTTTGACTAGATTGATTTTAATAGTGTATCTGGCACGATGGTTCCACTCAGTTGCTGTAGGTTCCTCAAGAATTGCAATGGATTTTCTGTCGCCTAACGTTTTGTGCTCCAACAGCTTTATAGTTCGTTGTTCTTGTGATGAATTTAGCCGTTTAATAAATTCGGCTTTGATATTCGTGTATTTGTTGATCTTGGTCAATTTAATTACGTCTCGGACCCCTTCTGCAAATCTAGCTTCAAGGTTGGATATTATGTTTGCGTATTTTGTAGCGTTTTGTGTAATATACTTAATTTTAAAGCGCTGTTCTGCTTGGGAAAACCATAATTCTGGATCCGATAGCCAGAAGGCCGGCAATCTTGTTCACTAGCTCGATCATCTTAAGCGGTTTAAATTGTCAGTATGTACTTAAATTAACCGGTATTAACTCTGTCCCATTAAGCTATTCCATGATTACGTTGGAGTCACCAATGTGGTGTTTTGGTTTTTCTGGTGGTCGCCTTGTTTAGGCTCGTAACAACAGAGATAACATTTATCTACAAGTTTAAATAACGAACTAATTATACATTAAAAACAAGACGCAAAAAGAAAATATTTATAGAAGTTTTTGTATGCGTAATTGGTTCAAATGTCTTTAACAATGAATGCACTTTAGTTTTGTAAAGTTACTCAATGTGTTTCCATGTTGAGGAATTGAATGTCGCGGCTTCATGACAAAGCTCTGGATCTGGTGCTATGTGTGGATGATCTCCATCGTTAAGTTGAATGCAATGTTCACTCTAGCAGTGGTGAATGGAATAGAGTTCCCAGTCTTCGGTACCCTGTGGCTGTTAGGCCGAAGTGCAGGCATACGGGCGAATTTTCGGTTGGTAGAAATTAGAGCGAGTTTATGGCGGCATGCTCACAATCTTGGCGTGTTTGTTTTCGTCACGTGCTCTAGGAGATAGTCTTGATTACTTCGGAGGTGGAGGGGATTCAAGCTGTGTTATGGCGGGCTCCTGCATTCGTAGTGTGGTTGTGAAGGTTTATATTTTATTGTATCCTATTAGATTGAATGGTCACAACGAGATAATCTGTACGAAAATCCTTAGTACACGAGGAGTTTTGTGACTTCCGTCTTGCACTATTCTTAAGTTCTGTAGGAGTATGGTGACTTCCTAAAAGGAAAACAAGTAAGAAGTAATTTGTTCTAGCGCTTATAGCTTCTTTTATATTCTAGGTCCATTAATGTTTGAGGGATGTTTTAAGTGTGCATGCTATTTATTTGTTCGGTGTGGGCTTATTGGTCAGTTATAGACGTATGGGCGGTTACACACTCCTGCATACATATCGAATTAAGAATTTCAGATTTTTATGTCGTTCTGTTGGTTCATAATCTATTTTTAAATTTAGTTAAAATCGTAAATTTTATGCGGTGCAAACACGCGTTTTTGATCATATCTCTACGTAGGATTAAACTAATTGAGTGAAGTAAAAAACCGTTGCCTTTAAAATTTTACAAGTTTTAATTTGATATATTATAAAGATGTGTTTGAATCATTCATATCTTTCATCTACAAACTCAAAATTATGGAAGAAGCTCAAAAAAACAATATAAATAGATATTCAGAAAATTTTGAATTTTTTCTACCTACAGAAACTCAAGTTGGAATCTCAGTGGGCTTCTAGTAAAGAAACAATTGTATTCAGAGGCGCCGTAGGTGAATCTATATAGCCGACAGTCGGCCATAATTTCAGGAAAAATGTGGCATACAAATATCTAATATTTAAATAGTCAATTGCATAATTAATTTACCGTATATGCCGTATTTAAGGTATAATAGCAAACATACATACGTAAGCCTAATTTTGTTTACTTATTGTTAATCACAAATTATACTCTAAATTATTTTTGTTGGGTGTCAGTGCTGAGTTTCGTACAGTTATGCCAAGGACTAGAAAGCAAGGCAGGCTGTAACAGGAAATAGACAAGTAGGAGCTTGTAACCAGAACCACTATGAGGATGTAGTCATACCATGACTGGAATTGAGTAGTTCAGTTTAGTTCTTTGTTCACTGCGTTGCAATTTTTTGTATTACTGTGAACTGCTTTGGGTTAGTTGTTAAAGAGAAATGTAAATAACATATAAAAATTAGCAATTCAGGTGCTGCAGAGCTAATAGTTATTTCAATGCTATATATTATGTTTTGGCATAAGAGAGAAGAAAAGAATTGTTCAGTATTAACTATTGTTTACATTCTGCAGCCATAGTGTACAATAGTGTAAGGATATTTGCCTATTTGTGTAAGGACATATTCCTGCCTACTTACCATTGTTCACTTAACTTCTCCGATGTCACTTAGTTGTATAGCAACCTGTGCAATTTATATTTAAAAAAATTATGGTTTGATGTCAAACAATTGTCAATAAATAAATAAAAAATTAAGTAACTTCATAAATTTAGTTTTTGCTACTACCTATAACACAAGAGCAGTGATATCCTGCATCAAGTAAGGATAACTGTACAGTGGTAAGCTATTTCTTACAAGAACCCTTTTAAAATATTTATCTTATCCTATTGATTCTTAACTTTTTTTAAATATAGTAAATACATACGTCTCACTCGCTTCATAGAATTTTTTCAATATTTTTATAATAAATTTTAAAAAGATTTACAGCTATAATTCCTTTCATGATTATAAATGTCTAACACGGTACAGTATTATGCATTTTCCATTAACAACTAAGGTAATGAGTACATATGTTGTTACAGGACTATGCCTATCATAATCTCAGTGCATTGTTTTGGTGCAGTTATTTTTAAATACAAACATTTTATCTTGAAAAATGGTTAGTACAAGTAAGACAAATGTAGACATGACTTTTGTTCTATACTGTTGCAACCCATCTGAAGAAAGAGTTTAGCGATCTACAAAAAGTCTTCAGCTAGTCCAGGACTGGATGTTAGAAGTAAACTCTAACATATAAGCAGCAATGAAAATTTTCGACAGTTGCAGAAAACAACCTTTAAAACATAAAAGGAGTTTAGAAACCTTAAAAGAGCCTTCACAGATGGATACAGATTTTAGTAGTACAGGCCTTGCACTCGATTGTCTGAACAAGTCTTTTTCAAATAGTGTAGAATCTACAATAGTGAAAAAGCGAGTACACCTTCCAGGTTTTAGTCAAAGAAAATTACAGAAGGTAGCTAAAAAACTAACTAAGAAATTGGTAAGTACAGAAACTGAAAGTGAAAAAGAGAACATTCACATTCAGAAATTCTTGAACATCTGAAAGAAAAATTTAAAGATACTGAAAGTAGAAAGAAGCAGTTCATTATTTTAACTGAGAGTTGGACATGCAATTGATACAAGATTAGTTCAATGTAAGCAATAGAATGACCAAGGATACAAAAGCTTTAGTTACAGAAAAAGATATAATGTCTATTCCTGATCCATAGCTTGACAAAGTACTCCAGCAATTTGTAGCTGATAGGTTTAAGCAATTTTTGAAAAGAGATAATGTAAGCCGAATCACGCTCTGTAAAAAGACCATGTGTTAATAAAAGCTAATAGTAAAAGAACTCATATTCAAGAGAGACTAGTTCTAATGAATTTGAAAGTAACATACTAGCTTTTTAAGGAAGAATATTCATCAAACAAAATGGGATTTTCTAAATTTGTTGAACTGCGGCCAAAAAATTGTTTATTAGCTGGTGATGGCGGAACCCACTTAGCTTGTGTATGTACTACACGCCAGACGGTAAAACTTATGGTGGTTGGAGGCAAGTTGAATGATGTAAAAGTGGACGATGGTACCAGTCTTAGTAATTATAGAGTAGTTTTATCACAGATAATGTGCTCGGTCAAAACTCTGAACTATTTTCTTAGCGTTTATAGAAACTACCTTGAAGCACCTGTTTTAAAAGAAAAACTTGAGTCACTTTGAAAAGGCTATGGTAGAATATACATGGTGTCATTAGTTGTATGTCATTAAACTGAGGAAGTGATAGAAATTGATGGGATGAACAAAAAACCATTAAGACATTTTACTCTAGTATCGATCTTTAAATGACCGGCCTAAGCCAACTTATGTAAAAGTATCGAGACTGCTATTTTGTTACATGTTTTTAAAAATAGCTCACCTATGCTAGTGTTATCCTGAATTACATTACGCACATGAAATGATATTACAATAAGCGTTCACTTTATCAGCAAGTTCGTGGTTGGTATAATTCTCGGCCATAGTATTTTCAAACCACAATTCACTAAGCTACTACGCGACAAAACAAAACAACCAATTACAATAAAGTCCCACTACTGCGTTGAAGTGTATTCTATAAACAGGTAGTGGAATACAAGTAACGAAATCAAACAGGTAAAACACACCTACTTCCAAATGATCAAACCCCGGTTACGAACTATTTCAATAAAAAGGTACAATCGACTTAAAGTAGGTTATCATATGCTGCATAGTAGCTGAATTGCAACAAGTCCAGACTACGGGGTCAGAAACCCAATACAGTCGATCACAACAGCGCCATGGATTATTATTTTTTGTTGTGATTGCTATCTAAATATCCAAATGTTAGATAACATTTTAAATTTTTTTAGTAGCAGCTAAAGTGCATTAATAATCTAATAATCTATAGGAACACTGTGGCACGATTTAAATAAAATTAAATAAAAACCTTAACCACAAAAAATATTTAAATTACTAGATACGTATTTCGACCACTATGTGGTCATCATCAGTAGAAAAAAAAAAAAAATTTGCTGTATAATTTACTACATTGTTGCTTTAAACACTATCGAGGATATTCTCCTCACCCGCAGGCTGGTGTTCTCAACAACAATAGTAAATTATACAGCTAATTTTTTTTTTTTTCTACTGATGATGACCACATAGTGGTCGAAATACGTATCTAGTAATTTAAATATTTTTTGTGGTTAAAGGTTTTTATTTAATTTTATTTAAAGTGCATTAAGTTATTTCATTTGACAGCTAAAATGCACTATATTTCACTAATTTATATTTACAGAAAGTCATTACTTAGTTGGTCGACTTTAAAGGATGATGTTATTCTCTGTGTGTTTCGTGACCTAGTTAACATTGCAATGGCTTTAAGATATTTTTGATACTTTTTGTGTCCGTTTATAGCTTAACCATTTGCTTTAGACCACAGGTAATTATTTTTTTGTTTGTCTTATCGGTTTCTACACTCCCTATAAATTAATGACATGAAACTAATGTCACCCAGTCGATTTCGGTTGACAGGTACACTTTTGAAATTGTTTCGAAAAGTGTCGAAGATTTTGTGGTTGCTTTTGCAATTAGCGTATTCTAATTAAAAACGCTCATTCATTGTCCGCTAACACTCAAAATACTAAAACCATCTCAAAGAAAAATATAAAAGAAAAGTAAGTTATTGTCAGTTTAGACTTTTCTGAGAACAATTTTTTTGTTTTCCAAGTTGAGGCTACGTGACATCGTAACGTAGTTGGTATGCATGTGACTACTATGCCCAAGGTGCCGGGTTCGAATTCCGACACGGTCCGCTTAAAAAATGTTAGGTAAGTATTTTTCATAAAAATACCCCCTCGTTCGGATGAGAGATAAAATGTAGGTCCCGTGTGTGTGTGTGTGTGTGTGTGTGTGTGTGTGTGTTTATTATTATTATTATTATTATTATTATTATTATTATATATTTAAAACAGTATATATAAAAGTATACATTTACAATGTGACCAAGTCAATACATTGGCCAATGTTTGCACCTAATTTAAAATATTCTTAAGGTAATACCTTTGTACATTTATACATATATAAATAAAATAAGAAAATAATCGTAATAAAGAAAACTATAGATGCTGCATCATAAACGGATATATACTTATATGTCAACTTCAGGAGTCATCAAAATTGTTGTTAATATTTCTAACTTTCTTTGTCTTTATGGTTGGGTGCTATCAGTATTTAGAACTGTATTATAGTGAAGCGAGTCGTTATCAGTCCAGCACAATGTTTTATTGATACACCATCAATCTATGAACTGCTTAATGTTACCTTTGCTGAGACTCCAAGCAAATTCGCTTGCAATCCTAGATTTCAGACGGTTTTGTACTTTTAAGGTAGCATGCCTCCTTTCCTTCTTTCATATAGTCGATTGTTGACCAATATATAGTGCTCTTAGCCAAAGTTATTAAATAGTTGGCTAAGTATTCTATGGGACCTTTACTGGGTAATCCACAGTATAACTCTTTAACAAGAATTGCCTTTCGATTGGCGATTTTTTTAACAAAATATGACACAAGGCACCATAGGTTTGCAGCTTTAGCACAGGTCATTAGAATGTGCCAGGAATCACCTTCACCGTTACACCACGGACATGCAGAAGAGTCTGAAACTCCGATTTGATTAAGAAACCGTGGATTTGCTAAACGATTTTTTGCGAATCTCCAGGCAATACTACCGTCATGGCCAAGAGATGGTGGCGCAAAAAAAGTATGCCATAAAACTTTATCGTTAGACCAATATCCTTCAAGTGAAGCACTGCTGTTAAAAAATTGGGAGGTGAGACACTTTTGTAAAGTCGCTCTGTTTAATTTATTAATAGCAACTAAATTCCCGTTCAATTTTAAAATTATATCTAGCTTTTTATAGCTTGTTTCAGTAGCTTCATTTAACTCTTTAAAGTTAAGTTTAAAAAAGGCTCTAATGCGTTGATATTGAATCATAAGGTCTGATTTTGTTATGATGTCGATTTGTGTCAATTTCTCCTTAATTTGGTCTTTGTTCAACCAAATATCTTGGATTTTAAAATCACCCAGCGTTTTAAAACCGATGTCTCTCCATTTCGAGCAAAACAGCGGTGGTTTGATGGTTGTGCTAATTAATCTAGATTGTCCAGTCGGAATAAGTTTTAAATCTTGTCTGTACCTAGGGAAATTGGTTAGAATAAGTTCTAAATCTTTCCAAGCATCATATAATGTACTAAGGAAAGCATTTCTTTTGGCAGTCTGGACATCGACAGCAGAAAGCGTACAAAAAAGCCATTGCCAAGATACATCATACGAGTTAAGACCGGCTATAAGGTGCTTCATTACACTAGCCCATTTTTCGTCAGAACTACTATTAACCAGCCGCTCACCTAAATATAAACGTAAGGATTGCTGTTTTGACTTTAAATGAACTAGACCCAATCCGCCTTCATATAACGAAAGATGCAGTTCCTTGGAGGTTGTCCAGTGTTTTCCTGTCCACATAAAGTCAATCATTTTTCTTTGCATAATGGATAATTGGGTGGAAGTAAATGGTAAAACGTGCATATAATGCCAGATTTTCGGAGCAATAAACTGATTGATAATAGTTTTGCGTCCTATTAAGGATAGATTGGGTAACCGTTGTCTCCATTTTTCTATCGCTTTTTCTATTTTGCTTAAAATGATTTTAAAAGCATTTGTAGTATCCAGTTCGATGTTGTCTGATAAGAGTACACCGAGTATCTTTATACCAACGTTGGACCATAAAAAATTTAAAGGAGTGTCACACCTACCTTTCCAAGCTGCAGTCCAAAATCCATGAGATTTATTAGTATTAATAAGCGTTCCAGATTGTTCTTGATAAAGGTTACTTACCTCTTTCAGTTTTCAAAGTCATTATCACTGTATACAAAAACTGACACATCGTCTGCGTAGGCACTGACAACAATATTATCATACGAATGTATAGAAAGCGGAAAACCAGCTAAGGAATTGCGGCACAATTGCAGGAACGGTTCAATTGAAAGGTCGAACAGAGGTCCGGAAAGCGGACAGCCTTGACGAATTCCTCTGCATTGTCTTAGTGCACTGGTTAGAAGGATTCCTACCCTTACATGAGCTTGCGCATCTGCATATAGAGTTCTAATATATCCGATAAACTGCTTACCAAATCCAAAACATTTAATACTTTAAATAGGTATTTATGATTAATCACGTCAAATGCGGTTTGTTGATCAATTTTCACAATTGCAAGCGGCATTTCATTTTGTTCTGCGTACGCAATTAAGTCTCGATGTAAATGAATAACGTCATACATACTTCGAGCTGGAATCGAGTAACACTGATCAGGGTGGATAATATATTGCAGTACACCCATGATTCTAGTAGCGATACATTTTGCAATAATTTTATAGTCAACGTTTAAAAGAGAAATAGGGCGCCAATTCTGTAATTCAGTTAGAGGGCCATCTTTTTGCAATTAAACTGATAATGCCTTTTTGTAGATCCAGGTAAAGCACCTTTGTAAAAGCTTCATCGAATGTTCGGAAGAAGAAAAATTTTAGTTCATCCCAAAATGTTACATAAAATTCCACAGTTAAACCGTCTAAACCGGGAGCCTTATTTTTATTTAAAGAAAACAGCCCTTGTGTGTATTCTTCGATGGAAAATGGTAAATCTAATTTACTTTTTATTTCATCCTTTATCTTTGGTAAATTGGAGTAAATACGACAGTCGTCATCAATGATTTGATTTTGTGCGGCAAAATGGTTTTCAAAATGTTCTTTCAAATGCCTACATAAATCATTTATGTTTGTTATAGTTTTACCATTAACATGTAGTTCACGAAGATGAAATTGTGGTGATTGCAAGTTACGCCGCACAGAAGGCTTTTCAGTTTTCAAGAGTTCGTGATATTTTGAAGCTGAACGGTGTTTAGTGCCCTTTGTTTGTATTGGTCTTTGATGTCCGTAATTGTCTCGTGCAACTCCTTAACGTTGGTAATGTTTATCGATTCTTGAATATAGTCATTTATTGCATTCACTTCGGCAAGTTTTAACTGCTTTTTTGCCTACAATATAGTTGAACAGATTCTTTTATTGTAATTTTCAGTTTATCCCATTCTATCAGTGCGTCTATAGCAGTATTGGATTCTATCGGAATACTCAATAGAAAGTTTCTCATACAATCTACAAACTGTGGTTCTTCCAACAAATAATTTGGGAACTTCCAATAACACTTTTGCTGGGGACCAGCATTTGTTGAATGGATCTTTAAATTGACAACTAGTGAAAGGTGGTCCGAAAAGAGTTGTGAACGTTTGCAGAAGACAACATTTCAACAACATTTTCTGAGCAATAGAAATGGTCTAATCTCGACGCAGAATTTGCCGTTACGAATGTGTATCCTCGTTTATCGCGATTTAAAATCTCCAACAATCACTCAGTTGAAAGAGTTGAATCGTTCTATTAAGCTTTCTTGCTAATGCAGGTCGTCCTTCTATACACTTTAGTCGATCTGTTGTAGGGTAAATTGTGCAATTAAAATCTCCCCCTAACATTAAGCGTATACCAGAAGACTGTAACTTTGCAAGATGTACATCAAGAACATTAAATATTTCAAATGCTTTCTCTATATTGTGTGGACAGTAAATATTTATTATGCACCAAGTGTTACTGCCTATGGAGAATTTTACACTTTGTAAATATGATTTTACAAGAATTTCTTGACCCAAAATTTTATGGGACTATGTTTTTAAATAAAAGGATTGTTCCAGAATAAGGTGTATGCGCTGCATTTGACACTAACACATAGTTCTTTAAACATTGTATAGCATCTGTGTTATTTAGATTAGTTTCTTGAAGTAAAACAATATCAGCTTGCATAGTATTTAAAAAGTCTTGAAGCTGCGTCACTTTTAGTTCGCTTTTAATGCTCTTAACATTGAGCGTAGCTATTCTAATTACACTTTTATCCATAAATGAATTAAATAAAATAATGATGAAAGGAAATGAATACAGAAGCAAATCAAATAGGGAGGGAGAAAAACGCCCGAAACCTTTAGTAGCAACTTTGAGTGCTAGCTAAGCTTTCAGTCGATGCGCATCTCGATAACGATGTTGACGGCTGTGTACCGTCTAAAGATGGTGTCGGAGAAGAGATTTCGACGCCTTCAGCTGACAATCCTTTCTTGATAGAAAGTATGAGCCTTTTACAACGTTCCTTGATCGCTCTTACTTTACAGTTGGTTGCCGCTTGCTTAAGTATATACAAAAGCCTATTAATATCATCGGTATAACTTCTAGCAATCGTAAGAGGTCTATCGCTCCCTTGACGTCTTTTAAAAATCACTGAACTGTGTAAAATCCAGTATATATTCTGGGTTGGGCCACAAACTCTGCAACACTTCGTAAGAGTCTGTCGCATCAGGGACACTTTCTAACTTCATTTTCTTCCGAGTACGTTTTGAGCCGACCTTCACCAATTGGAATTCGTTTTCCGAAACATTGTCGTATAATATTCCTTGCGGCTTATCACTGGTGACTGGTAAGATTTCTTTTACAAGTCCTTCATTAGGAACGACTGATTCTACTACATCGAACTCTTCGCCAATACGTAGCGTAATATCCGTAGGTTCGAGGGTAGATGAAGGAGGTCTTTATTCGATTGTTGTACTGCTATGAGGCTACTCACTTGGTCGCTAGGATTTGCCTTTAGACACGACGACGATATGTGACCCAGCTCTTTGCACAGAAAACAACGTAGTTTGTCGTCAGAAATGAACAATCGATATTCTTCGTCTTCGAAAGATACCATTAGGGTGTCAGGTATATTTACGGTTTCATTATCGGCAATATAAAGTTGCCGTCTAAAACTCATTATATGTTTAAAATTGGGTACCCTACACCTGCTCCAATAAAGGATATAGGAGACACAAGTTTTACATTCTGTTGTTTTAGTGCATCTTCGATTATACTATGCGGAATACATGGAGGTACGTTAGAAAGTATAATGCGCTTAGATGGACTTATCAGTTTCCGCACAGGGATAAATATACTGCCTATATTTATTCCGCCGTGTAAAATTACAAATGACGTAGCATTTTCTTTTGTAGATAAATAAATACATATTCGGTTATTGGACATTCTAGAGGCAAATAACATATGTTTAGGATCAATTAATTTTCCAACAGCTAAAACATACTCTTTTACTTGAACGCCGTCCATCGCAGGAAAAACAATGGCTTGATCTTTTTTTGGAAAGACTGATGCTTTTATTATATCAGAAAAAAGACCTTGCGAAGTTGAATTTGTTACGGAACCATTGACATTAGATACGCTTTGAACTACAGTTTGATGAACATTTGCAGCATTTGTATTACTAACGGAGCTCCTGCGTACAGATGTCCCGAGTTCTAACAAAGGCTGTTCCATGTTAAATAAAATACTATCAGTAGAGAATAAACATTGAGAAATGCTTTAAATATTAGAAATGCAATAATTGGAAAGTGATAAGCTATCACGCGCAGGTGTTATTATAATGTTCTGTTAGCATTAACAACAAACCTTAATAATTCTCTATATAATAGAGCGATTTATGCGAATTCCTTGCGAACAAGGAATTGCACAAAAGAAATTACTATCGCGCGAACTGTCAATCACTAAACTACACGGCACTACTACAGTTTACAATAATAAAAACTCCGTAAAACCACGAAAAGAAGATACTTTAACACGAGCAACAAAATCCACGTCCGTTCACTTTGAATACTCGCGTGTGTGTGTGTGTGTGTGTGTGTGTGTGTGTGTGTGTGTGTGTGTGTGTGTGTGTGTGTGTGTGTGTGTGTGTGTGTGTGTGTGTGTGTGTGTGTGTGTGTGTGTGTGTGTGTGTGTGTGTGTGTGTGTGTGTGTGTGTGTGTGTGTGTGTGTGTGTGTGTGTGTGTGTGTGTGTGTGTGTGTGTGTGTGTGTATGTGCGTGTGTGTGATATATGTCCCATGCTTCTCAGAATAAGCTACATAGTAAAATTTCAAACTCACTCTAACGTCTACGTCTGTGAAAATTGAAGTTTAATGTTGCACATTATCATCATCATTACTAGGTCTTTAGTCCTGGAACTGTTAGACGCGTACCCTCATTGTTTCCTATTCTGGGCTAACCTTCTTCAAGATGCAGCTCCATTCGAGGTGGTGCATATTATCAGCTAATAACTAATTAAATGACTTGGATTAGTTTTCAAATTTAAGCAAGAACTTACGTATAACTAAATACTGCATACCATTTGGCAACAATCATTTTTTAGTGCTTCAACGCAACAACCGGCACATGACCCAATGCATTGAGAAACAAGGTAATTATTTGCAAACGGCAATTATTATTTTTGAGTTGATTTCATTTTGAATGTGCTTAAAAGTTAACGCCTGCACGTTGAAGCGCCGCTAAATGAGTGATATGACAACGCCTGTAGGTAGGAACGTCACTAAAGTGCTGTCACAGGTAAAAAAAAATGTAAAATTTATTATTACTAACCTACCTTCCTTTCTAACTTTTCTCTGCCTGGCTAGCTTAATGGAAGTAATGAAATTTACAAAATGAAATCAAACACAGCAATATCAAACCGCACGTATACAGTCAAAAATATTTTCTCTGATAGAAAAGAATATCGAACATTTACAGCATAGCTTCTTTCAAACATAAAATTATTCCTAACAAATACCTATTTACTTAATTATCAAAATGTTCCTCACCTAATCTTGGTTAAAATTTACAGAACTCAAATTTCTTTTCTTGTGGATAGTTTACCTGTTTTTTTACCACGCTTGTACGGTTGTTTGGTCAAAAAGTCCTTGACAGGTAGTATAAGTCAAAGTGTTTCAAACTCTGACCACAAACTTTCTGGGAAATATCCTTACAAAAAGATTATATGATTAAGACTTATTCTACCTTAAATTCAAATGACAAAAATACTGAAACCTCAGTTACAAACAAAGCAATTTAAAATTTTATACTGGTGGTTATATGTTAAAGAGTGCTTATCCAAATCTTCTTTTCATTATACTCAACGGTATTAAATCCTAGTTGTATTTTAAATTGACGTTCAAATCCAAGTTTACAAAATATTCGCTTAAATTTCCATTTAGAACATCAGGTACCAAAAGTGCATCTTCAATTTAATTATTTAATTTAAAGTAGCGTTTGTATCGAAGATTTTCAATTTTCATGGTATTTTACAAATAATCATGTTTCACAAAATAACTGCATTCGATATAAATCAATGTATAAATTTCATATGTGAACTCTGAATGTTATTTTAACGTCATAATCAACGTTATTTGTACTTGGTTGACGTGAAATTATGAATGAATAATTACATTGTCGATCGCATACATCGAAATGAATCGAATTAATGAATCTTTAATATACCGTTAATATAAAATTTATTTTGACTACGTCACGCTTTCTAGATTTTATAGGATTCCATTCGAAAGATTACACACCTACATGACGCAAGATTTCTGGAACTTTCACAGTTTATTAGCTAATTAGCGTCGAATCGCCGTTTACTGTTTGTCCTCTAACACAAAGAGGCTAATAGTCGCGTTGCATTCCTTCACTAATACGCAAGGCTATTAAACATCGTTCTTATCAATTTTACATTTTTCTTACATTTTAATGTTCGCGCTCTTCTTAAATTAAACGTTTGTTTATTAAACAGTTAATACGACATTTCTTATTAAATGACATGTTCTTTTTCTTAATCTCGATGCTTCTAGAACATGTTTTATTTAAAATTGAATTTATGTTATACACACACGGAGTCAATCTATCTAATTAATTAAAGCTTTAATTGCTTTCCCAACGGGTTTTGCACATGCAAAGGATTTACATCTTTAAAAACATATGTAATGCGTTTTAAGATACCTCAAGAATAATTATTTTACTTATACCGCTGAAGTTTGTACATACGACTGTATTATTGATTTAAAATTGGGGTTTTAAATACACGGGAAGTGTGTTTGCTTTTATCTTAATGGCTAGGTATTTACAATACGCGTATATTATATCAGGTGGAACAATGAATCTTAAAAAATTTCTATTCTTTCCTGTTTCTTTTATTTTTGGTAGGCTTTTAGTTTCAATGACTTCTCGTGACCCCCTTATCACGTAAATATATATATATATATATATATATATATATATATTGCTATGATAATAGGGTATTTTAAGGGTAGACTAAGTCATTGGGGTCGTAGGATAAATATAAGCAACTTTAACTTTAAGAAAGTCAAATAATTCCGGAAATTATAAGAGTAAATCGGTCATTCTACATAATGTCAATTAAGAGGACACTGTATATAAAATACACGGAATTAAATGCATGAGAACATAAATATGTCTAAGTATAGTTTACAAATAAAGATAAGATTTTACAACTCAATAAATGGCATCAAAATTAAATTACCGGGAAACATAGATAAATTGGCATTGCAAATATTTAACAATTGCGTCAAAAATATCAACGTAAACGCATCCTAAATAATTCAGTATTAGAAAATCGTTACGTGACTAGAGAAGACACATTTGTTCAGAAAACCAATATTCTGTGGAAAACAAATAAACACCAGTCGATTCAATTATATGATAATTGAACAAACTTCGAATACGTGGGTTAATGTGAAGCCAAAAGTTAGAAATCCTCGAATAATACTGCCATATGCTGAATGCGGACGTGATGAACAGCGCATTCGTCGAAGATTTAAACTAAGTAATTTCTAAAACTTTTGAGTTCCGCCAGATAAGGCAAAAGTACCAGCCCAGATTGTAAACACGCCAATGAAAACAGTTGGAGGAAGGGCCTATATATACGATAGAAACTGAACGTCATTTTAGTATATGTTTAACTGAGTAACAACTATGTTTGAAGGTGTTAAAAACTTACACAATTAGTGAAATAAAAATTAAAAACAAATGAGATTTAAAAGTGCGAGAATTTGTGCAACGAAATATAAGCCGATCTATAGATAGACGTAAGTTAAACAACTTTATTAAATTCATTTCTAATATTTACAAAACAGGGCTTTAATTTGGGACTTCTAATTTTGGTGATACTTTGATTTGGGACGTTTAATTTTGGTAATATTCTAATTTGGACACATTCCAATTTGGGATGTTGGATATCTAATTTGGGACGTTTAATGTTGGATGTACTGTAATTTGGTACGATTTTAATTGGAAACAATTTATGGGAGGCGATTCTTATATGGGGCCGGCATAACAATAAGCAAGGCGGACACAACAAGGGGATGCAGATCATAGACTAGGATGGAACTCCAGAACCCATTCCAGGTTAGCAATTTTTAATACACTGTATTATTAAAAGATTGTTTTCAATTTAATATTTGCTATGCATTGTATATTTGTAAGAGTAATCAAAAAGGTCACTTAAACAATATGAAAACAGAGGAAGGTATCTTGGAACGTTCCAAGGTCTCTGAATATAATTAAAAGATATTTTTGCCGGTTTTCAGAAAAGCATCAATCTGGTATATGTAGATATTTTGTACAAAAAGAAAAATCTTGAGTGTTGTAAATATCATCAATTATTATAGTGTGTGTTCTAGAATTGCTTTATTTGATTCAATAAGATTTATTCAGTAAGCTAGTCGGGGTAAAAAAATTAATATTAATATTTTATATAAAAAAGGGAATAACACAGCAATAAAATAGGGAATATCACGGCAATTTTATGGTACGACCAATTGTGGGGCAAATATCACAGAAAATTTATGACGCCCAACATTAGGGCTCAAATAATAAAGGAATCAGGGGCTATATCATAGCAATATATATATATATATATATATATTGCTGTAACTGTAGGGTTAATTTAGGGGTAGGTTAAGTCATAGGGGTCGTAGAATAAACGAAAGAAACTCCCAAGTAACAAAAGCACATAATTACAGATATTAGAAGAGTAAATAAGTCATTATAAATATTATTAGTTGAGAGCACACTGTATATAGCAGTACAAGCGATTAAAACACATCCAAGAGTAGCTACGAGCAAAGATAAGAATTTAAAAATGTAACAAAACGCATTGAAATTAAATGAGTGAAAAACCTGCATGAATTGGCTAGATAAATATTCAAAAATTGCGTTAATATATCATCTTAAACGCACGCAGAAATTATGCATTATATGAAAAACGTACGTGATCTATAAGTATCACGTATGTTCAAAAATCCAATTTATTAGGAAATAAACAAACACCAAATTTATTCCATTCAGATTAAAATAAGGCCACAACAATAGTACGTAATTTGTTGGACGAAGATTCCTGGGATTTCTGAATTAAATGTGAGGTATTATAATAAATTACGTGACTTTCTTAGCATCGCTTCATGCAATTGAACTAAACAATTGGTAAAGTTTCCAAAATAACAAGAGATAAGACACTTGATCTCGCCCAGCACGTGAAGTCAACGAATCGCAAACAAAAGGGGCCGATCCTATAAATATCATGACAATTGAATATCGAGTTAGTATACTTTAGAAACTGGGCAGTCACTATACTTGAAAGTGCTAAATATTTACGTGAATAGTAAATTAAATTAAAGTGAAAATTAAAGAGTGTGTAATTGTGCAAGCGAGTCGTACTTCTAAAGACGTAAGTAGATAAGATTTAGTGAAATTATACCATTTCTAATAATAAATAAAACAGGGCTTTTAATTACCATCTTAATCAACATTTTAATTAACATCTTAATTACCATCGTAATCACGATCTTAATTACAATCTTAAATTACAATCGAAATAACGATCCTAATAAAGATCTTACGATTCCTGTTAATTACGATCTTAAATACAATTTTGGATACGAGACTCTGGAGAATGCTACCTGTTCAAGCAATTTGATAATCTCTGAAAATGGTAAATATTCTATTAGGGAAATGAAAAACGTTTCATTTGAATAAACTCACCAATAACGATTTGGATACCAATTTGGTTGGATGTCGACTTCAATTCTTGGGAATGCAGAGCACCTACTGAACCACTTCAGGTTAGATATTTTGATATGATTTATTTTAAAAACTGTTTTTATCTCAATAATAATTCAAAGTGTAAGAGCCGACAAATTGGGGTTTCTTGTATAAATTTATGAAAAGTAATAGACATCTTGAAACGTTTCAACATTTCTCTAAATGTAATAAAAAGCTCGTTTTGCTGTCTTGATTTTCTAAAAATCTGACATGTAAATAATTTAAAAAAGGAGAAGATAGTTAAAAAGGTTGTAAATATTTAATTATTATACTGTGTATTGTAGAAGTGCTATATTTAATTGAATCACCTAGTCGAGGCACAGAAAATTATATATTAACAATTCTACAAGTGCTTGAGTAATAAAAGAATAAATCACGACCTAAATAGCTCAACCCAATCGTGGGCCTAAATATTAATATAATAACAAGGGGCTGCGAGTATCACAGCAATATATATATATATATATATATATATATATACCGAGTGTTTTTAAGAAAGTTCAATTTTTTTTTATGAATTATTACAAACTAAAATTATGCTTCTATAGACTAATTATTCTTCTCAACAAATATATATATATATATATATATATATATATAAAATAAGATGTATCTGTAAATAAACTCTTATGAAAATAATAAGAGCTTATTCACCTATACAAATCGAGCTATTATTTGTATAGCCATTAACAAAACAATAGCCTCTCCACTTACCGGTTTCAGCTTCTTTAAGCTTCGTCAGAGGTAGATTATTTTCTAACAACCCTATGAAATAATCGAAGCTATTATACTGATATAATTTCAAAGGAATCTTTGTACTATGGCAAAAGTAAATAATATCGCCATCAGGTGGTAAAACACCAACACTACTAAGCCTGGAAGTACAAAAATTGATCCAAAACTACATCGTGGTTCTGTAGATGGCAATACAAGTAAGTTTGGCCATTGAAATTTGCAGAATGTTAGAGCAAAATTTATTTGCAACAATAACAAACCTTCTCGTGGCAACGCCCGTTTCTTGCCCTATAGGCAAATCATAACAATAACAAGACAAGTTATTTGCAAGTAGTACAAAGATACCTTTGAAATTATATCAGTATAATAGCTTCGATTACTTCATAGGGTTATTGGAAACTAAACTACTCTGATGAAACTTAAAGAAGCCGAAACCGGTAAGCGGATGTTTCCTCCCCTTGTGAAATAATAAGGCTATTGTTTTGTTAATGGCTATGCAACTAATAGCTCGATTTGTATAGGTGAATAAGCTCTTATTATTTTCATAAGGGTTTATTTACAGATACATTTTATTTTTTATTGTGTTCTACACAAACTCTTGATTGTGGACTGCAAATAACTTGTTTTGTTATATATATATATATATATATGTGTGTGTGTGTGTGTGTGTGTGTGTGTGTGTGTGTGTGTGTGTGTGTGTGTGTGTGTGTGTGTGTGTGTGTGTGTGTGTGTTGTCACGCACGTTAAAGATTTGTACCTTGTTTGGAACAGCAAGGGTTCGGCAAAATAAAAATTTCCAGGTAGAGAAAAACTCGCTTCCTGGCCAATGTAGTACCTTCGTGTGGAGCATTGGAAAATCAAATTTAGTGTGCAAGTTGAGCACAATCTTTTCATTAGAATAACAATCAAAGAGCTGCACACTCCTTTGCAGTACACTACAGTGAGCAAGAAGTTATAAAATATAAAAGTTTTGTAATTATTCCAAAAAGGCTGATTTACATATCTGACAGTTGATGCTCTACTATCCTTGCAGGATATATTTTACTTTTCTTATGGTTTAGCAACCCAGTAGAAAAATAAAAAACATTTCATTAATATCTCTATCACGAAAGTGATTTCAAAGTAGAGGCTAATTTACACTTTTTGCACGGTTCAATGTAAAAGGGTGTGTGATAATCTGTAGTAGACGGTCAAACGACTTGCAGCAAGAACCACTGCAAAAACCATACTTGAACCAAATAATGACACCAATAAAACGCTTGAGAAAGTCCTGACATACAGTTTTTGTACCGTATGGGTAAAAAGAAAATTTACTGAAACATTTCCTACAAGAAGTCAAACCAATAAATGGCACACAACGGTACCACACTTTTAATCTGTACAGCGAAACTAAAGTGAAAACAAGATTTATTCATTGAGTAATGAAAGTTTCGTTCATGAAGGTTGTACCACATTAAAATTAGAAAATATCAGTAATTATGTAACATGTGAATATAATCGGCGTTGGTAACCTGTAAACGTTTTGTCAAAGGACTTTTACGTTTGATTTTTTTTCAATGCTCCACTCGAGTGGTGGAAGCGCTTTTCTTATCTGAAAAATTTTAACTTTTGCCGAACCCTTGCTGTTCCAAGCAAGGTAGGGATATTTAACGTACGTGACAACACTCACACACGGGACCTCCATTTCATCTCTCATTCGAACGAGGACGTATTTTTGTGAAAAATGCATAACATTATTCAAGCGGACCGTGTCGGGATATGAACCCGAGCTTGTCAAAGGACGCGAAAATGGTGCTGTGAAGGTTACTTTTTCGCACCCTTCGGTTCCAGCTCCATTGTTTGCGCTCCCAACAATCTCACACATTTTGAGTGTGCACAGAAATCAAATATTAACCAACGGATTAAACAACTATAATGAAGGGGACCTACACCTTACCACAAAAACAAATGGTCGCTGTACAAGGAGCACGGCAAAGATTTTGCTGTACACTTTTACCTAAACATATCAGATAAAATATTTAGTTAATTAATAGTTAGGATTTTACCAAAGTAACAAACTACCAATCTTAGGTAGTGCCTCTCTGATGAAAATTCCTTTTTTTTTTACTAGGATCCCTTTGAGATCCCAACTTGAATTTTTGTAGGGTTGTTTGTAAACAAACACTTAAGTAATAATTTTTGGAAAATTTTTTTTGGCATTGTCTTTAGAAGTTTTGAATTTGTTGCTGAAAAACATTAATGTTTCAAATACACACTTGTAGCATATCAAATTAAAGTCTGTAATATTCTGAAAACAATGGTGTTTGTTTCACTTAGCTAGCTTTATCCGAAGTTGAGATATTCTTCTAAACGTAAAACCGTTTTCGTCCAAATTTAACGTTTATACGCAACTTTAAAAATTTATAAATTTATAAATCAAAAACAGCATAATATATTTTTATATTTTTGTTTCATTTAACTAGGACAAAAAAGGGCAAAGTCTTAAGTTTACATAAAGTAATGAAGTAATTTCTTTTGGTTCACTTGATATGGATCGACCTTTACCCTTAACGTGACAAAGAACTGTTTCACAGTATCTTTGCTGTATACAATGCCAAATTCTTCAAGTGAAGTAGTAGAATATCATTGGAAAACGCTATAAAACAATAGCCCAATATTAAAATTTACAAAATGCTGATATATGCAATGGGCATTGCTTTCGTAGCACTCGGCAACAATATCAATCATTAGTGGCGAAAACATGAACGCTTAAAGCGTTACGGAGTGTGATAAACATCTTATGCAACACGAGACAATTTACAAGAAAACATCGATAATAAAACTTTTATGCAATTCGTATCAAAAAACCTAAACACTGTAAAATTGTTAATACTATTGAAATTCCAAGTATAATTATTGACGATTGTACAGAATGTACTTTGTTCGTTGCTACTTTTTTAACCGAGATGTGTACTTGGAGTATCACATCATTCCCGGGTGACACTGTATTGTTTGCACTCTTACAACTAATACCTGCGTTGTTTAGTTCTTTATTTCTGTGTGAGGTGTTGCTAAAATTGTGAGATCAAAAATAAAACAAAGCATTCGGAAGACGCATTTAAAACTAAATTTTGAAGGGCGCCTATATCATCTTCTAGTGTTCAAAATCGTTTATCTCGAAGTTGATTTTTAATTTTTAGAAGTGTAAAGGAACTTTTAGGACTTCAATCAGAACTATACGGAGGATAAGAACTTATATATTAAGCTTTCAACACGACTAACAACGACTACCAACTTTTATTTTCCTGAATTAAAAATTCAACAAATTTTTTGACACACTACGTGAACGAGAACATAATTTTTTAGTACTTAAAAAATTATGTAAAATTTGATTCATATTGCAACACAAACGAGGCTCAATTAATTGCTCTATGATACATGTCGATCTGCCATTATCACTATATTTGTTACGGTGTTCCGTGTGGACAAAAAAAGTAGCAACGTAAGTAACAAAAATAGACCGCATCAAGTACCGCAACAAAAAAGCAATCCAAAGAATGACGTGCTAGATAAAAGTCGCAGAGTGGTGTGGGTCACAAAGAAAAAAAGAAAATCTCAAGAGATATAATTTACTTACACCTTTAATAAAAGCATATTGTAAAAAAGGAATCCCAACCAGCAAAGAAAACAATATTTATCCAGCGATTTGCACAGTACAAAAATCTTTCCAAAAATAATTAATTCACTGCTTGTTTATCTCAAACTAATTTTTAACCTCTAGTATTCACATAAAATAGAAATTGGAAAAATATTTTATGGATTGTTCTCAGACACTTGTTTAATACAGTTTCTTAAATATTGTATATTCACATAAAACAACAATTAAAAAAATATATACCTATATTCAAGCACCTTAAACGCAGCTCGTGTTAAGTAAAGTAAAATAAAGTAATGTACTAGTAGACTACAGCAAAAAGGAACAAAACCATTTACCTGACGAAATGCATTTCGGAGCAACGGTAAGCGTCATGTAAAACGTCACACCTAAATAATAATGTAACAGTAAATTTTTATTCCGCATATCTTGTAGACAGTCAATGCTAATCCTATTTTATAATTAACCATCAAACTATAAAAACTGCTGTCATTAGCATATTCATAACCTTAAACTAAAACAACTAAAATGTTATCACATTGCGTCTGCACAAATTTGTTTTTCTGAAATCGATCAAGAATGTTTACTTTGTCAGCTCAAAATCAAGTGTCAAAGAACATTATTCCAGCAAAAAACGGTACGAGAAAATACTTTCCCTGACTAGACCGAACAGTTTTTTATCTCCATTTTAAACAATATAAGGCACTCCAACAAGCAAACTCACAAAGTATACTGAAGTGAATTTTTTTATTAAAAATATTTCACCTATACTACCTACACCTATAGTACAACAACTATGATTTATATATTTTGACAGTAATGTTGCAGTTTGTAAAACCATAAAATATTGTCTGAACTTTTCAAGAACAACTGCAGGCATTACTGCTGTCTATTGTTAGTAATAATTCTGTACAATTGTCGGCGTATGTTTCTTTAAATATTTTATTTGCTCATGCACTAATAGTTCTTAGATTTCCAAAAATAGTGAATGCGATTTCGGAAATACAGTAAAAGCACATTCCCTGACCCTCAATGCTTGTTGGCTTCGGCTAGCGCATCGGTGAACAATTTGCACGGTCGTCCAGGAATGTATTGATTTTACTACTAGATACACAATATACTATTATCTCAATGTGACTTGAAAACAGTCACATAAACACATTTTATAACCTAAACTATACGTTATAATTAGAACTTGATTAAGCAAAATTTCTCAAACAATCAAACCAAATGTAAGCAATATATTTATACCTCATTCTCTTTAAAAACCTAGAAGTGTTGTATGTTAGCAATTAATTTTTATCCCAAAAAATAGTTTTGTCCTGGAAATTCTAACCGTGATATAAATAAATACATAAAGCCAACTATGTGGGCCGACTCAGAGAAATCAAAATATCAATATACAGAAATCGTACATTCCCTCGAAAACATCTATTTCTAGATAATCAAATCGCATTAACATTATTTTTCCTCGAAACATTTATCTGTCAATCATAGAACCAGAAAAATTAACTGCGTTGCAGTTGTCTTGGAAAATCCTTCGGTAAACTCCTACACCAACTCGTATTTTATTACTTTAGCAAGCGAACCACGACCAACAAATGGGAAAACTGGTTGCAGCATTCTCAACTACACGACTGCATGTCAACCTATTTACGCCGAGATAAAAAATATATACAACCAACCTTGTGAAGAAATAAACAAACCAGATATTTAGGATTCTTGATTGAAAACAACCTTGACGAAATACGTGCATCGACGCAATGTAAATATTTAAGAAAGCGAACGTAAAGGAATGGACACCAAACGCTCAATAATTTTCTAGATCACATAAACAATCAACATAAAGATATTAAGTTCACTGTAGAAATTTGGAAAGAACGGAACTTTGCCATTCGTTGACGTCCTGGTGGAGCGCCAACCCAACGGACGACTGGGTTATTCCGTATATCGAAAACCCACACATATGGACAGATACCTACATGCGTCGTCACATCATCATCCGTTACAAAAATCATCGGTAATCAAATCTCTAGTTCACCGTGCAATTAAGATTTCACAACCAGAACATTTATTTAATGAACTGACTCATCTAAAAATTAGTCTTATAAAAACGGTTATCGCAACTCAGATATCGACAGAGTAATAAACCGGCATCTGCATCCAAACCGAACTCCCAAACCACGCTGTAATCACGACACACGATCTTTATCAATCCTTTCATATATACACTGGGCAACAGACCGAATTGGCAAAATTCTATGTAAATACAACATCAAAACAATCTATAAGCCCACTAATAAAATTTCACAAATATTACCAATCCCAAAAGATTCCGAAAATAGTATTAAAGCCCCAAGCGTATATAGTATACCTTGCAGCTTCGGTTTAGTATACATAGGAGAAACAGGACGGTCAGTACTTATTAGATTAAACAAACATAAGCGATACTTAAGAGCAAGCCAGTACAATCGCTCAGATGTGGCCGAACACCAACATGAAACAGGCCGTACCATGAACTTTGACAAGACAAAACTAATTGCCAGAATTCCATTTTTCTACAATAGAAAAGTCAAAGAATCCGTAGAAATCATTAAAAATTCTAACAATCTAAACAAAGATGTTGGCTAATAGCTTTCCCCCATTTGGAAAACAAGCCTATGTTCACGGTAGCAGAACCGCGACGTTCACTGATCCGCTACGATACTCCTCTCTATTATTGATCACTCATGCATTAAGTTTTCGCCCTATATAAACTACCACTTTCGCAAGTTTCACCAGTTATTTTGCCACATTACACCTTTTGGCTTAAATGGGCTGGTGAGTCTGCTAATTCAGAAGTAACTTTACATACTCTTTACGCTTTAACTTGTCTACTTAATATTATCATTCTATTTTCCTGGCAAAACTCAACTAATCTTTCTCCTTTATCATTTCGTCTACCATACCCAAATTTTCCTACCATTTTTCCCTCACTACCTTCTCCCACTGACGCATTAAAATCGCCCATAACCATTAAATTTTCATCTTCCTTTACTTTTCTCACTATACTATTTATATCCTCGTATACCTTTTCTACTTCCTCGTACTGAGTTGTTGGCATGTAAACCCGTACTAAAACAGTGTCTGTGGGTTTCATACTTAATCTAACCATAATTATTCTATCACTAAATTGTAAGTACTTTTTTACTGTCTTAATCTTTTACCTAACACTATTCCTACCTCTGCCTGTCCTTTAGTTGAAGAAGTGAAGAAGTTATAATTATTCTATAATTATCTTTCCAAAAGTCATTACTATCTAGCCATCTCACCTCACTAATACCTAAAATGTCCAGCTTTCCTTTTCTCATATCGACTAATAAATTTGTTAACTTATCTACTATAAGTAATAACCTTACATTCTAAGTCCCTATCACTGAATCTAACCGTTGTTTTAAATTCTTACGATGACCAGCCCCAAGTACTCCTTCCCGGAGATCCGGATTAGAATTTTACTTGTGAGCTCTCCATCATACATAGTTCGTTTTTTAAGCCACGCATACCTGGGAAATATTGTGGTAGGTTCCCATATCTTTCCACAACGCAGTTTTAAAGATTTTTAGCAAAAAGCCGTATCCGTCAAGGCCAACCCCCAACAACCTTGTAAATTATTGAGGATCGCCCGAGACCAACCGACTCTCCTCCAATATCTTTTAGCCAGCAAGGCTGCTGCCACTTGCTGCGCCTATTAATCGCCTTTTACGATGAGCAGGCTTACTATAGTAGTATTCTTTGTCCCCTACTATATGGAATATGTGGATCTATTGAACATTAATATCCCAGATTTCTCTTTGTAACAAGCTTAAGGTTAAAGTTGCAACAACCACACGCGTCTCGGGACACAATTATTTTTGGCTGTTTCAAGCACATGTTTGACGTATAAATGTTAACCTTTGCACTCTTCACAAATAATTTTCTCTTAACAAAACTTTATTATCTAATCCTAATTCTAATAATTCTATGCAAAGTTAAAACAAATAAAAATGAAATTCAAAATCTATATGGCGCGCATTGATGTTTTATAATTATAATATTTATACGAAAATTATGTTTTATTTTATGTACAGATCTATAAAATATAAGTGGAAGAGGCGTTTTAGCGGTTAGATTCCGTCACCGTTTGAAATAAAAGATACTATTATAGATAGTTCAGTTTTAACGGATAATTTAAATATGGGTTTAAACTGAAACGTCAAAGTTGACTTTGAAACAGCCAAAAATAATTGTGTCCCGAGACGCGTGTGCAACAACCATCTACTTCTGTTGAAAAAAGCTTAAGGTTATAGTTGCCATAACCATCTACTTCTGTTGAAACAAAGACAGTTCAAAATTCAAATTAACATTTTTATATTTTAGAAACAATGGTATTAATTTGTTACTTCGACATAAGTGCTTTGTTAAGTAGAACATATTTAACTGTCTGTATGAGTAAACATTATATAGAGTCAAATATACACACAATTTATTGCAAGAGTAGTCTAATCTTATTGCTACACACAGGCTGATTTTGGAAATCAACTTCGGTCTTTACTTAAGCTTCAACCATACTCTATTGTTAACTTAAGAAGATGCTCAGCTTAGATGCTAAGTATAGGTAGTAGTTACAATCAATACTAGTTTGTGTTGAGACTATTTTAACACATTATTGTGTTGAATCAAGATGATTCATGTTAAATACGGATTAGATTTTTTTCTGTGTATGTCAAAATGGCGAAATTTGAAAAACAAAAGTTATGAATAAAAATGTCAAATATCCCTCTTAAACGAGCCGGTTTTGACTCGAATTAAAAAATCGTTTCCACGCCACGTGGTTAGGCATATTTGAATTAAACCGATCCTACGGCGCCATCTTTAAAAAACTTTAACTCCCTTAGCAGGCATGTTTGGATAATGATTTACGTCAAATCGACATCAAACTGGCTGTAGAATTTGCAATTTCCTTTTGTGAAGAGCTTTTGAACACTGTATAATACACATTGTTAATAGTAACTATCGCGTTGTTAATATTAGTTGATGTTTATACCGACGTCGTTTGTAGAATGATGAACGCTTCGTACGTCGTCATCGTTTAGAATGCAAAACACAGTAGACTACCCTGTCGATTTCTAATGCTAACCCAGCGCGGGTAAGGGAGAATTTTTGACCTTTGTTTTCGATTTTCTTGATGGACTTTACCGAAATTAATCAGTAAGGCTATTATCGTCTAGTTTAAATTCTTGTTACAACTGAAAACAATTATTATTGATATTCGATTATGACTAAAACTAGTTTTTTAATTGTTGTGCATTCCTTTCACTTATTTTTGATAGAAGATACACCATATTATTATAGTGGTAAAAATGTTCACAGCTTAAATACATGTTTTTTCAAATATTATTAGCTTTGATATTGTACTGTAATAAAGTATTGAATATTTTTCTATCTGTTACTTTTATTTGACAATACAAATGTTAAAATGTATCAATTTTATACGTCGAGTAGTCGATGACTACACTGTTGTTTCGTAGTGTTGTTATGGTTATATCTAAAGACTTATTTTGTATCACAACTTACTGTAAGAGTAATTAAGAGTTATATAGAACACTCTGAAAATTACGCTTATTAGGTTTTTACTAAAACGGCTTTGTCGTTTAGCTATAAGAAATGATGATTCATTGGTATCGTATTACAATCACGTGTGTCTAGCGACAAAAAAGATGATTAATATGTATCGTATTACAATAGATTTGATGACTCAAATTCTAAAGGTTTTCCCTATTTAACTAGAATAGGAGATAATTGTATATAAGTGCGAGCCCCGTTGCGATAGATCAGTACTAGTTTGAATTCCGTCATAATAAACGTTCTATGTACATAAATTAATGTAAACATAATTTTGCTTTCGTAATATAAATGTGCTAGATAAATAAATTACCAGTAAAATTGGTGCTACAACAGAAATAATTCATGGTATTTTGAACATGTAATTAGTGCCTACAAATAGTGATTATGCTAGTGCTAATATAAACAAAGCTGTAAATATTTGTGATAGTGAAGTGTAATTGAACTTGTATTTATTGGAAATAAAGGCAAAAGAACATCTGAAGAATTCGTTACATTAATAATTTTGTCAAAAATGCTTACGTCACTTTTATTTAAAGAATATACATTTACCTTAAGATAGCTCACAGATTTTATTCAATTTTTCTGGCTTTTTCTTTCAATATGTATTGATTGTATCACTATATAATAGTTATAGAATTTCAAAAAATGTCATATTAGATTACGGTGTTAAAATTTATTTTGAATTATGGTTTTCGCTTTTTTGATAGAGATGCTGCCTTGAAGTAACTTTTGCACAAAGTACTGTGATAAATTTTGAGGAAAATAAAAAACTGCTGTCCGTATAAGAATTTTCGCTCTTTAGGGAAATTTTAATTAAAGAAGTTATACCTGTTTATTTTGAAATCCAAAGTACGAGAAGGAATGCTAAGATACATCAATACTTAGACCAATTTCTACAGTTTTTTTAATATGAGAATTCGGTTATAGAGAAACCTTAGTTATTCCAGATGTAACTTTCCACTTGAATTCATCATCAAATAGGATAAAATATATCACATTTCACTGTACAGACTGGCGCCTGATTAATTAGACGTATTAAATAATACGGTATGCTCACAATCTTTCAGTTTATTTGCTATATTGCATTTATTGAAAAATTTTTTCGTATAATTTCTTACACTTTAACCGATTCTGTCAAACGTATCGTAGTAAAAACGCATATAGGTATTGGTTTTCCATTCCACATATTAGATAGCTATATAATTTCTCCATACCGAACATTTCCTATATTCCACTTTTAATCATTTCTAAGCACACCATGTTACAATATCATAAAAGTTTCACCTACCATCCGCAAAATCAAACAACTACTAACCGCAAACAACTCCGCGCTCCATCTCAGGAAAAAATTAACAGCGGTAGCTGCAAAAAATATTTTGTATTTTGATGCATGCACTAAATGAGACGAAGTGAAAACAGACTATTAGTTTGTTAGGAATGTGAGTGTATTCGAGCCAACACAGTCGACAAAAGTATGTTGATTTCATGTAACCGACAACACCTTCACACTTCAATACGTAGCCAGAGTAAACTGATATCAGGCAGTCCAGCAGCGATAATTGAAAATGATTGTAACCTGTTACACATATACATATGTCTGATATAACGATACCGAAGCAGACTACAACCACAAAATTACACTGTCGATGTACTTTGTTACGTGTTAAGTGAACTAACTTGTAACACTTATTATACAATCACAGAATAACCAGTTTTTATTTCTTATACTCGTTAAATTTATCGTATTTTGTTAAATAACAAAAATAATTCCGATTGTTTCTTGATTCAAGCCTTAAGTAGGTTATAAATTAATAGTTAAATTGAAGGCTTAGAATGATGTAATATGTATAAATATGTTAATATGACCACTGGGGTTTACATTACTCTCATGGGATCTTTTATTAGATCTCGAACTAATTCTACCGGAAATTACAAGGACGTTTTTGTACCGGAGCTTAACTAGAGCGGTTTTGTTTCGGTTAGAATGCAGCTATGTGCGTATTTTTCGATGTAGAGACTTAATTATCGTCTCACCTCTCTTTTCTCTTTATCTTATTCTTTTAAGACACTACTACAATTGGAAAATCCATGCTACAAAAATTTGATGAAAAGCTGGGTCAGTTTTCTAAAAGTTCGACAAGAATGTAAGTAAAACCGCCTATAACCTTGGCATAGAAATTTGAATGCCCAATTTATAAAATTCATTATGTAAGGGTTAAAGGATGTTAAGCGCATTCACAAATGCCTTATTAATATCAATCCTAATTTCTACCGTCACCTGTTTGCTAGTAAAATGGGCAGTTGTAAACAAACTTTGGAACTGATCGCACGTGTCTGCCGACTTGCTCGTATAGTCGACAAGGTGGTATCCTAACAGTTAATAGTGGTTGATGCGGAGTGTCATTTGTTTTGTAAACAATTTAAGGAAGCGAATGGGCAGCCCTATGTGTAATAGTATAATTGGAATACATTTCATTCAGACAGGTAATGCAGTTTATTTTTTTGTGGAAAATATAAGTGATTTTTATAGGCAAATTAATTAGTATGAAGCACCCATTGACCCGTCCAAAGGGTATTTAACAAGCAGCAATTGATGCCCGAATAGGGGTTGTAATGATCTGCGCCCACATTTGGAGCGTAATAATTTTCGCCTGTATGATTAAAACAATAACACTTTCTGCTTCGTTGAATTAAACCTTTGAATGATAGTTATTTATCTTTCTTCTCTAGTAATAACACTTTCTCTTTCAACGACGGGTAAAAACAAATGGGTTAGTCGAGGTGCAGATGCACAAATTAAATTACCTTCTCGGGCTTATCATCCGAATCCACTATATTTTACTGTATGGATTTATTTGAAATCAAAAGTGTATAACACTCCAGTTAGATTAAAGGAGTTGAGAGATAAAATCGAGCAAGGATTTACAATCTTGAAGGACAATTCAATAGCATTAAATGGAATAATGCGTTCACTAAATAAAATAATTAGATTGTGTATTCAACAAAATGAATGACAATTTGACCATTTGTTAGAAAAAATTTTTTGAGACTAATTGAAAAAAGTATTATACTTATTATTCTGTTAAAAGTTATACGTAACGCCCAAAACTATCACTAAACCAGAAGTGATGAAATAAGTGGTAACATAAATTTAATTATCTCAATGTCATTTTTGAATTAATTGGAAATTTAAAAACAAAGACATGATAATTCACACACACTGTCGAAAATTATTCCTTAATCATAAGAAATGAAATAAGTGGTAACATCAATTTAGTTATCCCATTGCCAAATACGCGCCCATAAGTTATTCAAACCGTGTCGAAGATATTTAAAAAAAAAAGCATTTTTATTTTGCCCCGTTACAGAGTTGTATCTTCTTTAATATTGAGTAGTTTTGATAAAAAGATATAAAATAGGTACTATCAGCTCAAGCCATTACAGTTCATACTTCTAGACTACCTATTATAACACCTAAGACTGACCAGTTATCTCTCTATCTTTCAGAGCGTTGTCTTGATTCACTTTTGGGGCTATTGTTTTGATGCTGACGTGTTCTAGTTTGATCGTGCTTTACTAAGCTTGGCTGCTTACGGATGGTTGTCCTGGAGCTGTTTGCGGAACTGATGCACTTGGCTGACACTGCTTTTATACTTTACTTCCTTCTGTCTGTTTTTCAAAACGGCTAATTTCCATTATGTCTGTATTCTCTGTACGTCGTCGCATGTGTTCCAGCTGTCGTATATTTTTGTATTTTTAGTACTTCTAGTATGATCCACTTTGTTTTATTTTTCATTGTGCCAATTAATCTAATTCTCTTCAAAGTACATTGTGTGTTTGATTGTGTCAAGGCGTTGTGTGCATGAGGATGTTTTCATGGTGTTTGCTACCACCCTTATTTCATCTTTCCTTCTTATGCTAGTTCTCCTGTTTTGAGTCCTTTGCCGAGCTTAGTATAATGAGTACGCGGTATTTTGTAAACTAGGTGGTTTTTGAGTTTCATTGTCGTGTAAGAATTCAGGAGTGGTTTACCTTTGGGTATGGTTGTATTTTGTATTTGTCTTAGGTGTTTTCAAAACTTTCCTTATTCGATCTATCATAAATTTGAGGTAAGCGAGGTGGATCTTTGAAACAAACTCTTCTTTTTGACTTTTGTTTCTTTCAGTTTTTGTAATCTCGATTCTATCGATGTTCCCTTATTGAAAACCGTTCTTTAATAGTATCCCTTGGGTTTTATGTACTTGTTCTTTTATGCGTATTGTCTGTGAGTCTTTGAGACCTTGTACTTATCGTTTTTCAACTGATTGGAGTAGTTCTGGATGGCGGTGTAAATAAGCTTCTGAATAATGGTCCGAGTTTTTTGTGTGGAGTATGTTCAACGCTTTTTTCTCTTATTTCCTTTATTAATATCCTGAGAAGGCAGTCATCCTTATAAATAAGCGACATCCTAAGCAAATATTGCCATTTCGAATGGACCTGCACCTTGCCGAAGTTCTAGATTACTAGAACAGGTGAAATTGCTTGCGTGTTCTAATGAGCTAAAAAGTCAAACTACAGGTCCAACCAAAGTAGTAGGGTCGTTAGTGAGGAACCAGACTAAGACAGGTCTCCGAAAGAGGGCAGCGGCTCTTTCGGTACTTAGATTGACAGAGACCATAGGGGTCGGTATGGCAGTCTAAGACACACTACCGCGATGTGGAAGGCAACAGGAAACCACCACATTACCTCCCAAGTACACAGCGTACCTAAATTATAATAAAATGATGGCATTCTCTGGGGTAAAAGATTCCGGAGTTAAAATAGTCCCCCATTCGGATCTCCGAGATGGGACTACTTCGGAGAATGCGATCGGAAAGTTAAGAATAAGAGTCGGGAACATTTTGCGAGTCGGAGCGTGGAATGTTAGAACTATGAAGCAAGTGGGTAAGCTAGAGAACCTAAAAATCGAAATGAATAGGTTATCATTAGACATAGTAGGGATCAGCGAAGTTCGGTGGCCAGAGGCGGGGGATTTTTGGAGTGGAGACTTCAGGGCAATTCATACAGGAGCCAAGGAAGGAAATTTGGGTGTGGGGATAGTTATGCGGAAAAAGATAGGATACTGTGTAGAAAATTACATACAAAAGAACGAAAGAGTACTCATGGTTAGATTAGAATCTAAACCGGTAAACACAGTAATAATACAAGTATACATGCCCACATTTAGCTACAGTGACGAAGAGGTAGAAGCGATCTACAAAGATATCGAAAACATATTAAGATACGTAAAAGGACACGAAAATTTAATAATTACGGGAGATTTTAATGCAGTGGTAGGTGAAGGTAGGGAAGGAACAGTAGTAGGTATATTTGGTTTAGGCACGAGAAACGACAGGGGAAATAGGCTGGTAGAATTTTGCGACAAGATCAATTTAATCATCACAAACACATTATTTCAACGTCATGCTAGGGGACGATATACGTGGAAGATGACAGGTTTAGAAATCAAGTAAAAGATTGTAGAAGCTACCCAGAAGCAGATATAAACACTGACCACAACATTGTAATTATGAAGGCCGCACTTAAATTAAAAAATTAGCAAAAAAGAAACGGAAAAAGGCACTTGGACTTAGAGAAACTAAAAGACAACGATATTTAAGAAAGATTCGAAAAAAAGTCAAATAAATTGGATCAAAAATATCGGGAAAATATCTGATACTAAGGAAGTAGAAACAGAATGGAATAACATTAAATTCGGCCTAGACATGGCGGCCAGAAATGTTTTGGGGTATATTCAAAACGAAAATAATAAACCATGAATAACAAAGAATATCCTGAATTTAATAGAAGAAACACGAAAATACAAAAATAAATCTCACGAAACGGCAAAACGGAGCCATAAAATGGGAAATTATTCGCAAATGCAGGAAAGCTAAAGAACACTGGATTGATGAAAAGTCTCTTCAACTTGTAAGCTTTATGTATGAGACAGGCAAGATACCCAAAGACTTCAAACGTAACATCATAGTTACTATACCAAAAGAAAGGCGCTGGTAGATGTGAAAATTTTCGAACAATATGTTTGACAGCACAGTATCAAAAATATTAACTAGAATTGAACAAAGACGAATGGAAAAACGGGCTGAAGAAATACTAGGAGAAGACCAATTTTGGTTTAGACAAAACAGAGGAACACGGGAGGCTATTTTAGCCCTGAGAGTGATAATGAAGAAAACAATAGAAAAAGGGTAAAGCGTGTATATAGGGTTTGTAGATCTGGAAAAAGCATTCAACAATGTAAAGTGGAAAAAGATATTAGAAATACTAAAAAAGATTGGAATGAGTTATAGGGATGGACAAATAGTACATAGCTTGTACATAGAGCAAACAGCAGTAATAGAATTAGAACAGAAACGTAGAGAAGTAAACATTAGAAAAAGGGCGAGACAGGGACATCCCTGTCCCGCCCTATACCCATTAATTTTTAACTTGTACATTGAAGAAGGAATGAATACTGTCAAATGCAGGAGGACATTTGGAATTACTATGCAGGGACAAATAAATGATGTGCTTAGAATTGCAGATAATATAGCGGTATTAGCGTCTAGCAAGGAAGAGTTAGAAGCTGCTCTTAATGAAATGGAAACGGTTCTAACAGAGAGATACGGTATGACATTAGAAAAGCTAAAACTAAAGTACTAGTATGCAAAGGAGGGGAAAATAAATCAAAAACAAAAATACAAATATGTAACACGAACTTACAAGAGGTTAAGGATTTCTGCTACCTAGGAAGCCAAATAACGCAAGATGGGAAAAGCACAAAAGATATAAAACAAAGATTAGCACAAGGCCGTGCTACATTTAACAAGAAAAGTAACTACTGTGTTCAAAGACAACAAACACAGAAACAAGGAAAAGATTGTTTAAAACATATGTGTGGAGCACAGCACTGTACGGCTGTGAAGCCTGGACAGTAGGAGAAGCGGACAAGAAAAAAGTAGAAGCTTTGTAAATGTGGTGCTACAGACTTATGATGAAAATATCATGGACAGACAAAGTTAAGAATAAAGAGGTTCTGAAAATGGTAGGGGAAGAAAGAAATATGTGGAAAGCGGTAAAAAAAATAGAAGAGATAGGATGGTTAGCCACATACTACGGCATGCGGGAATAGTGCGGAATATATTAGAAGCAGAAATAGGAAAAAAGAGAAGAAGAGGTAGACCTAGGTTAGACTACTACACACAGATAGTGAAAGATGTAGGCTGTAGGAGTTTTAGGGAGATGTGTAGGCTAGCTAGACTAGTAGCGGGACAAGAATATCTGGAGAAAAAATAGGAGAAATAGAAGGGCAGAATTCGTTCTAAGGCACTTTTGGGGAATAGTATGGGATATATTACAAGCAGAGATATTAAGAAAGAGGTAGATGTAGACCTAAATCGGATAGCGATAGATGCAGGCTGTGCAAATTTCAGAAAAATCTGTAGGTTAGTTCAGAATAGGAAACAATGATGGTACGCGTCTAACCAGGACTGAAGACCTAACGATTATGAAGCAAATATTACGCAAGAACAATATTTCAACCATGCCAGTAGGTAAATCAGTCAAAGGTATAATTCAACGAACCTAACAAGTACAACAAACCGCGGCCAGCCAAGCTCATCAAAGCACATCTAAACGAAAACAATGTAACCTTCGTATTATTGTTCTAAGTTCATCGAGCTATTGTTTCCGGTAGTCTATTTGTCCTCAAGTATGTGTGCTGTTAGCAAAACCAATTCTTCAATTTTGTTGTGTTGATCAATCACGGTTCTGGATTTTCCCTTTATTTCGAAACTAGTTGTCTACCAGGAACCCATTGCTGATTTGAGTCCTGCCGCAATTGACTTTAACGACTAAAAATTAACGAGGTCTCGCTGTGACCTTGGTACGCGTAGTAGGAATCATACAACTTCCTGTTCAGATCGTTTTATCAGTAATGTTTTGGGCAATGTATTTGTTTATTCTCGACACGAGACAAGGGCTCCCCTGATAGTCCTATCCACCGCGAATTTTTGAAGAAAATTCCCAGGGTAACTGATAAGTTAGATGGGGTATGAAACTTAAACTCCGTTTTCTTTTAACATCCGGACATTAACAAAAATAGATAGCTCAATAATTTCAGTGATCTATACTTCATAGGTAAGGACAGTATCGAATTTATGACAGATTTTCGCTTGTTTGTACGTTAAATTTTGGGATACAATCACAGAGAAATAATTCAAACTTATGTTATTGTATTAACTTACTATCGATACAAGTTTCTATAAGTTTGTTGATCAAAAGGGTATCGTATAAATTCTAAAAAACTTAGAAAGGCCACTTTATCCAACCATCCTCTAATAACTAAAGGTATTCGTATACTATTGAACCTGAAGTTGAAAATCTTCTATAAAACAACAGCAGTGTTGACTTGAAGGTTGAACAAGTTACTAAAAAACTGCTTTTTCTAAAGGTTATCCCAACAACAAAGTCAGATTGTTAAATTGTAATTCCAGGTATGCAAATCGATTCATTTATTTTCATCTAACTAGTAGTGGTTTGATAATTATAGATATCGCAAGTGAAACATGTTTTTTATATATAAAAGAAATATAAAAGATTAAGAAATAAAATAAATATATTGTGTAGGCAGGCTAAATAGGAACGGGCGCAGAATAACTACAGTAATGAAATGGAATGTGCATTAAATAATAGCGGACTAAACATAATTTATAGAAACTTTAGTTACTTTTCTAAAAATTTAATAATAGAAATAAAATTACGAAATCAAATCAGTAATATAAAGAAGGACGTTGGTGCTTGGAAACGTATTCAGGAACTATATTTTATTGATCAACTAATATAGGTTGAATGGAAGATGTAGAGGAACAGAAACCAGGATGGTAAATATTAAATTCAAATTAAGACAGCTAAAACTATTGAAGTTATACAATAAACGGAAAATGTTTTTCTATTCAAAATATAACAAAGATAATTTAGAATAGGCTGTAATTATAGATTAGTTACCAAAAGAATTATTTAAATATGATTGTCAGACTCTAGAAAATTCATTATACAGAGTGAGGGTAATGTACACGCTCTAATTATTTCAAAAACAGCTTGTGGGATATATATGAAATTTAGTTTGAGATGTTGCATAAAATGGCCATTTTTCGGTGGTAGTCACATTGTTGTCAGATCTTCCATTTCTCCAAAAATGAAGCAAACTTTGTTACTTCAAATAGATAGCTTTATATTTAATCGTTTTTAAATTACTAACGATATTCTAAATAATTTAAATGTAATACTACCTATACCTAAATGTAACACTTTTAGAAATAACTTCACCTGATTATTAAATGTTGAAATGATCATTGTTCGAGAAATTGAACAACAAATAATTTGTTTCGGGTAAAGAAGGGGTTCTATGTTCGCATGCACAAGGGATGAGTAACACGGTGAAAGTCTTTCAAACCACTTATACATTCCAATAGGATGATTCTCATACGTGGTCGTTTGCTTACAAAAGGAATTTGAGGAATTTCGAGGTATTGGGTTTAAATGAATAGGAATAAAGTATGTTTTTTGTGTTTTGTAAAGGGTTAGTTCACGTTAAGATGCCCAGCTTAACGTTACGCGTTTCAGGTATAATTTCTTAACTAATTGCAATATCAGTTATGTACAACTTATGTATTAGATATACCCAGGGCCGTACCTGGGTATATGGCCGCCTGCGTGCCAGTCTGTATGGCCGCCCCCAGGATAACATTAAAAAAAACTACTTTAATTTTTAATGTTTATTATTATACACAGGGCATCAAACCGGGAAAAAAATCAGTTTTTGGTTAACCGAAATCGAGAACGAAAAAATATTGGTTTTGTTCCCAAAACCGGTTTCTGAAAAGAAAACCGGCTAAAACCGGTTAGGTTACCGGTTAATTAGGAAATCTTTCAATCTTTCAATTATCGCGATTGAAAGTGAAATTGCTGAATCTTCACAAAGCAATTATTAAATAAAGTACATATTAAAAGTTAATCCTACGGGATTTTTACTGACAAAATCGTCAATTGCTTCGTGAATATTTAAAGATTCAGCAATTTCACTTTCAATCGCGATAATTGAAAGATTGCTCATACGTTCTTGCGTCATGGAAGTACGTAGGTAATTTTTATGATTTTCAATTTAGAAAACTACGTTCTCCAGACGCAACTGATACAGGCCTGGTCAATAATAGTTTTAAGCTTGTAGATACATTTGGAAATGAATTTTGTAAATTGTGTTTGTACAAATACTTTAGGAGTTCTTCGGGTTGTTTCCTATCTTTTATAATTATTTTCAATGAAATTAACTCTTCGTATAATTCTGCTCCGTTTATGTCGCACGATTCGCCATCCTTGAATTTATTATGAAAGTCGAAGCAACTTTTTTATGTCGTCCTCTCTATTTCAACAAATTTATATAAAATCCGAAAGACTGTTCGAAATTGGATAATGTTTCAAATCGGGTAGTAACAGATGAAATGGCTGTATCCAATATTACATAGAAAAAATTAATTTTGAAATTTTCTTTAGCAGTTAACTGAATATCCTCATCTCCTTCATAGTCAAATTGTTTTCGCTTATGGCGTCGACGTAGATTAATTTCAACAGGAAATTCCGGTTGTATTTCAAGTGATTCACATAATTCATCAGCAATTTTCAAATACTTTTCGAAATTTTCATCATTTCTAATACTTTGGAAAAAAATTAAAATATTATTAATAGATTCAGCACATGAAGTAAGATTCCAAGAAACGGTCTGCATCATTTTACTAATAATATTTACTTTTCTAAGATTTCGTACCATATTACTATGGAACAAATAAATTTGTACGATTTAATTTTCATTGCCAAACATTTAGCTTCATGTTGACCTATTGGTGTTGAACATTCTTCCGCTAGTTCTATTAGGCTGTCATAAATTTCACCTAATTCATGACGCAGTGGTCTAATCGCCTTAATCCTTGATTCCCACCGGGTTACGCTAACTTGTTTTACTGTTAACGATTTTACATGTTTTTTTAAAATTTGCCATCGAAAAGGTGATCCGGAAAAGTAATTGTATATTGCTGACACATTACTAAAAAAATCCACAGTTGAAAAAGAAACTTTCGCTGCATCATTGACTATTTCGGCTCGTCGCTCGTGCAATGTTCGAAAAAATTCGGATTCGCTGCATGACTAGGTATATAAATACTACAACGACCTAATCAGTTTTTATACATTTCTTATTTCTGAGAAACTCTTTTTAGATAGATTAGATTAGAGAAACTGTTTTTACTTCGTATCTTAATGAAAACAAACCGATTGTATTTTTGCCCAGTAAACAACTTGTAACGATTTGGCCGCCTCTTAATTTCGGCCGCCTGCGTGCGGTACACGCAATGAACGCCCGTCAGGCACGGCCCTGGATATACCATCGATTAATAAGTGTTATTATCTTTAATTGAGAGAATAACTGGTCCTTCATTGTTTGATTAATTAATTGTAATTAATAAAAGAAAGAAATGAAATTACGAGTTTTATTCTTAACCAAAAGACGACCTATAGTGTAACAATTTACTATGTACTTTTGGTACATAATTAAATTTGATTATTTTGAGACGGATCGTAAAAAGAACCAGTAGGTAAAGAAATTCCAAGAAAATTCTCCAAAAATAAAGAATTTCCAATAAATTCCATTAATGAAAAGTGAAAATAACAGTTCCAGTAAAATTTCGTGCTTTTAGTGTGGTTGATTAGTATTCAAAGTTCTAAAGTTCTGAAAGGTGTTATTTGATAGTGAAAGTGCATTATTTCTTCAAGAATAAGAAGCGCATTGCAGAGATTTAAAGGTCAGATTAAAATATTCATTGTTTGTTATAAATTGATTATTGTTCCTATCTAATATTGTATTTAAGGTAATTTAATAAAACAGCTTATTAATTTTAATTGGCTTAAGGTATCAATAGCGGTACCTAACATTTGCTATCAAACTTCACGTAATGTTTAAAGTAGGGTGGCTATTATTTGAGTAGTTAAAATTGTATATATAGTTATTTCTCACGTTGTCTGCAGATAGAAAACTGGAAGATTTAATTAAACAGAGGGCTATGGAATAAAGAAAAATAGCACTGACTGAAAAATGGTTTACAAGTGAGGATAAAGTGTTTGCCTCTAAAACTAGACTAGATATTTTAAGTAAAGTTTCTGACAATTACAATTCCGTTCAGGATGAAATTGAAGTGATAGATAAATCACAATTTGCTGATAGGAAAACTGTTCAAGAAAAATATTGTTGGATTTTCAAGAAAAAATTCATTCATTACAAGCAACTGTAAGCCAAAGTCCTAATTCAGTTAAGCCAAAATGATAATTTTAAATGTAAACAAACCTCAACTAAAAATTCCTCAATTCTTAGGGGACCCGACTGCTTGAAGTTCATTTATCGAGCTTTTTGAAAATTTGGTACTAAATGATTCGATGCTAACTGATGTAGAAAAATTAATCTATCCTACTTGGTAGCAGAGCCGCTGAGTTTAATTGCTATTTACAACTAACTAGTGATAATTTTAAAGTAACTTTACATTCATTAAAAAGCAGGTATGAAAATCAATTGAACATAATTTATGCTCACATAAAAAAATTTATTGGATGCAAATTCATTGAGTAAATCAGGTGCAGGTTCTCTTAGACGCTTTATTACTTTTCTGAAACAAAACTTAGAAGGTTTAAAAAATTTGCAAGTCACTGTTCAAGATTGGGATTTAATATTAGTGTACATCTTTTCTCAAAAATTAGACAATCAACAAGAAAGGTATTTGATTTTGAGATCCTTCCCAACACACGGCCTACATTAAACGAGTTTTTAAAATTTTTAGAACATAGACGTTCGGTTTTAGAGCGATCAAATATTCCAGACTTAGGTCAATATAAAAAAAAACCACAGGGCCAAAAAATGTCACATTATGTTCATATGACACAAAATACACAAAGCGATTCCAGCGATTCTAATAAATCCAAGCAAACAGGTAGTAGTAAGGAAAAATGTTTATTCTGTAACTTAAATAATCATTCAATTTATAAATGTACAAGGTGTAGTGGTCTTTCTTACCAAGAAAATGAAAATTTCGTTAAAACAAATAAACTGTGTTCTAATTGCTTGGCCTACAACCATTATACATATGAATGCAGTTCTCATGGGTGTTACAAGTGCCAAGGTAAATTTCACGCTCTTTTACATGAAGAAAAATGAAATAGAAAATTTAATAACAAGGGTTCAAATAATGTACACGCACGTTCGTTAAATAACTATGAGCAAACGAATCAAAATTCTAGTTTTTCAATTCTTCCGGCTTTTCTAAACAAACGAAAAGCGATATTGAAACGTCACACTTTTCGAAATCCGATGGAAACGGCATTTCTCCAGCGATCATATCTCTGAAAACTCTACACAAGAAAAAATCGTTCTTTCAACTCATTTCTCTAGCGGTGAAGCACTATTAGCTACGGCTGTAGTGACAGTGTTCGATATAGATGAGCGTTCTTTTCAGCTGAGAGTTGTCTTAGATTCTTGCAGCACAACATCTTTAACTACAGAAGGTGCGGTACGAAAACTGAAATATAGTCCCCATGAAAGAAATATTCAAATAAACGGTGTAGACGAAACAATTACAAAATCTAACAAAATTATGATCATCACTATCCAATCAAATGTAAAGACAAATGTAAGCTTCAATGTTACGAGTTCCGTTCTTAGAAGAATTTCACACAATTTACCGCAACTGTTGTTAAACAGAAAAAAATTCTCATTCCACAAATCATACAATTAGCGGACTCGACGTTTCATATTCCTTCAGAAGTTGATCTTCTTTTGGGAGCAGATAATTATTATAATTTAATTACAGGTGGAATAATAAGACCTTAAAAAAAATTCCTAAGTTTAATTGAAACTAATTTAGGCTATGTCGTAGGCGGCTTAATTCCTCAGATTGCCATATCACATGTGGCTAAGAACAAAAAATTTCCCATTATAACTAATTGCTTCTTCTTGCAAGATGTAACTTCTAATGATTTGCTGCCAATATTCTGGGAAGTAGAAGTGCCAAACCAAAGCAAAATTCTTACTCCAGATGAACAGCTGACCGAAAAAGTATTTCTTAAAAGTACTAAAACATTGCCGGATGGTTCGTTTCAAGTAAATTTACTATTAAAAAATTCTAACCAGCGTTTAAAGTTAAGTGATTAGTATTCACTAACGAAAAAAAGATTTCTAAATTTGGAAAAACGTTTTGAAAGGGATGTCGATTTATGTAAGCAGTACAAGGGCTTTATAGATGAGTATATCTTCCTAAATCATGCTAGATACATTCCCTTATCGTTTAAAAATGAAATAAAGGAAAACAAATATTTTCTTCCACACCATTGTGTCTTAAGGGAAGATAGTTTCACAACAAAAATTACGCGTTGTATTCGATGCTAGTATGAAAACGTCCACAGGTGTTTCTCTAAATGATATAATTCTTAAAGGTTTCTCTGTACAACCAGAGTTGTTAGACATACTATGTCGTTTCCAAATCTTTACGTTTGTGCTCACCTGCGATATACAAAAAATGTATAGATTGAATAGAGTCGATCCTTCTCAAACATATCTACAAAATATTCTGTGGCGCGATACTCCAAGGGAACCGTTGAAGTGCTTAGAACTTCTTACGGTAACATATGGTACAAATAGTGCCCCTTATTTAGCGACCCGTGTTCTAAATGAATTAGCATTACAAAATAAAGAGAAGTATCCCCTTGCATCAGATGCACTTTTTTCGCAGTGCTATGTTGATGACATCTTGTATGGTAGTAGCTCAGTAGCCAATTTAACAAATACGTACAAACTATTACAAGAACTTCTAAATTCAGCTAATTTTAATACGCACAAGTGGTGCTCAAACGATTTACAATTCCTCAAAAAGGTTATTAAAAGCAATTCCCAAGATATATAGAGATCAAAATTGATCACACTCCTAATAAAGTTTTAGGTATTTCATGGGATCCAAATTCGGATCAATTTTCAATTGTACTTCCCAAAATTTCAAAGGAATGTACGATAACAAAGCGTACAGTTTGTCTTAAATAGCGCAAATGTTCGATCCATTAGGACTAATTTCTCCCGTTATAGTAGTTGCAAAGGTTCTCTTGCAAAAAATGTGACTTTCCAAGATAAACTGGGATGAAGGTTTGACTAACGAACTTTCACGCCAGTGGACCGAATTCAGAAAATGCATTTACATGCTTTCAAGTTTAAAAATTCCGCTATTGATATTTCTTAAAGATGAAATATGCAAAATTGAAATACATGGATTTTCCGACGCTAGTTTAAAGGCTTATGGTGCTGCAGTCTATATACGTGTTGTTTACACACATAATTTCGTGTCCTGTAACCTCATAGTTTCAAAAAGTTGCTCCGTTAAAAACTATTACGTTGCCTCCCCTTCAACTGTGTGGTGCATTGCTAGCAAACTTAACAATAAAATTACTATCGATTTTTAAAAGAAATTAAATATTTCTACTGTGAATTTATGGACCGATTCGCAAATTGTCCTTTGCTGGCGAAAAGCACATCCTTCTAGATGGTCAATTTTTGTGTCCAACAGAGTTTCAGAAATTCAACGAATAACGTAAAATTCTTGGTTGCGTCATGCTAATAGTGAAAATAATCCTGCTGATTTTCTTTCAAGGGGAATGACCCCACAAGAAATAATAAAATCCGTTCTTTCTTTGGTGGAAAGGGCCACAATTTCTAAAAAATCCACAATCAAATTTAGATGAATTTGAATTTAAAGAAGTTGGCGTTTGCAATGCGCCAGAAGAAAGGAACAAAACTATTTTGTGTAACACTAAACACAAGTTGGTCAAATTTTTGGAACATGATTCTCTTGAATTTTTCTTCATTTATTAAATTTAAAAGAGCGGTAGCTTATTGTCTAAGATTTGTAAAGAACCTAAAAAATAAATCGAAAACTTACTCGGGTTCATTAAAGGTAGAGGAACTCCAAGGTGCTGAAATTCTCATAGTTAAGGTCCTACACCAACAGTATTTTTATAGGGAAATTTCAGAATTATTATCTAATAAAATAATTGCAGATAAAGTATTACTACGTTTGTCTCTGTTTCGTGGTAACAATAGGATTCTTCGTGTTGGAGGTAGGTTGTCCTACTCAAACTTACCCTACGACCAAAAACATCCAATTGTTCTACCTTCAAAAATTTTTGTTACGATCATGATAATCAATTATGAACATTTAAAATTATGACACGTCCGTTTAAAATATTGGTCCTTAAATGGTTTCACAGAAATAAAAAGAATAATAAAAAATTGTTTAGTTTGTTATCGATTAAAGGGTAGAACATGTGACCAAATAGTATCTGGTTTACCCCGTGACAGAGTACAACCCTCCAGGCCATTTCCCCAGGTTGTGGTAGATTTTGGTAGTCTCTTCTTTGTAAAAACTTCAAGCTTATGAAAGGCTCCTTTGACAAAATGCTATATTGCGGTGTTCATTTGTATGATTTCAAAGGCAGTGCATATTGAATTGGTTTCTAGCCTGTCCACAGAAGTTTTCCTTTTAACTTTAAAAAGATTTATTTCTAGAAGAGGTAGCCCTTGTATTATATATAGCGACAATGCTACTAATTTCTTAGGTTCTAATAACCAATTAAATAAGTTTACGATTTTTTCAAGGGAAGGGCAAACATGGATTCGGTGAAAGATTTCCTAGCAGCTAGAGAAATAAAATGGAAACTTATTCCTTCTAAAAGTTCGCACTGGGGAGGTCTTTGAGAGGCAGCGATAAAAAGTACAACATTTCATTTAATTCGTATTGTAGGAGATTCACGATTCACATTTGAGGAATTTAGTACAATTTTTGCACAAATTGAGGCAATTTTAAATTTGCGACCTCTTCAACCCCTCTCAAGTGATTCGAATGATCTAAACTGTTTGACGCCTGGACCTTTCTTGATCGGCAGTAGCCTTATGGCATTTCCTGAAAGGGATATATCAGACGCTTCTGAAAATCGCTTAACACGATATAAAAAGTGCATTTGGGAACAACAAATTTTTTGAAAAAGTGGACAAAGGAGTGCCCAAATCAACTACAGAATAGGCCAAAATGGCTAACTCCTTCTACAGATTTAAAGGTTAAAGACATAGTTACTCAAAGAACAGCAAACTCGTCTTCTAACTTGGCCTTTGGCCAAGGTAGTAGATTTAATTTATGGTCAAGATAAAAGGGTTAGAGCAGTTAAGGTTAAAACTTAAAATGAAGTTTTTATGAAAAGTATCACAAAACTATGCCGTCTTCCTAATGAAGACAATTAAGTTTTTATAAATATTTAGTTATAATGCTCATGGAAACTTGTTCTTTAAATAGTATGTTGGAAACACAACTTGGTGTGTCCTAGTTTTCAGTTACTTAAAAGATTATTTGTAAGAAGAATGTTAGTAATTCAATTGAGGTTCATGCTTTGTTGAAGACAAGCTTCAACGGGGGCAGTATGTTCGAGAAATCGAACAACAAATAATTTGCTTTAGGTAAAGAAGGGGTTCTATGTTCGCGTCCACAAGGGATGAGTAACACGGTGAAAGTCTGTCAAACCACTTATACATTCCAATAGGAGATTTATATACTTGGTCGTTTGCTTACAAAAGGAATTTGAGGAATTTCGAGGTAATGGGTTTAAATGAATAGGATTAAGATATGTTTTCTGTGTTTTGTAGAGGGTTAGTTCACTTAATATGCCGAGCGTTTCAGATAAATTTTTTTAAGAAATTGCAATGTAAATTAGATATATCATCGATTAATAAGTGTTATTATCTCTAATTGTGAGAATAACTAGTCCTTCATTGATTGATTAATTAATTGTAATTAATAAAAAAAAGAAATGAAATTACGAGTTTTATTTTTACCCGAAAGACGACCTATGATGTAAATACTCCCTGTATGTTTGTTGTGGTTTGTTTAGTATTCTTCTTAATCTTCTTTGGGGATTAAACCACTCATAGTTTTTAAAATTATCTTTATTAACGTTTCGATCCATAACCTAGGATCGTTTTCAAAATAATAAAAACTTCAAGTTTGACATTTATGACATAAATTGAAGGTGACTTTGATTTATTGATGTTTGAAATATTTGGTTTGAGTACACTAAGCAAAAATTTTTAAAAGTTTAAATGAATAATTGCCTTCAATTTGTGTTACGGCCTGGGACCGACTTTTTTAGGTAGCCAATACGCTTAACGTGAAATCAGTTGATTAATTTTTATTGTAAAAATTCAATAACATTGGAATTGGAAAACATTTTTTAACATGTTTCTATTTATACAATTTAGAGGATGGTTATTAAAGAAGTGTGCAATTGCATTATTAAAAGGCTTAAGTAGTCGTCCTTTTATATTTATTTTGAAGAGGAAATCATTATGATTTAGGCCACCTCTTTGGTAGATTTTAACATTGTTCTGAGGTAACCTTATGGTGGGTTTACACTTGTTAGATATCAATGTTGTTCTATGAAGGTTGTATATGGATCTGAGGCGACCTTATGGCGGGTTTACACTTGTCAGATACCAATGCTGTTTTACAGGGGTTGTTAATATGCTTCATCATCATCATCATTGGATCTTCATCTCAAAACTGGTTGGACACGTACCTGCACTTATTTATATTCCGAGTTAGCTTCCCTTCTATTGTTTTCTAATTTTATGTTTTATTTCACCGAGATTCAGTGAAGGGGGTTAAGCAACCTGTGGCTACCAAGATCCCCCAATACTTAGATATTTGCCGAAATAATGGTTTTCTAGTTAATATGCTTATTGTTATATAATTAGTTATTGTATGTATAAATAGAAATCATGTATGTAGGCTGTATTTCATGTTAATAGAAGTTACGGGTCTGGGAGCCTGTCTAGAAGCCTTTAAAGATGAACTGTAGTCTAAATAATTTCTTATTATTTATCGCCGGTAAATCTGGATACATGTTGTTGAATTTTCGACAAATTCGGCTTATAATCTTACCACACTCTCCGTGTAACATAAATAAATTCATAAGAACAGGATTTGAATAGATATTTTCTGCCATTTTATGCGATGTATAACTTACTTTATAGGTATGCAACACTAAGAAGCACAAAGTAACAAAGATACAAAATAAGCAGTAACAAAACGTCAAATTTCCATAGACTGCCTGAAAAAATTCAATTTGATAAAATTATTAGATATATGCTTATAAGTCCAAAACTAGTAGAGTTAGGTATAGGAATAGTATACATAGACAATTAGTAAATTCCAGCAACCTTCTGAATTGCAAATAATATACAGGGGGTTCCATTTAAAAATCCGAACATTTAATAATTGTTTTAATTTAGTAAAGAACAATTGCGCCTGGATCCCCCTTTATGTTTACTGGAGGATTTGGTTACAGGATGTGGTGCCTTTGGGCCTTAACTAACCCCAGCCTAAGCTACAGTTCTATACAGTTTAGAAGCATGGTTTTATCAACATTTAATTGAAGTCACGTTTCCCTAATAAAAAAAAACAGAAAATAATGAAAATCACGAAAACTATGACAAATAAGTATACGACAGTATTAAGAAAAATTAATCAAAAATAAACAAGGAAACGAAAACTGGCATTAAGTATAGGGTATTTCATTTAAAATAACAAAATTACTACTACGTTTTATTAGAATTGGCAACACTGCATATTTAAAAATAATTTAAATCCAGTGAGCATGTTCGCTTACATAAGTGACCAAAAATTTAAAGGGCTATGTTTAGTAGTTTTATGTAAACGTCTAACAAGCCATCCACCGTGAATCACCCTGTATATTTGAAATAACAAAGTTCGTTACATTTTTGGAGAAATGAAAGATCTGATACCAACGTACATCCCACCGCAAGATCGGCTATATTACATAACCACACAACCAAATTTTATATATACCACACAGACCGTTTCTGAAATAATTAGAACGCTTCATGCATTAACCTCGTCCTGTATATTCTGTACTACCACCACACTTTGAACGAAATTGACATAAGATATTTTCAAACGGCAAGATCAATGTAACAAAAATTTGAAACAATCAGTTTCTTGAACAATTATTCAAATATATTAACTACTATAATATCACAAAATACAATAAAAAATATAGAAGATATTGATATTAGTAGGTGAAGAGTTTCGATTTCAAAAGAACATCGCTGTAAAAAATAATGCTAATACCAAGAAAGGAAAAATTCGCCAATCTGATAAGTTTCAAATATATCAACGTCAGTCATGGGTAGATCGTTTCTACAAATTGCCAGCAAACAGATTGGTATCTTATTAATACCTTGATTATTTTTCTGTTTCAAACACATTACCGAACTACTATTACAAGTGTTGTTAAAGTCATTTATAGTATTTGAGGGCACGTAACGCTAACGCGTTAATTAAGCAAACATTAGTTAGTCAAGCGAACTTTAATACGAAAATATCTTAAAAACTTTATAGAAGTTTGGATAGTTTACATTTTATAATGGAACTATTTCATCATAATATCAAAATAAAATAGGGAAATAAACAGGGAAGCATCTAATATAGGTTAAATATAGCTAGTAATAAAGATCGGGATCTTACACTCGTTGTATTAATTTAGAACCAGACAACCGTGGACCTAAATAGAAAAACATTGAATCCAAAAGAACACAGCCTTAGACGCATTATTCGTCTGAACAAAAAAAATTGGATAATCTCCTGGAACATTATAACCTATAAATACCGACGGGTTATAATAGAAAGGGAATCCAAGCTTTTGATATTCAATGACATAGTTTCGCATTTGACACGCAACCATCGCTGAGCTGGTTAAAGGTTGAGTAATTGAAGTGGCGGTAGTTAAAATTCGGGTTTGTCAAAGAAACAAGTGCTCAGACGTAAACGTAATCGCGAACGTAAGTATTACTATTACTGGCAAAGGTATTCCAGTAGTGAAAGCGTTCCTGCGACACCAAGTCGGATTATTGGATTACTTACAACCCCATTTTTCTCCTGGATAAGGTCGCTTGAACTTTGTATAAGATCAATACACCTGTAAGTCATTGAATTTTTACTTTCCACCTGCTGCTGTATATTTAATATTTAGTTGTATAAAACATAATTTTATAAAAAGGACTTTTACGTTGGTGCGCGCTTAGTTAAAAGCGAAAATAGAAAAGTATTACAATTGTATCTGCTTAAACTATAGAACCAATTAATTTTGTTGAATAGTTACAATTGGTAATTTTAAGATTTTCTATTTGCTTTAGATAAACATATTTTTGGCCAATTAGGAATAGAGTTTAGTTTTTTTGTTAGGTTGTGTTTGTTAAATACTGTGATATTTATTTTTGGAAGATATAGATTAGGTGAACGACTTGATTTTTCTAATATTCATGTTTATTTTAAACTAGTAGAAGAGACAAACGTGTACACAAAGCTCCATAGATCTATATTATAATAAGAACATTAAGAATCATCTCTAGAAATACCCAACTTTTAGAGAGACTCAACTCCTGATAGATTGACGCTCAACGGCATTTTATTAGACAGAAAGTTTAAAGGCCTTACCAGATAGATGTAAATCAAAGTACACCCTGAAAGTATTTGCATTTGCTTTTATAAAACCCACTCCTCATCACTGAAGGCTAGCTGGTGGATTATCTACTTTTACGTCGCTTTTTAAAGTAAAATTAGTTTAAGTAACTAACGTCAATTTAGCACGTAACAGGCAGTTTAAATATTTTCACATATTAGCTAAGACTAATGTTCGAGAAAAGGGGTTAGAGTAAGAACAACTACAGAAACAGATTTTGTATGATAGACTAAAAACTTCTGATCATATCTATTGCAGTTTAAAAATGAGCAATTTGATTATACAAATATGTGCACTGTTTATAACTCATAGGGAAGCAAACGGCAATAAACGATATACCCATGTAGTAATGAAAACAATCTGTAAATATGCAGGAGAATGAAAGCTTTATATAAATCGTTTTTAACATATAATATGCAGCAAGCAGCAAATAAACAAAAAGAGTAAAGGAATGGTTTGAAATACAATAATAAAAATTCAAAATACGATAGGCAGATGATATAGTGTTAGCAGAGACAGATAATTAAATACTTACTACGTACAAACAATATTGGACAACAATAATGATCTCAATTTAAGTTTATTATTAACATTAGCACGTGTGAAATAAAACCGTTCATTAACCCAGTATTTAATGCTGTAACGTACACAAGTAAGATATAAATTGGATATAAAACATAAATGAGCGAATGGCTACAGCATAATCAGTGTCACAGTTCAAAATCATAGACTAATTATTAATGATACTAAAAAAAATCCAATTAATTACATATAAATGAAGGAAGTTACCGGAACAGCTGACTGCCTCCCCGCACGAGTGTCTCTACCGACCCCTCTCATTGCATCTTATTTCTGAAACCACAACATAAACTATATTTAGAGAGATAGCTTACTAATGATAATAAAAGTAAAAGAAATTGTTACATATTAAGTGAATTAACTAGTAACGTGCCTTTGTCAATCATTGGATAACCAGTTTCCATATCTTATATTTAATAAATTTACTGTATTTAGTTTAAAGGTAAAAGTAATATATTTGTATCGCCAATTCGGCTTTGAGTAGGTTACTAATTTGTAAGGTCAGCAACTGTGCTTATTTAGAGTGGTGTTACTGCACTTCTTTCAATGTAGTGATCCCAATTGTCGTTCATACCTGTACATATCTATCTTTCGGCCGCTATAACGAGGTGGTATCAAATTTAGGCAAACGGAACCTGCGAATCACTGAGAAAAGAGCCGGAGCCGGAGCCTAATGGACTAAATGTAAGAAATTTGCACAAATAATCTTTAGAAATTAATGAAGTAAGGTCATAAGGATTCGTGCAGAGGTACTTATAAAAAATGACGCTACAACTTTTGGAAGTCTTTTTCCATATTATAATATGGCTTTCTAATAAAAAAAGTTAAGGTTAGCTTTTTTCTTAATTTAACGGTACTGCGAACTAAATAAATTAAACACATCTATTATATTTTGTTTGCATTAAATTACTACATAAACTAGAAAAATATCAATTCTATTACACAACGAGGAAACATATTTCAATTTCGTATCAAAATAATAGCTTCCTTTATTGTTAAACTCTATAGGTTTTAATATTTTGGAATACATTGCGCTTGACTTTTAATAGCTTACTCTTCTACTAAGTTACGTAACCTATTACGTAATATTGTAAAATAACCACTCTGGGTTACTGACTCCGTTTGATGAGTTGAGTAGTGCTCTTGTTTACCATATTTACCATATTTTGCCCAATGCGATTCCTTTTCTTCTTTCTTGACCTCGGAAGCTACTATGGCATCCAATTGATACCAACCTCACTCTTTTAATACAATCTCTTATATCTATCTACCTCTTCTCTCGTGTTAGTCTTGGTATGGTCTAGGAACAAGACAACTTACGGCACTCGCCCATGTTGTGCGGAACTCGTTTCCAGCTGTGCGTCACTCCTACACTTGCTTTAAGCGGTGGCAGTGTTCTTGTTATTTTGTTTACCAATGGTATATCTTATCGACTCCACACCCGGAGCACAGGCAATCCCGTACTCCAGATAAGCTGGTTTCTTGTATCGAATTTTGAACATCCGTTTCGGGCAGAAGGAAATTTCTGTTTCAGCAGTTCTACGGGAACACTCCCTTATAATATTATCTTTACCTTGCGATCATCTTTGAAAATTATCTTGCGATGTTATCTTTATTTTACAATTTTATCTTTATCTTGGGGTGTTTTTGAAAGTTATTTTGAGATATTACATTTACCTTGGGATTACCTTGGAGAATTACCTTTGGATTTTATCATTATCTTCGGGTTATCCTAAAAGGTATTTTCAAATTTTCTTTATTTTGGAATTTTACTTTTATCTCGGAGTTTTTCTCGGAATTTTTTGAAGAAAAACCTAGCTAAAATATGTTATACGTTAAGACTTAGCGTTTAATTTAGAATTGTGAGATATTAGGTTAAGTAAAGTCTTTTGTTTCCGATGAAATGTGTTATAAGTGCGTGCAGTTTTGAGGTAGTCAATTAATTAGTGGCTACTTCTCCTTTTCGTTTCCTGATTTAATGCGCTTGTTTCTAAGAAAAGTCAGGTGGCGGCTAAAAACTTTATTTAGTTATTAAGTATTTTAGGTTATAAGTAGTTGTCCGGACGTGGGGAAACAATGACTTTTTCTTTCTCTTCTTTTTTTGTAGTTTTGTCACGATTATTACGTCTTAAGTAAATTAACACATAACATGCCTTTTTGAATTATTAGATAACCAGTTTCCATTTCTTATATTAATTAAATTTACTGTAAGTAATTAGTTTAAACGTAAATGTAATCCCCATGTTTCTTCGATACGGCTTTTATAGGTTATAAATTATTACATTGCAGAGTTAAAATGATTTACTTTGCATAAATATGCTATGTGCCATGACGTAGCCGGAAAAAAAGTAAGTATCAGGCTAGCTATCAAACGCAGAGAGTGGGGGAATTCACCTAAATACCAAAAAAAAGATAAAAATTAAGCACACAAAAAAATTAAAGCGCATCGCCCACGCTTCTCTATTAACAACTAAACATAAATATAGACAAAAAGAATTTCTTAATTTGCATAGACATATAAAAATATTAAATTTTAGTAATGTTGTAAATGTCAAATTTGATAGTGAACCCTCGAAGTGCGCATATCGCGGCTAACAGGTAATAAAATTCATTGAACAAAAAAAATTAATGTTTAAAATTTTCGCAATGTAATGGTGATAGCAAATTTTAAATGTAGGTTTTCTCAATATTAATAACAACATGTTAAAATTAAACATAGTGAAGGTTGATTCTCTCAATATTATAAGTGTTAAATTTACGCATTAAATACCAGCAACGTTGTAGTAATAACTACCGAAGTATAATCCGAAGCACCTGTAGAGCGAGAATCACGAATCGTAGCAACAAACAAAAGTCCTATAGGGTCACGTTTCTCATCCCGTGACTGCGCCCAACGTTGATAAAAAATGCTCCATTGGTGCATACAAAGGAAAACAAGTCACATACCTGTGGGTGTCCGGGTACCTATCTTGCCTACCGTGGAGGATTGAGTCAACACAGCGACTTAACGGCCATCGTAATTTCAGTAGTGAGTCACCACAAAGAAAGAAAAAACTGTTCAATACCAACGAACAGTCTGGCCTACCCACCGAAAGGACACATTTGGTCTCCAGCTAAAAAAAGCTAAAACGAAAATCGGATTAGAATGAGTAAACGCGGGATAACTTACCAATACACGTAAACCATCGCTTGCTTGTAGAACAACAAACAACAAAAGTGCATTGCTTTTGAAATAACGGAGCGAGTAGTTTTTTTTCAAGTGCATCAACGCACAAGCTACAGAGACCAATTTTAAAATGAGTTCAAAGTAACATGAATTCGAAAAGCAAGCATCCGCGCTTATCGAAGAGCGATTGACTAGAAAAGCCGGGTTATATCGGAGTAGTTCAATATACTATTTCGACGAAGGTTTAGAATGAAACCGCAGAGAAAGTAATGATATGCTATCGCAAGGTATAACGAGTTACTTAAAACAGGACATTGACTTATTTAATTGTAGCATAAATTTGTTGTTCCGAACCAAATAAGCTCAACCTGAAAATTTGTAGAAAGCGTATTTATTGTACACAGAACGTAAATGATTTAATTTATCGCATAATAAACTTTATGTTTCAAAGCAAATTGGATTTAACTCCATAAATTATTCGAAAGCATATTTATTATTAATTACGTTGGAAATAAACGTAACAAATACGTTAAAGAACCATTTCGGGAATTTTTATTGTTCTCGGGCCAATGATATGAAATTTTTATTCTGCTGGGGGTTACGTGGATACTATAGTAACGGAACTTGATGGAAGTGGCTGTGTTTTTCGGAGGACTTTTGTACCATCTTTCGCGGAGCAACTGTGCTTAAAATTTCATTTCATCTCTGCTTTAGGCCGTCCATATACCATAGGTGATTTTATAGTGTTTTTCTATTGTTGCTTAGTTTATATCCCATTTTGCTGTTGGTTAGGATATTTGATAATGGGTTAAGAGCTAGGCAGAACCATAATGAACTTAACGTGTCGGCTTGGAATATTTCGCGTTTTATGGGTATTAGTTTAGATTTTATTCTTTGGTCATTTATCGTTAAACTAATTTGTGTGCGCCAAGTTTCCATTACCGTTTTTAATAATGATATAATTTTTAGATGTATTTTATAAATATTTAGGGTTTTTAATAGCCAGTCATGTGGAATAAAGTCATGCGCCTTTTGATAATCTATCCAAGCTATTGATGTGTTTTCGTGTTGTCGTCTAATTTGATCTGTTACTACTGCATCAATTACAAGTTGTTCTTTGCATCCTTTAGAATTTTTCTTACATCCTTTTTGTTCATCTGATAGAACAGCATTTTTTGATACGTAAGGTTCGCTTTTATGAGCTATTGCAGATGATATAATTTTGTAAATGGTAATTAATGCAATAGCTCTATTATTCTTAACATTTCCCGTATCAGTACTCTTTGGTTTTAAGTATGTTATTGCTTGTGTCATAAATGTCGCAATTATTGATGGGTCACATAAACTTTTATTTATCAATTTTGTTAGGGGTAATTGTGGGATGTTAGGTACTTTCACCAGAAGTTTTGAATTCCATCAGGTCCTGCTGTTTTCCAGTTATGAAGTTTCTTTATAATGAAATTGAGTTCTTCTATCGTTGTTATGGGATCGTCCATTTTGATATTGCTGAATTCTTCTTCAATCCATTTCGCTTCGGTATTATAACTAACAGGGTTGGCCCATTTTTGATGCCAAAATCTTTCAACTGTTGTTAAATCTTGGGCGTTTCTTTAAAATTCTCTTCTTCAAGTTTGTTGTAGAACAATTTCTGATTAAAACTAAATAATTTGTTGTCGCTTTTCCTTTTGCTTGATGTATTGTATCGCCTTAAGCTTTTGTCTAAAGCTGATATTTTTTGTTTTAATGTATTAATGTATATGTCGAGCTGATCTTCAAAATCGGTATTTGTTGTGTTTAGCTTTTGATCTTTAAAAATCTTTTGTATGCGTTTTTAAAGGTTCCATTTAATATTATTGCGTCGTTGTTTCCAAACGCATAATTTTGATAGATAGCTTCGAAAGGATGAGATTTTGTTTTTTATTTTTGTTTTGCATTTAGGTACTTCTTCAGTTCTTTTCTTACTAGTGTTGTGAGGAATTCTAAATCCCATTTCTTTTAATACAGTTACAGCAGCGCAGTATGCATGTAGTTGAAGTGATTCAAAAGATGTAATACTTTCATCCGTAAGAATTTCGTTTAAAATGTTCAATAGCTCAAAAGTGTACTTACTAGGATGTATTTTTGGTAATGGTGGACGGGAATTAGAATCTGTCCAAAGTATTTGAATATGTTGGAATTTAAACTATCATGCAAGTCTTGTTTAGCTTTCAATTCTTCATTTGTGTATGTATGGATAGCAATGTGCGATGTTTTTCTATTAATTACTTGTTCATTAGGTTGTATTTGTATTGAACTTCTATAGGTTGAAATTTGTCAGATGAACTTGAGTTTAGTGATGAAATACGGAATATTTCATCTTTAATAATGTTTTGTTCAGTAATTGTAATAATGGTTTACTTACTATGTATCTATATCGATCAATTATATTTTGCTTTGTAAATCGATCCAGATCTGGTCTGAGCATTTTAAACTGTAAATGTAGTTTATTACAATAACCCATTTTATCCGATCCGCATTTTGTAGCAATTTCGTATGTCCGTAAAATATCATAATTATCTTTATGTTGCCAATTATAACGGACTTTTATAATGGCTCTGCTAGAACCGCTGGTTTTACCTGAGGTATACTAGAAGGTATTTCAACAATCTCTGCAAAAAAGATAAGGGACACGGTGGTTTGAAGTGCGAGTTATTATTATTATTATTATTATTATTATTAGTGTTCGAATATAAAGAGATATCTTTTTACACATTTTTGCGAGGATTTCCCTCTACCTTGACATGTTTATTTGTCGTCCCGACGTCCTTGAAAAAAACATTTAGGAAAAATCTGTTTTAACCATTCCACTACTTACAATTCTAAGTAACTTTGTCATCACACTTAACCTTTAAAAGCATATTTACAGAAATAAAGGCTATACGTACTCAAAAGTCCTTCGGTGTTTACAACTTTCATTTGTAATAAAACCAGCTACAGAGTGTTAGCAGACTTTATAAATAGGTACAGTATTACTTTCTGTTAAAATGTTGAAATATCTCTATTAAAATTGTATAAGCAGATATAGTTTTACCAAATCGTTTCAATAACTTGTTTTGATAATAGTAACGTAAAGGATATTTAGTCATACGCGTAGGAGACCTACATTCGTTCATTATCGTTCCAATTCTTATCTAAGAGTGGGAAGAAAACCTTTGTGCATTTAAGGAAATAAACAAAAGCATCTGCTGTTTATTTACAAAAGAATTTATACACTAAACTGATGTAGGTGTTCTCATCAAACTACGATTAGAAAAGGCGATTTCAAAATATTACGTACAAATGATTAAACCAGTCACGCGCAGCTACATTTCAATTATAAACAAAACAAAAAGAACTAATTCAATAGCCAATATAGGATATATAGAAGTTGAAATTAAGTATGTAAATATGATAAGAGCCGAATAACCCCGATGATGGCTTCCTAGTGCAGAATGGACTTTAGCCGTCTTTAATCTTAAACGATGTGAAATCTTTTAACAGTTACTTGAATAAAAACACTAGTTATCGTAATGTAACGCAGCAGCTAAACACTAATTAGTTAATAACATTTTAGTTTTCAAATACTCACTGTAAAAATATAATGGAAGTTGTAATTCACGTGGCAACTGGTGTTAATAAAAAAGGTGTCTGGTGGAGCAAAAACAAAGATGGTGACTTAAAGGCATCTGTTAAGTGTAATATTAATATTGTTCAATCAACCAGTATGTGCACGTTCAATGATCCTTTAGATTTATATTTTGAGGACATTAGAATAGGCGGTTTTTTTAAGGGTAAGTCATAAATAAAGCATCTGAATTTGTAGGTTCGATTATTGTATCTAGTCTTAAGACTAGATTAATTAATTAATATAATTATAACGATTACATTATTATACATGATTGTTTCAGATCAAAAACCTATTTTATCAAACGTAAGCGGAAAATTTTCTGCTGGTCAATTAATAGGAATAATCGGCCCTTCGGGTTCAGGAAAAACTACCTTGCTGGATGTGTTAAGCGGGTTTCGTACATCTGGTATGAGCGGCACTATTTGCATAAACAAAATACCAAGAGACCTAAATAATTTTAAAAAAATATCATGTTACATTACACATGAGAATTATTTACAACCTCTTCTTACTGTGTGGGAAAACATGATGGCCGCTGCTAATTTAAAATTAGGACCAAGCGTTGTAACAGAAGAAAAAGAAGCAATAGTAAGTAGTATCCGATACATTCTACTTAATACGTCACGCACTCCTAGATTCAAGAAATATTGAATACGCTATTCTTGGAAAAGGCAGCGCATACAAGAACATCGTATCTTTCAGGCGGTCAAAGAAAGAGGCTGTCTATTGCCTTAGAGTTAATTTGTAACCCTAAGATTATGTTTCTAGATGAACCTACAACGTAAGTTCCTTTGTTTTACAACAAAGCGTATACTTTAATGCTATGTAACTATAATCGGTTATTAAAATCTCTAATACATTCCAGAACTTCCTCAAATTTGGAAATATTATAGTACCTATGCTTATTACAATAGTGTTTTACAGAAAGCCTTTTTTAGGGGTTTGGATAGCTTATCGTGTAGACAATGCGTAACACTTCTTCAAAAATTGGCGAGAAGTGGTAGAACAATTGTATGCACAATTAATCAACCGCCGGCATCACTTTTTCAAATATTTGATGTAGTATATGTATTAGGAGAAGGAAAATGTATATACCAAGGAACTGCAGAAAATCTTATACCATACCTTAACTATGTTGAAATGCGTTGTCCAAAATATCATAATCCTGCCGACTACGGTAAGAGATAGAAAATAATTTTGATACACTAATTATAGCTTTATTTAATTGTTTATACCTATCTATATTGCACAACGTAATTTTAAAGCTGCTAAAATAAATATCTTACCATACGAACTTAACTATTTTGTTCAGTATCATGATTCCCAAAGCGGTCTATATTTACCATCAGGAGTCGACTCCAAACTGCAAGAGGTTGTAACATTTTTTAAAAATGTTTATAATCATATATATTTTGATAGTTTCTGTAAAGATAAAGCCCGCCAATTAGGTTACTTTAAGAAATAATTTTTTAGTTACATACATTCTTGATCTAAGGAGGATTATTTTGGTAATCTTACATTGTTCATACTTAGAGGTTGTCAAAATTTAATATGGTTGTTTTAAGGTTGAGAATGAGATCGGCTTTTCTTTGTATTCTAAATTAGTGCAGTTTTACAATTCACTTGTTTTGATTAATAATGTATAATGTTAGCGCCTATGATATCGTTGTCTTGGAATGAAATAGATTAACACGTTAAATTACGCTGCTTCAGAAAATGGCAAATCCTTTAGGGTTCATGTTAATATTTTAGTACGATAATTTTACATATGTTAAATAGAGAAAAAAAACAGCGTAATTTCAATTTGCAGTCTTAATTCACTTTTTCGAATTCCTCCAAAAATGATCACGTTCTTTTATTAAAGGAGCGTAATTTTTGTGGAGCACTTTTTCAAGACTATTGAAACAGATATCATGTAAACTAAAGTAGGTACAGTTAACCTTTGATAATTTCTATCAAACTGAATAATGCATTTAGTCAATAGAGTTTGGAATTATCCTACGAAATTGACGAATTTTACTTTTAAGAGGAATACATTTCCATCGCTAGACAGTTTATCGTTGGAGAGGCATATTAATTAAGAACAGAACTTTTTACCGAACTATGATCCCGCTAAAACCAATTGGATCCAAGAGATACGTATTTTAGTTGTCTAGAAATCTCTATAGCAAAATCACTCATCATGTATTTATAATAGAGCTTTTAAAACTATCATCTATAGCCGCAAAAATTAATGAGCGTTTTTTAACTGTATAAGCTTATAAACGTACCCATAGTACGTCCTTGTCATTATTTTTAAGAAGTTAGAAAGTACATTTGATCGCAGTAAACGTTATCCATTAAGATAAGCAATTTTTATATATATTTCATCATCATCATTTTGTTTTTGACCTTACTTAAGGTCGGTTTGACGCAGCTCTAACTTCTTTTCTATTCTGTGCTAATCTAAAAAGCTCTACATACCCTTCACAACCTAAATTCCTAATAATTTGACTAATATAGTTTGGTCTAGGTCTTTTTATATCCTTCTATCTTTTTCCTATCCACCTGGCTCTACATAGATATTAGCAACCTGATGTGTTAAGGCTTTATAAGTATTTTGGTTGTAGTGTAGTATGCCAATCACAATTAATTTAAGTCCTTAAACTATTCCCACCTAGAAACCCTCCATTATCCCTACCTTTAGTGCAACGACATAAAAGGGTTGGTAATGTACGAGTGGACGACAATTCAACTTCGTTCTCGCTTGGCTTTGGTTCGTGATTTAGTTCGGTGCATCGAGCATCAGTAATTAGCAACAATTAGTGAACATTATACATACAGTCCATAATTATCTGATAGCAGTGCAAGTACAATCAACCACTACAACCAGTGAAAGGTAGGTGATATATTCCTTTAAATTATCATTTCCTTTGTGTGATTGTAAATGCAAATTAACATTTTGATTAACATTTTTGGTCCTTTGAGCAAATATTTTGCTTATTAATTGGTTTATTATTGGCATTTTGGCATTCAATTTAACTACATTGTTAATTGCTCTTCGCTTAAATTAGGGGTTGACCGCATTTAGAATAAAAGTGTAGTCATACCACCAGTTTCATACTCAATTGTGTAAACTAACTTATAGTAGATGCAATCTCGCATTAAATTTGAAATTTTGTACTGATACAGAATCTTATAAAGCCTTAAAATGACAAATCTTTGTAAATTTTAGGGATAGTTAACGTAAGAATTTGTAGTCAGAAAAGTGTTTAAGCAATACAGTTATTTTAAACTTGTAATTCAAGTTCGCTAGAGAATTCAGGTATTCGTAAAACCGGGTAGAATAAAACCCTTTGCTCTTTGTCATATTGAAACTTGCAAGCTCCCGTTAGGCACGTTGTAGTAAAAATTCTTTAACAGGTAGTTCAACATTACCCTTGGTATATCCTATTATTAGGTGAACAAACCCTTCATTTTTGTAGCTGAAATCAATATAAAATCGATATTAGTAACCTTGTTCGTTAGGATGGCACATATTTCATCGGATAGGTTGATAGTGGATTTAAAGGCCGCACTCGATAGATTATCTGATATATCTGGTGCGATAGATAAATTGGAGCATATTAAAGGCAATTGTATTTCTGTTAATATTATGGCTGAAAGCGCCTTTGATATCAAAAACGATGTAGATACTGCTTATAAAACGTGCATATTGGATGAGGACAACTCTGAATTATTAAATGCAATTACAACACTAAGAATTGAAATAGATAGGTCTTTGTTAAACATTAAAATTATTAAGGCACAATTTGATAATATATCCACTGCTGAAAAATGCTTGACTGAAAATATTACTAGCATCGGCTCATGTACTAATATTCGTCTCCCTCGGATAGAAATGAAAAAATTTTCTGGAAAAATAGAACATTTCCAAGAGTTTATTCAATTTTTTAATAATTTAGTTCATGAAAATAATCAATTGCTACCGATCGAAAAGTTCTATTTTTTAATTGATGCGTTGGATTTTAAGTCTAGAGAACTCATTAGACATTTGCAAATTTCGAATAATAATTATATGCTAGCTTATTCAATTATTGTGGAAAGGTTTAATTCAAAACGTTTAATTGCAAACACGCATTGGAATGCTTTAGAATCGTCACCAAAAGCAAAATTTAATTCACATACAGATTTAAGAGAATTGCTTAATTGCTTTACGGAAAATATATCAAGCTTACGTCAAACTAAGATTGATTTGCTCGACTTCGTATTGTTTAATTTGTTATCAAAAAAGGTAGATACAAATCTTTTGAAAACATTTGAGTTAGAAAATACATCAGACATTCCATCTTATGATCAATTAAAATTATTTCTAGAAAAACATTGCAAGGCATTAGAAATTAGCAATATGGTTGTTTCCGATACACCGTCCAAATTTAATACGTCCATTAAACAAACCATATCATCTAGTGTACCTTCTAAACGTTCCTTTGAATATTCAAAACCCCAAGTTCGAAAGTCATTCGTAACAACTTCATTCGCTCAGAAATGCAGTCTTTGCAGTGGTACTCATAACTTATACCAATGTGAAATGTTTCTGAATAAATCGCCACAAGACCGTTATAACTTTGTTAAAGACAAACACTTATGCATTAATTGTCTTCGCAGCTCTCATATGGTTACACGCTGCTCTTCCAAACTTGTTTGTAAAAAGTGTGCAAGGGTCATCATACTTTATTGCACTTTGAAAACCCTACAGTTGCACAGAAACCTGCAATCACTCAGGCAACAGATCAACTTCCCGAACCCACCTGCAACACTACTACAAGTACGTTGTTATCATCTAGATCGTCCAACACAATGACGTTATTAGGCACCGCAAGAATTTCAATTACAGATGGGTTTGGTAAAGTTCAGACAGTAAGAGCACTTGTAGATAGTGCATCAATGGAAAATTTCATGACTGATAAGTGTTGTCGACGCTTAGGTTTAAGAAAATCGAATATTTCAATGAAGGTTGAAGGCTTAGGTCTATCTGCTTCTCATGCGTATGGACAAGTATCGTGTAAAATTAGTCCTCAAGGTAAAACTGTTCCAGAGTACAGTATTGATTGTTTTGTTTTACCAGACATTTGTGGAACCCTTCCTTCATCAAGGATCTCACCAAATAGTTGGCCTCACATAGTTGGATTAGATTTAGCAGATTCGGACTTCGACAAACCTAGCCATATCGATTTATTGTTAGGTGCAGATTTGTTCGCGCGTGTTTTATTAAACGCAACTCGCATTGGGTCACTAGAAGAACCCGTGGCAATTCACACTACCTTTGGGTGGATATTAACAGGGAAGGTTCTTTCTTCTGTTACATCTCGTATATCATTAGCTGCACTTGTAGAAGATGCTAACATTACTCGATTTTGGGAACTGGAAAATATTCCAGATTCTAACAAATTATCTCCTCATGCGGAAATTTGTGAAAGGCATTTTGTGGACACTCACAAGCAGGATGACACCGGTCGTTTTATTGTTTTGTTACCTTTCAATGGTCCTGAACCGCTATTTGCTGGCTCTCGGAAATAGCACTTCGAAGATTTCTTTCACTAGAACGCCGTTTGAAATAAATCCTCAACTGTATAATTCGTACAGAGAATTTATGCAGAATTATATCGATAGTGGTCACATGTCTCGTATTGTATCGGATTCAACTCGATCGTCTACATTATCGCCGGTATATTACATACCACATCACGCCGTGTTCAAACCAGACAGTACAACTACAAAACTTCGTGTCGTATTTGATGCTTCAGCCAGCGCTCAAAGTGGAGGGTCTTTAAATGATCATTTACTCGCAGGCCCCTCTTCAAAAAGATATCATGGAGTTGTTATTACACTTTCGTTTACATTCTGTAGTTTTAACTGCGGACATTAAGCAAATGTATAGACAGATTCTTATTTCTACTAGCCATCGAGACTATCAACGTATAGTTTGGAGATTTAAGTCCTCGGAGTCTGTTATCGATTATCAGCTAAACACTGTTACATACGGCATCACATCATCACCATTTTTAGCCATGCGTGTAATTCAAGAACTTGCAAAAAAGTCAATCGTTACGTTTTCCTATTGCTTCCAAGATTTTAGCATCGGATACGTACGTGGATGATTTGATTACAGGGTGTGATTCGATAGAGGATGGCAAACGACTCGTGTATGAATTAAACCAAATTTGCCAATCAGGTGGTTTTATGTTGCGAAAGTGGAATAGCAACGTGCCAAGTGTCATTGGCCATTTACCTGATTCCGTTCGGTATCAGCAAGCATTTTTGTTTGAAGAGGTAAACAATACTTCTCAAAAAAATTTTAGGACTGCAATGGCAACCATTGAGTGATGTGTTGTTTTACAATCTTAATATCGTTGATCGGCCTTGTACCAAAAGGAATATGGTTTCGGAAATTGCAAGGATCTTTGACCCTCTGGGGTTATTATCACCATTGGTCTTCTTCGCAAAACATTTGATTCAATCTGTATGGATATTAGGAATTGGCTGGGATGAACTTCCTCCCCAACAAATTGTTTTAAAATGGAATCTGTATCTTCAACAATTACCCGAGTTATTGAAAATTGAAATTCCTCGACGGATTCTTTGCGATAACTATCAAACTGTACAAATTCATGCATTTTGTGATGCATCGGAAGCTGGATATGCAGCAGCAGTTTATCTCCGCTGTGTCGATGAGAAAGGGAACATCCAAGTATCATTGGTCTGTGCCAAATCTAAAGTCGCACCAACCAATCGTATATCATTACCTCGATTAGAATTGTGTGGTGCAGTGTTGTTGTCGAACTTGGTCGAGTATGTGCAAAATACGTATAGAGATAATTTAGTATTGGACGATACATTTGCGTGGTCAGATTCCACAGTAGCATTAGCATGGATTCGATCTTCGTCGTATAATTGGAAGACCTTTATTAGCAATCGTGTCTCGCATATCCAAGAACGAGTGGCTCCATCATCGTGGCATCATATTAAATCACAGGATAATCCTGCTGACTGTGCATCAAGAGGATTATTAGCTGCTGAGCTTGTTAATCATCCTTTGTGGTGGACGGCTCCACCATGGTTACTATTACCTAAAGAGAATTGGCCTGCTCATATGGAACCAACTCTTACAGATCACACTCAGATGCACATTGAAAAAGAACTTTATCCCTTAATATACACGTTGCAGATCATTTCGTAGACTCGATGGTAAATCAATTTTCAGATTTGCGAAAAATATGCAGGATTCTGGTATATATTTGTCAGTTCATTCGTAACTTGAAAGTTCGTGCAAATTTGGATATTCGAAACTTAGAACAATTATTGGTCTCCCCGAACAGTATGCACTTCATTTATTAATAAAACGGGTTCAAGAACAAGTTTTCAGTCAGGACATTGATATCATTCGAAAGGAAAACTTAGTAATAAACAACTTCGACCTCTCAGTCCTTTCCTTGACAGTGATGGGTTGTTAAGGGTGGGCGGCCGGTTGCGAAATGCAGACGTATCTTATGATACAAAATTTCCTTTGCTACTTCCTCGGTCACACCGGGTGACAGAGCTCATTATTCGAGATTGCCATACGAAATATTTACACCCTGGACTTAGAACTACTCATTTTTGTTAGTACAAAATTTTTGGATTCTGTCTGCAAAAGGGCTATTCAACAGTGCCTAAACTCTTGTATTCGATGTTTTCGTCAAAACCTATTTCGCTATGCCCTCCTATGGGCGACTTGCCCCCGCTAGACTTACTGCCGGTAAAGCGTTTCTACATACTGGGGTAGACTACGGTGGACCCTTTTCTATCACCATGAATCGTATTAGAGGTGCCAAATCATTGAAAGCCTATGTTTGTTTATTTGTTTGTCTTAGTACAAAAGCGATACATCTGGAGTTGGCATCAAACCTATCTAAAGAAGCCTTTATTGCAGCTTTACGGCGGTTTGTAGCACGCAGAGGTAAATGCTTGCAAATTCATAGTGACTGTGGAACAAATTTTATCGGAGCATCTCGGGAACTAATCGAATATATGAAGCAGTCATCTGAAACGGAAGGTATTCACTTTGTTTTAATCCTCCGTCGGCTCCTCACTTTGGGGAATGTGGGAAGCTGGGATAAAATCTGTAAAGTCCCATCTCAAGAAGGTGGTAGGCGAACAAATTCTCTCGTACGAAGAATTTAACACCATTCTAGTTCAAATTGAAGCCATCTTAAACTCCAGACCTTTATGTCCAATGAGTAACGATCCCACTGATTTTTCATTCTTAAGTCCTGGTCATTTTCTGAACGTAGAACCAGTGTCTGTCATTCCCGACCCTAATGTCTTAGATCTGAAACTATCTTCCTTAAATCGTTGGCAACTGGTTCAACGTATTCAGCAATCATTTTGGAAACGGTGGCATTTGGAGTACCTCACACACTTCAACAGAAAACCAAATGGTTTTCTGCTAATTATTCGTTAATGGTGGGAACGTTGGTGTTGATTAAAGATACTCAAGTGTCTCCATTACAGTGGAAAATGGGACGTATACATACGTTGCATTATGGAAAGGACAATGTTTGTCGTGTGGCTACCGTGGCAACATCCCAGGGACTATTTAAAAGGCCCGTGGTAAAATTGTGCCCTCTCCCCATTCCAGAGGCAACTTAGTATTATAGTTAGTATATTAGGGTAAGTTAACTTTTAAATTTACGATTATATATATATATTTTTTTTTTTTGCTCGTTTAGACACACTTAGAAAATAAGTTCCTAATACTTATTTTGGTGGGCGGTATGTTAAGGCTTTATAAGTATTTTGGTTGTAGTGTAGTATGCCAATCACAATTAATTTAAGTCCTTAAACTATTCCCACCTAGAAACCCTCCATTATCCCTACCTTTAGTGCAACGACATAAAAGGGTTGGTAATGTACGAGTGGACGACAATTCAACTTCGTTCTCGCTTGGCTTTGGTTCGTGATTTAGTTCGGTGCATCGAGCATCAGTAATTAGCAACAATTAGTGAACATTATACATACAGTCCATAATTATCTGATAGCAGTGCAAGTACAATCAACCACTACAACCAGTGAAAGGTAGGTGATATATTCCTTTAAATTATCATTTCCTTTGTGTGATTGTAAATGCAAATTAACATTTTCATTAACATGATGGTTGTTAAAGAACTCTAACATGTTTAAATGATTACCATTTATAAGGAAATGAAATATAACCCGGTTATCCGCTTCAAAAAAGGAAAAGTGTTAAATTATATGTTATGGTAAAGCTTAAGCAACGAATCGCTGCCAACATGCCAGACCGCTACCTAATTGTGAGTTATGTCATGGTGACATTTAGTTAACTGATTTTTATTTTCTTTTGTTTTGTTTTCGAACTTACTTAAAGTCGGTTTGACGCAGCTCTAAATTCTTTTCTATTCTGAGCTAGTCTAAAAAGGTCTACATACCCTTCACAACCTAAATCTCTAATAATTTGACTAATATAGCTTTGTCTAGGTCTTCCTACTCTATTTTTATTTGGTAGTCTATAATCTAAGACTTTACTAAATAGTCCCTCATGTCTTAACTGGTGCCCTATCATTTTATCTCTCCTGACCTTCAATTGTTTCCACATACAGGGTTCTTCACCTATCCTTCTATAAACTTCCTCGTTTGTTAATCTATCCGTCCAACTAATCTTTAACATTATCCTATAACACCAAGTTTCAAAAGCTTCTATCTTTTTCTTATCTACTTCTTTAATTGTCCAAGTCTCACTACCGTATAGTAGAACGCTCCATACGTACGACTTTAAGAAACTTTTTTTATTATCTAAACTAATACTTTAGCTATTAGTAAGTTTCTCTTTTTTAAATACATTTTTCTAGCTTGAGCTATTCTAGCTACTATTTCCCTTCTGCTACGTCGATCCTTTGTAAGTATACTACCTAAATAGCAAAATTTATCTACCTCCTCTAACTCGGTATTACCTATTTTTAATTTTGGTTTAGAACTAGGCTGTAACTTACTTGTCATTATCTTTGTCTTTACTGAGTTAATTCTCATACTATAGTTACTCTGTAGTATCTCATCTAAAATATTTAAAAACTCTCCTAACTCTTTTCTAGACTTTGCTATAATGAATAATCTATAGGAACACTGTGGCACGATTTAAATAAAATTAAATAAAAACCCTTAACCACAAAAAATATTTAAATTACTAGATACGTATTTCGACCACTATGTGGTCATCATCAGTAGAAAAAAAAATTAGCTGTTGTTCTGGAACACTTCAGAGGATATTCTCCTCACCACTTAGGCTGAAGTGAACCTTCCCAACCTATAATTTACTATATTGTTGCTTTAAACACTATCGAGGATATTTTCCTCACCCGCAGGCTGGTGTTCTCAACAACAAATTCACTTGTTTGTTGTTGAGAACACCAGCCTGCGGGTGAGGAGAATATCCTCGATAGTGTTTAAAGCAACAATATAGTAAATTATAGGTTGGGAAGGTTCACTTCAGCCTAAGTGGTGAGGAGAATATCCTCTGAAGTGTTCCAGAACAACAGCTAATTTTTTTTTTTTAATTTTTTTTTTTCTACTGATGATGACCACATAGTGGTCGAAATACGAAACTAGTAATTTAAATATTTTTTGTGGTTAAGGGTTTTTATTTAATTTTATTTGCTATAATGGCTATATCATCTGCAAAACGTAACATGTCTATTTTCTGTCCCTGTACACTAATACCTATCTCTTTTCTCTCTCTAGCTAAGTTTAAAGCTTCCTCAATATAAACATTAAAAACCAAGGCAGACAGTATACAACCGTGTCTAACACCATATCTAGTCTTAGCTTCCTTTTCTATTTCATCAAATCTAATTACTACGCTTTGGTTTTTATATAGACTGTAAATAATTTTTCTATCCCTATGAGAGATTCCTATTTTTTGCAAAACCCTGAACATAACCATCCAATTAACCCTATCAAATGCTTTTTTTAAATCTACAAATCGAAATGAGTCTTTTTAATTTTTTGTAACCTTTTTTCGATAATTACCCTAATCATTAGTATCGGTTCTCTAGTCTCTCTGTCTTTACGAAAACCATATTGGTCTTCGCCTAAATAATTCTCAGTCAAAGCTTCTACTCTATTTTTAATTATTATTGTTAGTATTTTGGAAGCATGAGAAGTTAAACTAACCGTTCTAAAATTCTCACACCTATCAGCTCCTGACTTTTTTGGGATTGCGATAATAATATTTTTTTCGAAATCTATTGGAACCTCACCTGTGTCATATATTACTTTTACTAGTTTATATAATCTGTCTAAAGTTTTCTAACTTGCATATTTTATTAATTCTGCGGGAATATCGTCTATCCCTGGCGCTTTATTTAGTTTAAGATTCCGAACAGCTCTATCAAATTCCTCTCTTAATATTGAGAACCCTATTTCTACATCCTCTTCTTGGTCGTTCTCTAACTCATCCATATCGTCTCCCTTATATAAATCTTCTAAATATCTTTTCCATCTATCTGCTACCTTAACTTTATTTATTAGAAGCTCATTATTCTCGTCTCTAATACCATTATATTTTTTTCTATCTTTCCCAAAAAACTTTTTAACTGCCTTGTAAGCCCTGTCTGTCTTACCTACTCTCAAATCATCTTGTATTCTCTTACACTTCTCCTCCATCCTTTTATTTCTAGTTTTTCTACACTCATGTACTATCTTATTTCTAGCTGTATTATATATTTGCTTACTTTCACTATCCACTTCTCTGAAAGGTTTAAGCTTTCTTCTATTCTCTATTAAATCTAATATCACCTTTGTTACCCATGGTTTTCTCGCTTCAATTTTTTTCTTACTTATAGTCTGTGTTGCTGTATCATAGTGAGTTTTATTTCTTTCCATCTATTTTCTACGTTCCCTCCTACAGCTATCTCTTTGCTTTTATTATCTAATACTTGTTTATATTCCTCTTTTACCCTACTATCATTAAGCTTACCTAGATCTCATTCCTCTCTTTTAACCTTTCTTAATTTTTTTAATTTTAGTTTACACTTCATTTTAACTAAGTTATGATTGCTATCTATGTCAGCCCCTGGATAACTACGACAGTTTTTAACTTGGTTTCTAAATCTATGTTTAACTAAAATATAATCTATTTGGTATCTAGCCCTATCACCTGGCGCTTTCCAGGTATATTTTCTCCTAGCATGTTGTTCGAATAGGGTGTTTACAGTTACTAATCTATGTTCCTGGCAAAACTCAACTAATCTTTCTCCTCTATCATTTCGTCTGCCATACCCAAATTTTCCTACCATTTTTCCCTCACTACCTTCTCCCACTGACGCATTAAAATCGCCTATAACTATTAAATTTTCATTTCCTTTTACTTTTCTAACTATACTATTTATATCCTCATATGCCTTTTCTACTTCCTCATCCTCGTACGGAGATCTTGGCATGTAAACCTGTACTAAAACAGTGTCTGTGGGTTTTGTACTCAATCTAACCATAATTATTCTATCACTAAATTGTAAGTACTCTTTAACTTTATGCCCTAATCTTTTACCTAACACTATTCCTACCCCTGCCTGTCCATTAGTTAAAGAAGTTGTAATTATTCTATAATTATCTTTCCAAAAGTCATTACTATCTGGCCATCTCACCTCACAAATACCTAAAATGTCCAGCTTTTCCTTTCTCATTTCGACTAATAAATTCGTTAACTTATCTACTCTAAGTAATGACCTTACATTCCAAGTCCCTATCACTAAATCGAACTGTTGTTTTATATTCTTACGATGACGAGCCCCAAGTACCTCCTCCCGGAGATCCGAATGAGGGAGTATTTTACCTCCGGACAAGAATTTTACTTGTGAGCTCTCCATCATATGTATTTCATGTTTTAAGCACACCTGGGAAATATTGTGGTAGGCTCCCATATCTTTCCACAACGCAGTTTTTAAAGATTTTAGCAAAAAGCCGTATCCGTCACGGCCAACCCCCAACAAGCTTGTAAATTATTGAGGATCGCCCAAGACCAACCGACCCTCCTCCAATATCTTTTAGCCAGCAAGGCTGCTGCCCCTTGCTGCGCCTTTTAATCGCTTTTTACGATAAGCAGGCTTACTATAGTAGTATTCTTTATCCCCTACTATAGGGATAAATATATATTTAGCTTTTCTTTAAGAATGTTTACCTGTACTTGTGTTTAGAACGTAAGTGCACAATCGTTTTATATGCTGGTGTTTCTAAAACTATGTGAAACTAATAGTGTCCATCTTTTTATAATAAAAGATATTGCTATTACTTAGAGACGTGATTAATATACATTTGATTTTGGAAACCTTTTCTTTTCAACTAGCTGTTTTATATAGTTATACTCTTGTCCATATCATTAAACTTAACTTTGGTTTGTGTTAAATTAGTGTACTTGATTAATTTTCGTGTGAATTTTAGGCCAGAATCACTTTCCTGATCTGGGTTTTGGTATTCTCTAGTAATTTTTTCTGGGGGGTTTCCCTAGGACCCCTCGTATTACGAGATTAGGCTGCGTCCAAAATAATTTTCGATCGAAAGTGGTTCTTTCGACACGATAATATTCCGGGACTCTGTTCACTTCTCCCTGTGTTAGTCCGTAACGATTTCTGTTGGTACAGTCGAGGTTTCCCGCACTTTATCGAGATATCAAATTTGTAGCGAGGTACTTCACCAAATTGCCGTGTGCATTACTGGCTACATTTTTTGAGACTAAAGTTGTACGTAACAAGGTCCATGTCAGCGAAAGCGTAGATCAGGGGTGTATCAGATGTAAATGGCGGTCCACAAGAATGAATCTCATTTAAGCAGGTCAAAACCAAAATTTTGGTTTTCCATAAATGGAATAATTCACATAACACAGAACGTACCTATGTATTTACGTAATACTTTCTTATAATACACATAAATTACCTATGATACAATTTTTAGATTTGGAAAACTTTATAACTCCACGGTTGAAACATTGGAAAATTTCAGATCGATGAAGGGAGTATTCTCTGTCGACGGATCAAACCAACAATTTAATTATTTTAAACCTTAATTAATTCTAATTGTTAGAATATTCTCTTGAGTTTGATACCAAAGCGAGTGGTAGTATGTAGCAGAACGCACTACTGCAACAAATAAATCAATACATACACCAGCAAAAAACATATATTTACAATATTGGCAATTAATAAACAACATTATAACTAATTATTTACAATATTAATACGTGCACGTGTTAATAAACACAAACGGGAACAAACACATGTACATAACAGTACTGTTCATCATACAGATTATGCACTAACGCCCTAACACTATTAATAAAAATTTGCGGGTTTACTCGATTATCCCCATAAAATTTCATGTGCTGATCTAACAATAAATTATTAGCCTAATATATCGGTCCATCCCCCGTTAAAGCCGTCATATTTTGTTTCATTCCACACATGTCCCTTTTAAATGTGCGTAACTGGTCCCTGCATGAATCATTTACTTCCGTCATTTTACTATTAATTTCTTCCTCACAAAAAGCTCTCACTTCAGTTTTCAGCATCTCCTGCCTAATCCTAACTATATCCCTTTCATTCCGTTCTACACGCATTTTAACTTCCTCCATTTTTGCATTCAAACTATTTTTAAAATCACTAAATTCCAGTATTGACTTATCTATTTTTTCACCTATCTGCTCAAACTTCCTGTTGAACTCATCACTCATCTGCTCAATTCTGTTTGACTCTTTACTCATTTGTTGGTAACCAACCAAACCAACCAAATATTGACATCTACTCCATTTCAGATTGCATACTTAGCACACTCCGTGTAAATTAAAATCAAACAGTTTTTACTTACATTAATTGGCGTACATTAGTTGAACTTTTATACAAACGTAAAAGCATTTTAGCCTTGGAGCCGTCAGCGTACTGTTGTCAAAACATCAGAGCTGTAAGCTGGTTGAAAACTAAGAGAGCTTCCTATCCATGTCTCGCCGTTTATATCTAGTTCCTCCGCCCTTAAAAGCCTGCCACAAATCCTCAAATTTCCTTCAATACAAACACTTGTACACAATTGTCAAAATTACTTCACTTCCAACGGCCACAGTTTTCTAAAAACTGCCTCTAATCGACACGATTTTCTTCGAAAACACAAGTTTCAAGCTCACAATAATACACCCGTACTAAATCGCTTTCTTTTTATTCAAATCTCTCACTCCAATCACGTTGTGTATGTCCGGTCCAGCTGACAAAAGTTGCCGTTTAAACTATGCCTATCTCTTACTCTGTTTTCAATCTCCATTGTACAACGAACCATAACTATCCCCTCTAGTAATCTTGTGTATTTACTAATGTCAATAAACGCTAACGTTCAAATAACGCCTATCCCTTTACACGTGTTATACCTATCCCACTTATGCACATGTTATCGAATAACCTTTCTATGTTACCTTGTTTGCAAGTTTCGTTCGCAACAGACAACGGCTGTTGCCAACCCACGCCATTTCTGTGTATGCGTATCGTTCTTGAGAAACTATAAATTCGTTTAATTGACGTCGGTAACTGGAATGCTGTTGTTTGTGCAGTCCTAATCTACCCTATACGAAGAAAAATGCGAAGATTACATTTGTTTATAATTTAATGATACTAGGAAGCTACAACGGTTTGAAATAAGTTAAAGCTTTTTAGAAAATGTACACTCTACACTTATTAAACACGAAATGCTATCTTACACAGGGTGTTTCTAATATACAATGAGCTTTATCTTTATGAGTAATTATCTCTAAAGAATTATGAATATTATATTTGAGCTTCCCAAAATGCGTTCTAGAAAATTATTAATTTTAAACTATTTAAAATAAACGCGTTTCAAAGTGGTTTGCTGTATTTCCACATGCTAACTCACAAAATAAATTGCAAAATAAATATTAATGCCCTTCTAACCCCTAAATATCACAGTAATATATACAAACTTAACCCGGAGAAATATGATGACCTATTATTAGCCAAAAAAAGCCACGGACACTCAGGAAGGAATTGTCGGCGATGGTCGTAGAGCTGGTGCTTCCGTAGCTCATTGTTGTACGTCTGCATGACGTAGATCCGCAGACAAGACCTGGCTAGTTGACGGTGTCGTAGAGAATGGTGCTCTGGGCCTCAAGGTGTAAGCGAGTAACCGTGTGGTCAGAATGTAAATATTGACCGTGTAAAAGAATCAGATAATTGTGTTCCACATGATAGTAATCACTATCTGTATAATAATGGAGTAAAGACTTGCTGATAGGGTATCAATCACCGATGGTGTAGTGTTCGAACCGTGATACTAATCACCGGCAGTGTAACGAAAAAATGCACGTGTGTTAACCAGAATAGCAATCACTGGTTATGTCGAGTGGAATTTAATTAACGTAGCTTATACATAGTGTAATATTAAATTCTTTGACAGCAATTACAAGAGTGGTAGTAGGTACTTGGATAAAATTCGACAAGGACTGAATTTCTGGTCGATTTGGAGCTGCTTATATACCTTTTTTCCCCCGTCTGGATGCAGGCCTGGTTATGGTAATCGGGGCACAATGAGTTACGATTATCTGAGTTTTAATGTCTGGTAACAAGTACAATTAACTTATTTCGAGTTACTTATAAAACAATTGTTATGCTTTTGTTATTGAAATTTAGGTTATTATTTTCTTATACATCAAACTGTTTAAGAATTATTATTATCTTTAATATTATCTTCATCTATCAAACATTTCAGCCATTTAATCTAAGGCAGATTGGACAAGAATTTTTGCTAATACAACGTTCGCACTAGTTGTTTCCAGCGCTGAAACGCCTTTCTATAAATCCTCTACTTCTTGGGGGATATCTTGAGCGTTCACCATAAACACTCAACAACTTTCGATGTATCTAAAGTATTTGAATGACTTTTTGTAATTTTGTGAGCTAAGGAACCAGACAATAGATTTAACCAAACTAGTAGACTCTTTAGTGAGGAACCAAACTAAGACAAGTCACCGAAAGAGGGCAGCAACTCTTTCAATACTTAGAGTGGCAGAGACCAGAGGGTCGGTATTGCATTCTAGGACACAATAATGTGATGTAGAAGGCATTGGAAAACCACCACATTGCATCGCAAGTACACAGCACACATGAAACGTTTTCAAAATGATGACATTCTGTGGAGTAAATGTTTCCGGAATTGCTATAGTTTCCCATTTGGATCGCGGCGTGGAGGATGTGACCGGCAGTTCAATAAAAAGAAAATAAGAACTGGGAAAATCATCCGGCTTGGGGAGTGGAATGTAAAAGCATAAAACAAGTAGGCAAGCTAGAGGATTTGAAAATTGAAATAAATAACTAGCATAAAATAGTGTAGAGATTAGCAAAGTTCGGTGGCCAGAAGCCGGGAATTTTTCGAGCGAAAACTTTAGGGTATTTCACACAGAATCAGAAGAAGGAAATTCGGGTGTGAGGATAGTTATGCGGAAATACGAACGAAAGAGTACTCATGGTTAGACTAGAATCTACTCCGGTAAATACTGTAATTATATAAGCATATACGTCCACCTTCAGCTACAGTGAGAAAGGGGTAGACTCGATCTACAAAGATATCGAACACTTACTAATTCGTAAAAGCACATGAAAATTTAATAATTGTGGGAGATTTTAATGTAGTGGTAGGTGAGGGTAGGCAAGAAGCGGTGGCAGGTTTATTTGGTTAAGGCACGAGAAACGACAGGGGCAGAAGGCTGGTAAATTTTTGCTACAAAAACAATCTAATCATCACAAACAGATTATTTTAACACCATGCTAAAAAACCATACCCGTCGAAGATACCAGAAAATATACGAAGATATCAAGTAGATTACGTTCTTGTTAGACAACGGTTTAGGAATCAAGGAAAAACTGCAGAAGCTATTCAGGAGTCGATATAGACACTGACCACAACATAGTAATTGTCGAAGCCGCGCCTAAATTTAAAAATTTGAAAAAAAGAACGTAAAAAGGCACTGCTTTTGAAACACTAAAAGATAAAGATATACTCAAAAGATTTGCGAAAAAGCCAAACGAATTGCTGAAACACATCCGAAAATGTCTAATACTAAAGAAGCTGAAGCAAAACGTAATAACATTAAATTCAGATTAGACATTGCGACCAGTAATATTCAATGGTGTAAACAAGAAGCAAAATAGAAACAATTGTATTCTGAAATTAAAAGAGAAAAGGCGAAAGTACAAAAACATACTAAAAGAGGCAGGAAAACAGCGACACAATTTCTTAAAATAGAAAATTATATACAAATGCAGAAAAGCAAAAGAACAATGGATTGAAGGAAAGTGCAAACAAGTACAAAATAAGATGGAAATAGGAAAGACAGACAAAACATATAAACTAATTAGAAGGAAGTTTAGGGATATAAAACCGTATAGCAAAGATATATGGGGCTCGTGAGAAAACATCACTATAGAAATTGTAGAGAAAGTGGATAGATGAAAAGAATATATGAGAAGTGTATATGCAGGACAGGAACTAGAAGCACATTAACAAGAATCAGACATCGAAAAGGACGACCTTGGATATCTTATACTTAGAGATGCGTTTGACCTAACCTTAAGGAGCCCGAAAAGTAATAACGCACTGGGAATAGATAAGGTGCAAGCAAACATTCTGAACAAGCAGTAATAGAATATCTGATCCAACTTGTAAGCTATATGCATGAAACAGGTGAAATACACAAAGATTTCTAACGTAACACCAAAGTCACTTTACCAAAAACATGTTTTTAAAATAGAACACCCTCAATTTTATTAAAATTTCTGATTGCTCATAGTAAACTAAGGCAACTTTTATCCGGATTACCTATATCTAAATCTCATAATTGTTGAGATATTCAACTTTTTTAAATTCCCATATTTCATATAAATTTTCTTAACACCCTGAATTAGATGATGCTGAACATTTAACTTTGTAAAGAAACAGTATAAACTTATAGGTAGTGTTCAAAGTGTTTACCGTCGTTCTCAATGCATTATTGAATTCGTTGAATAAGCGATCTTTGAACTTCGCGTAAGGCTTGGGAGATGATTGTTGAAAAAACAATCCTATCTTTCACGTTGGCTGTTGAATAAACTATGTGTTTTATATAACCCCACAGAAAAAAGTCTAAACAAGTTAAATCCAGAGATCCTACTAGCCATTGTTTTAGTCCACGTTTGTGAAAAAATTTCATATAAAAAATACGCACAGTGGTTTTAAAGTGCGAGGGGGCCCCATACAATTAAAACCACAAACGTTGCTTGACATTCTCAGGAACATTCGCAAGTAATGCTGGTAATGATAACCTCAGAAATTTTAATAAAATTTCTTCAGTTAAAGTCCCATCAAAAAAGTAAGAACCAATTAGATGGTTTACTACGATTCCTCCACATACATTCAAGGACCATTTGTTTTGTGGATTTGTAATAAGCACTTGAGGATTTTTATTATCATAACAATGCAAATTGTGCATAGTAAAAAAACCGTCGTTATGGAATGTAGCTTCACCATTGAATCAAACAAAACTTAAAAAATGATCATCTCCGATTTGATCCTTTAACCATAATCCAAAATTAACTCTGCTTTTAAAATTTCTGTTTTAGCTCTTGGTGAAGGCTGATTGGATTTTAGTATTCCTAAAACAATAGTTTTATTCAACCCCGTTTTTTTGACTGATTTTACGCAAACCAGTATTAGGATCTTCTACTTCAGATTCCAGTACCATAAAACTGATTTTCTTCACTATTGGTAACATACTTCACTGGTAAAGTTTTCATATTCAACATTACCAGTACTTCTAAATCGTTACAATAATCTTTCATACACGGCTCTTTGAGTATGCATTCGATTAGAAAATTTCTGAGCGTAAATTTTTTAAGCTAATGGTCAATTTTCTTCAGCTTCGCCAATTATCAATATCAAATCAATCTTTTCGTTAAGACTATAGATTTTCATTTACAAATGCTCACCTTATAACAACAAGTATACAAAACCGATAAACAACAAAAATAAAAGATAAACGTGTTTGCATGGCAATAAAGTAAAATAGTTAATATTATTTGGTAGGCGACACGCCGCCTGTGATCAAAGTAAATTACCCAACTTTAGAATTAAGTACCAATATTTTTAATTATACGCTAACAGAAAACGGTTGAATGTAGATATAAGTAAACCTAATATTGTTTGACAGAGAATTTAATTATGCATTTTACTACCTAGAAATACATAGTGTGTTTCATTTGAAATAAGAGACTTAATTGCATTAGTTAATTGTTCAATAAACAGAAAACGATGCAATGAGCACCTTGTATATTATTTTGGTGTTGAGAAAATTTTAAATAAAGCATGCGAATTTAAAATTTAGGTACAGGTAATCTCGATAAAGCTGCTTTAGTTTGATACAAGCAATTAGAAATTTTAATTTAATTAAAAAAAACTTTGGCAAATAACTTTTTTGTTGAGCACCCGTACAATACTAATTAATTTTACGTTGTAGACATTTTGAGTGCACATAAGATTTATTCGAATGTTTTTTGCTAAAGGTTACCATTAAGCAGTAATAGAGCGTTTTGTATATACATCTCGTTTATTAGTTAGTTTATACAATTAGATACAACAATATATACAACAAAACCCGGATTGAACAGAGCGTTATACAAATAATGCTAACACTGCAAAATCATAAATGATTGCTCTTAGGGAAGTCTCTAACAAAACTAAATACGTAGATACGCGAGTACAAGAATCTTCAAGTACATTTCAGAGTATTAGACCGAGTACTGGAGTTCCGTGGCTTAACCAAACATCGCAACCCCTCAACGGGCTTAAAATACATTTAAAATTCTTAGCAGGGGCATAAAAACCCTAACAGTACGTAATCATAAAATGTTTTTTCCAGATTGTGCCATGCCACAATATAATCCAAAAATGTTTGTAATAGTTAAGATTTTGCCAAGCTGTATTAGCATCAAAGTTATTTTTAAGGAAGGGTAAAGGATTAGTAACATCCAGGATCAAAGACCAACAATGTAGGGATTAATGTCCGTCGTATACTAATTCGTATCGTATAGGAAAGCACTTACATTTTCCGCCAAAATAGCATCTTTTTTGTAAACTGTATTCCAAATACACCATTAAAACTTAGAGTGGCTCTTTCACTTCCGTAATTGTCCACATAACACTTGTTGCCACCGCACCAATCGAATAATAATGTTAATGTACCATTTTGTTGACCAAACGACCAAGCTGGTTAACAAGTGCACCCAATTCAATTGTTTGCTTATGACTCACTTTTTAACCTTGCAGTGTTGGTGCATTTTTAGCGTTAGTAGTTTCTCCAAGTCGGAGAGACCTATAACTTAAAAAAATCGTAGAAAAGTAAAAATAAATAAAATATTTTATTACGGTGGTTATTTTATATTAGGTGGTACTTCCTCCTATTCTATTGTAAAATTGTAATAACAAACATTTTGAAAGTAAAAAATTAAGAAAACTACAAAACGTCAATAAACGGTGAACAATAAAACAACATACACAAACAAATTGAAGTTTATTGGTAAAAACTGTAAAAAGAAACCTTAACTTTATATTTTCTTGACCATAGTCTACACAACAATTTTTCTTTATAAAATAAGGGTACTTACTTACAACTGAAGCACATAAAAGAAACATGCGATAAACGAATAAATTTTTTACAATCTTGACAAAAGAATACGTTTTACTGTGCTTTGTACACATATGACATCGCTTTTTTCTCTTTGGATGTTCAGGATCGCAACATCTTGACGTCCTTGACGAATTGCCATTGGGACATTTTTTTTTAGCATAGAACAAAGTTTTATATGTTCCTCCGCTAATTCAACCGATAACTGTTTTAGGTATATTCTTCTAATCGAAATATTATCAGGATTATTCGCCATAAAAACACTTGTGAGTTCATACCTGCTATATTTATTAAGGCATAAAATATGACCATCGGCCATCTTCTAGTGTTTCGGGCTACATTACAAGTTTCACACTATTTAGCGACGTGATCAACACAACCATTTAGTCCCGTTATAGAATGTGACTATAGCCAGCTTACATTGCTTACCAGTAGATGATTCGTCTATTTTATCATCACGGTGTAGACTTGATGCTAAAATAACATTTTTAGCCTTTCTAAGTATATAGGATACAACTGTAATGACTTCCCGATATCCAAAAGTATTTGAATTGACTGGACGTTGTTTGGTGTTTACAAATTCCGGTGGAAGTTGCATTTTATTTTTACGTACAGTGCCCACGTATTATGTTTTCGAAACTGATTTGTGATTAGATCGAACGTGGCATACTAATTATCGCATGTGAAGTTTCTTCCAGTTCTAGATATTGGTGAAATTAGTCTCGTACAACACTAGCTGTATCATTCTTTAGCCGGTATGGACCTTCAGGTTGCATACTAAGATAGGGCTCCAAATTTAAGGTATATCGTAGCATCCACAAAGGCAAACATTTTTAAACCATATTTATTCGGTTTAGATGGAATGTATCGTTTAAATCCGCATCTAGCACGAAATCCTTTCAGTTTCTCATCGATGGTTCCGTATTCTCTAATTTTATATACCTTTTGACAATTATTTACAAAAGTTGTGAATAAGGATCTGATCAGGACCAATCTATCACTGACTTTTTTTTCCCCTTATTTCCACATCATCAAATCGAAGATATCTAAAAAAAAAGGAAAATGTCGTTGCGATATTGTTAACCAAAACTCTAAACTATTCAATCAATTCCTTTTTAACCGTCTATATAAATAGTTGCCCAAATGAAGTTCGAATTTCAATTAAATTTGTTTTTATTGCAAAACGGTTTCTTGTGTACCGATTCTTCATTATGTTTAAGTATTTATTGGTACTTTTAACAACTACGTCCAACATACCATCCGAAAAAAGTAATTTCCAATAGCCGGTTATTGACTGACATTTTATGCATGTGTTTTCTTGCCTGGTAAATGAACAACTATGTTTGATTTTAGTGTTCTTACATTTTGACTTGAACGATGTTTTTTCCAGACAGAACCATCCTTTCCAATGCATCTAGGAATCCAAGGACTTTTCACGCTTGGTTCAGCTTCTGCTTCATTTTCAACATTTTACTCTGGCTTAGAATCGGACGATTGTTCTTCAATATTGTCTTTCTCTGCATCGGACTCTTCATCATCAAAATATAAATCTGTACCAGTCTCTACTTCTTCCAATAATCTATGCAGGCGATCGCGTTCTTTTTCATAGCTCATAATTCTATAAATTTAATTGTTGCACTCATATATGAATAAAAATTATTTACAATAGATTTATCAACGGCAGAAAGATTCTAAAACCCAACAAACAGCAAATCGTAATTTTCAAATTTTAAGTACGCCAGTAGTGACGCCAATTCCACTAGACCCAAAACCACTACCGACCAAATGAATAAAATATTTAGCAAGCAATGTTTATGACATTCGCTAGTATATTACAGGTATTTAAACGTCCAAGGTCCCGGGTTCAAATCCCAACACGGTGCGCATGAAAAATGTTAGGCGAGCATTTTCCACAAAAATACGTCCTCGTTAGGATGAGAGATAAAATGGAGGTCCCGTGTGTGTGTGTGTGTGTGTGTTGTCACGCACGTTAAAGATTCCTACTTTGCTTGCAACAGCAAGGGTTCGGCAAAATTCAAAATGTCCAGGTAAAAAAAACTCGCTTCCTGGTCAATGTAGTACCTTTGGGTGCAGTATTGGAAAATCAAAACGTAGGTATTGAAACGGGGAAGATTGCTAATCAATCGCTACTCTTTTTATCTTTGAGACTGGGCGCCACAATTGCAGGGATAAAGAAAGAAAATGTGGAATGTAGAAATTAGGTTTGATAATAATGAGGAATATGTGAATGCGTTTAACATATGTAAAAGAATGAATTTTTGAATCAACATTTGATAATAGAACCGCATTTTTCTTACTCAAAGAATAAGTATAGCAATCCAAAGCGATAACGTATTTTCAATACTTGGTACCCTGTCTCTCTTACAGCTAGATGAATTTTCTGTATCAAATTTTCAAAGCAATAAACAATGGCAAGAAATATAACTCTCTCACATCTATATACTCTAACTTTTGTTCAGTTTAGTGAATAGTGCTCTACAAGCACAGAGAACGTTCACTTCCAAGAGAAGTCTATTTGTACTTTTATAGTTTTTCCAAAAAACATATCTCCTCGTGATATTTTTAAATTCGTAAAATCTTCTGGATTCAATCCAAAAACGCATCATAGACGTTCAAAATTTCTTAGTTTACTTCCAAATAATTCAAACTAACTTTAGGCGTGAAAATAAACAATTTGTTATTGAACATAAGAATAGTTAGGTGTTTTGACGAATGGTTAGCGGGGACAAACTAATAATTTTCATGAACTGCAGCTATCTTTCCCAAACATCTCAAGGAATCAATATGTACAAACACTATTAGACTATTTTTTTTCACTCTGAAGAACTACATGGTGATAAACAATAAATTGTTATCGTATACAAATCAAAGTCTAACAGATAGGAAATGAATCACCGAATTGTAAACATCCTTTTTGTCTAATTTTTGCATTATAGCATTTTTGGTATGATCCGGTATCACAAGAACGAAATACTTAAACATGTGAAACTTGATTATTTATATACTTAAATGCGATTTGTTACAAACTATATCCTACAGTGGCACATGAGGGATCTAACGTGGATTCGGGCCATTATTACACCCACGCATGTGACAATAATAATAGATATAAAGTCAATGATATTACGGTCTCTTGCACAACACTTAGGGATTTTGTAATGAGCCATCTCCTTTAGCACCCTATATTTTATTTTATGGGACAAAAGATAATCCAGATCTTGTCAGCTTGCTTCATGTGCATTACCAGCGTTGATAAATAGGATCGCTCTAAATTGGAAGACGGAGATCTATATGAATTTTAAATTCAATTAATTATTACTTTTTAACTTGCCTGTTGTGATTAAGATATTTCTCTACGTTAATCAATTTTTAATGTATCATTTCATTACCTACCAAGTGTTTTGGACAGACACAGAAGTGACAGAGAAATTACGTTTGTAAATTAAATATTATGCAGTCTGGGTTCGAAAGAATTAATTTACAATCAGAATAAAAAAAAAATCCTGTCTTCAGGCCCCAAATATTACAAATAAAAATAGTTTTGGTGTTTGCTTAATTTATTAATATTCTGGAAAAATTATATACAAAGTATATCTAACAGGTTGTGTATAATCCGACCACAAATACCAACGCTTTTATCAGCAATGATTAAATGCTTATTGTTCCTACAAAGCTTCTTGTCAATTAGCAGAACTTGCAATTATATCATGCTTAATATGTTTAAATTGGGATGAAGCTATTTTATTACAAATCTAGCACTGTAGCGCAAGTACTGCATGTAAGTACCCACATAATTGATTATTTATAATACAATTTTACATTTTATCTAACCTATTAGTTGGTAGACAGGAAGGCGCCACCTTAGTTTGCTTATATTATCGCATACTTAGTATATAATTGCAAGAAACTAGTTTCGTTCTTATTATTTAAATTTCAAATATTTACACGTGAAATGTGTTTGCATTTGTAAAATATTTACGCAAACCTAACATACAGAACCTGCTTTAAAATCAAAATATTTGTAGCAAGTTTGTGACGTTGCTTTGAAATATTTATAATCGCATTTTATTTTAATAGTTTCTGTATTAGTAAATCCAACCAACAGGGTTAGGTTATTTTCTTTAAGAAATATAATTTTGAGGTTACATGCATTCTTGATCTAATAAAATTATTTCTGTATCTTATATTGTTCATACTCGAACGTGTTCAAATTCCTTATGGTGGTTTTAAGCTTAATAAATGGGATTATGTCTAATTTGTATTTTAAAATTATTAGTTTTATGATTCATTTGTTTTGATTAATGAATCACGCTGATGCCTATAACCTCATCATCTGGGCATAAAAACGTTCACATGCAAAATTGTGCTGCTTCAAAAACTGAGAAAATCAATACGTCTGAGTCTAGAAAAAGGTTTCAAGTAAATTAATTCGTAATGTCTTTCTGCATTTGACAGTATTTATTGCCTCTTCGACATGCAAGTTACAAATTAACGGAGATGGACACATTCCTGTCTCGCATCTTACCTAATACTAACTTCTTTAGGTTTCTGCTCTAATTCTATTACAGCTGTTTGCTCTCTGTATAAGCTTTGTACTATCTGTCTATACCTATAATTCATTCCATTTTCTAAATTTACAAACCCTATATACACAATTTTTCCTTTTTCTATTGTTGGCGCCATTAGCGCCCTTAAACCTAAAATGGCCTCATGTGTTCGCCAGCTTCGCCTAAATCCAAATTGATCTTTTCCTAGTATTTCTTCAGCCCGTTTCTCTATCGTCTTTGTACAATTCTAGTTAACATCTTTCACACACGTGTTGTCAAATCTGTTGTTCGAAAAATTCACACCTAGTCGCACTTCTCTTTCTTGATATAGTCACTATGGTTTTACGTTTAAAAAATTTGGGTACATCGCCTGTCTCATACATGTTTGCACTTTATATATACTCGGTGCCATATTATTTTTCAGACCCTATAATGCTAATACAAACTCATCTCTAAGTACAAGATATTTCTAGTTAACCTTTTCAATGTCTGTTTCATGTTGCAGTGCTTCTACTTCCTGTCCTGCACAACTTTTCTATATATTTCTTGCCATCTATTCACTTTCCCTATATTTTCTGTAATGATGTCTATCCCACGCCCTTATATATTTTTGTTGTACGGTTTTATATCTCTAAAGTTTATTCTAGTTAGTTGCGTCTGTTTTCCTAATTCCATCTTAGTTTGTACCTCTTTGCACTTTCATCGATCCATTGTTTTTTTAACTTGCCTGCATTTGCTAATAGTTCCCAATTTACAGCTTTGTACTTTTTCTTCCTGCTTTGTCTGGGCTATTTTTGTATGTTCGCCTTTCTTCTATTAAATTTAGAATATCCTTTGTTGCCCATGGTTTCTTATTTTCTTTTTGCTTACACCCCAGAATATCTCTGACCGCTGTGTCTAAGCTGGATTTAATGTTATTTTATTCTGTTTCTATTCTCTTAGTATAAACAACTTTCTCGATGTCTTTCAAAAATTCGTTTGACTTTTATCCCATATATTTTGTGAATATATTTTTCTTTTAGTTTCTCAAAATCAAAGTTCTTTTTTACGTTTCTTTTGTTTCAAATTTTTTTATTTAGTCCGACCTTCGTAATTCCTATGTTGTGGTTAGTGTCTATGTCTGTTCCTGGGTAGCTTCTGCAGTTTTTAAGTTGATTTCTAAACCGTTGTCGAACAAGAATGTAATTTATTTGATACTTTCTTATGTCTCCTGGCATCTTCTACGTGTATGCTCTTCTAGCATAATGTTGAAATAACGTGTTTATGATCGTTAAATTGTTTTTGTCGCAAAGGTCTACCAACCCTTTTTCTCTGTCGTTTCTCGTACCCAAACCAAATAAACTCACTAGCGTTCCTTTACTACTCTTAGTTACCACTAGAATACAGTCTCCCGTAATTATTAAATTTTTATGTCCGTTTACGAATCTTAGTATATTTTCTATATCTTTGCAGATCGTTTCTATCTCTTCCTCACTGTAGACAGAGGTGGGCATGTGTACTTGTATTATTACTGTACTTACCGGTTTAGATTTTAATTTAACTTTGTGTACTCAATCGTTCCTTCTGCATAACTATCCCTACGACCGAATTTCCTTTCTCTGATCCTGTATTAATTACCTTAACGTTTCCGCTCCAAAAGTCTTCCGCTTGTGGCCACCGAACTTCGCTAATCCCTACCATATCTAATGCTAACCTGTTCATTTTAATTTCGCAATTCTGTAGCTTACCTACTTGCTTCATGCTTCGCATATTCAACACTCTGACTTGCAAATTGTTCACGGCTCTTCTTTTAAACTTGTTGATCACTTCCTTCAAAGTAGTCCCCTCCAGGAGATCCGAATAACGGACAATTTTACCTCTAGAATCTATCTCAGAGGATGCCATCACTTTAAAAACATTCAGTATGCTGTGTACGTGTGAGGTAATGCCATACCGACCTCTATAATCTCTGCCACTCTAAGCACCGAGAGCGCAGCTGCCCTCTTTCTGAAACCTGTTTTATTCTGATTCCTCAGAAAAGACTCCACTACTTTGGTTAAACCTATAGTTCGGTTCTTTAGCTCATTGAAACACGTAAAACATTCTACCCGTAGAACCTTTATAAGATTTATAATTTGTCGAAGATATTCAACTCGTTGTTTACAAACGCAATCCTTCAAATGTGCCTTTTCATTCATCTTCAATTATACCAACCCTATATGTCATCGAACCATTGTCTCAGTAAAGCATTCTAGTTTTATTATCTTAACTGAATACCAGTGTTTCTGTTTTATTATTATTTATTTTCATACGGTAGATTTTCCTTTAAACCTTTTCCATTCTATCTAATATTTCCTCCTATTGCTTAATCTTTGTATAAATTGTAAAGCAAAAGGACAGATAGCTTGGTTTATGTCCATCTACCTGTTTTTATATTTCAAATATCTTTTTCCATACGAAGTTATGACATGTTTTTTTTTTAATCTACAAAGGCCAAATATGTTGGTCTATTCTCCTTTAATTTGCCTTCTGCCAGTGATAATATCATAAGACCGTTTTTCTTGTACCACTAATTTTCTGAAACCGAATTAATCTTATACTATTTTCTGTTTCGCATTTTTTTCATGTTACTGTTAAAAATGTGGTTAAAACTTTTGACGCATGCGTTGGAATATTCACATTTGTTTGCTTTTTTTTTTGTCAAATTACAAAAGCACTTTTCAGAAACATCTAATGTTGGTAGTTTCATAACTCCCACTGATATTTATGAAAATTTTAGTAGTTCTGCAGATATGCAATCTGCTGTTATTGCTTTACAGTTACTTTAATATTTCAAAGCTTTTAGAATTTCGATCTTATAATCGGACATCTTTTTTCATCCATCCCAACGTCTTCTTCTTTTTCTACTATGTTAAGCTTTAACAAATTTCCCCTATAATTGCATACATATTGTACTTTTACCAAAACATTTTTTTGCTGTTTCAATATCAACAAGTAATTAAGTAAAAAATAATATTAAGATATTCTAAACATCTTGTTAGTTATTTATTGCGCTTTAATGAGACCAAAAATGTCAGTCATTAACACCGAAGACACAAAATATGTAATTTGATCGGCAAAATAAACTGACGCTTACCATGCCTAAGTTGTTTATAACTTTGTATTTATTAATGTTGAATTTTAATAAATTTTAAGGCTCATTCAAATGCATAACAACGGTAAAAACCCTTTGAAACCAGTCTATCTAGTAATCAGTTGGTATCAATCAATTTTATGTATTTATTACTTTCTTGTCTTAACTTTCGACAATTTAACTTTTAGCCATACTAAAATAAATTGGAGGGTACAATTCGAGCTTCGTGTTTTCCAGTTTCACATATCTCGTATTTTAATTCTTAAAAATTTATCTTTATACCGATCATTCTAATAAACAATCTACCCTTTTAGAACTTTTTGCTTTACAATGCCATCCGTTTCCGAAGTACTAAGAAAAGCGATATTGAAGGTGACCGGTTATCAGTAATGGTTTAAAAAGGCATCAATTGCGAAAAATGCAAACGTCAAAACTATTTTAGTGGATCTAGTATCTAATTTTGATGATGAAACATTAGTATCCTTCAAAGTTGATAGGTTATCAAATAAAAATATCACAAACAAAGTTTTAAAATAGTGCTAAAATCAATACTTGGCAGTATTTTCCTATATTATTAATCATACGTATTTATAGTCACTGTTGTTGTTATTTTATTTCTTTATGTTTTTTTATCTTTCAGTCATTGAACTCGCTTGTGGAGAATACGGAAATGACAAAATTTCGATTTTGGAAGAAGCAATTGAGAATGGTAAATGTGAAAAATGGTTGGAGGATCCAACACATTTTCTAAGACTGACAAAATTAAACGGTAATTTTAATATTATTAAATCATTATTTAGTTTAAGTTTTACGTATACATATACTATTATCGAATGAAATTAATTTATATAGGTCATTAAGGCCAAGCTTGTATCGGTCATAGGTTTTAACCTATGGCATTTTACAAGTAAGGACTTTACTCTCATGTTTATATTTTTTTATGCTTCAGAAAGCCAACTAAGAGCCAGTCATATTGCAAGTACAAGATATTTCACGGAATCGACTTCTTCATTTCACCAATTTAAAATACTAGTCCAAAGAGGTTTACTCAAATCTAAGAGAGATGAGGTAATATGTTCTCAATATTTACTCAAGTTTATCTCTTATTACAATTTTGGTGACCTAATCTTTTGCTACGGCTATGAGTACTTAAGTAATCGTAACCTTCTTCATACATTGCAGTTCCGATAACATATTCGTTCAATGTAGTAACCACATGCTATACATTTCTTCTTATTAAAACGGTTTTCGCAACATTAAACTGTTTTCCAAAAACAATCATTACCTGAAATAAGTAGACATGATCTTGATCATAAAAATCAAGCTCGCTGCGCGCCTTTTTAATTTTGGTGAGATAAAAACTGGCAAACACCCGAAAGTACTACATTGGCCAGGAAGCGAGTTTTTTAACTGGAAAATTTAGAATTTTGCCGAACCCTTGCTGTTCCAAGCAAGGTAGGGATCTTTAACGTGCGTGACAACACTCACACACGGGACCTCCATTTTACCTCTCATCCGAACGAGGGCGTATTTTTGTGAAAAATGCTCGCCTAACATTTTTCAAGCGGACCGTGTCGGTATTCGAACCCATCGTTCTCATACCATCGGTTTCATTTCTATACTTTTAGGAAAGTAATTTACTACGAATGCTTTAAGGACTTGGAAATGTTATTGGACGTTGTGATTGAGATGATAGAGTTAGTTGTACCTTCCCGAAATCCTTACATACTTACATCAAAAATTACAGTTCTTATTTCTCGCAAAGTTTAATGTACTCAATCGTAAATCAATTTTCCCATTCAAATTATTTAAGATGGTAAAGATAGCAATAGGGTTATTTGCGACTATGCAGACAATCATACCAAATCGCATTTTCTAAATAATCATTGGTTCTTATAAGAAATACATAGAAACCTGTGGAAAAGTACGAAAATATGCCAAAACTTTAATTTCATTTTTGCATTAGCAATTCGGTTCTAGAAACCTGTCTTCGAGGTTTTAAAGATGAACGAAAGGCTAGAAAACTTCTTTGAAATCGTCTATATTTCTTATAATTTATTTCCGGTAAATCTGGATACATTTCACTGAATTTTCGACAAGTAGTGCTTATTATTTTACCCTATTTTACATGCAAAATCCATAAAGGCTGTATTTGAGTATGCATCTTCTATCGTCTTATGCGAGATTTAACTTTCGCCTTATAGGTGAGTATCAGTAACAACGAAAAGAAATAAGCAATGTCAAAACTTCGAATATTCAGGCCACTTGATCAGAAATTCAATTTGGTAGAGTTAATTAATTGGATACGTCATAACTAGTCGAGTTAGGTATAACAGCAGTGTACATAGAAAAACAGCAAATTTCAGTAGCTTTCTGAATTGCAAATAATATGCATGACGTTCCATTAAAAACCTTCCAAATTTAATGTATGTTTACTATAAGATTTGATTATGCGATGCAAAGCCTTTAAGCCTTAACTAACTCGTACCCTGATTGGGATTTCTTTAATTTAAGTTACGTTGCTCTATCTATAAACATTCTGATATCTCACAAGCTAGGACAGATAGTATACGACAGTATTGATAAAGGTCAATAAGAAATAAACATCGAATCAAAAACTGACATAAGATGCATGGTGTTTCATTTAAAATAACAAATTTACTGCTACATTTGTCTTTATAGAATTGGAAACAATGTATTGTTAAACATATTTTAAACAGAAAGAGAATTTCCACGAACAAAAGTGACAAAAAATTCAAAACGCTGTGGTAAGTAGTTCTTTGTAAACATCTAAAGACCATCCACCGTAAATCACACTACATATACAGGGTGATTAATTTCGAGGCACACTATAGGATCTAGCTTACTATAAGGGATGGACTATAGGTTTAAATTTAGCAAAGTTGTTAAATTTTATGTTGTTCAAGAATCTAAAAAGAAATTTAAGATATGACTATTCGTCTTTGATTTACATGTCAAAAACCAAAATTATCGATTTTCGTTTTCTGCCTGTAACTTCTTTATCATTACAAAAAGACAAAATATAAGAACAATTTTTCACACCAATTTTTTTGCCCAAAATTTACTAAATGAATCAGAATTTTTTAAACGCGATTCGTAATTGATGAATCATCTTCAGGTAAATTTTTTGTTATGGGCAACATATTGGATCTGTATCTCATTTAATAGACAATTTGACACGGGTTTCAACGATATAGGACATTTTATGTTTTACTCTAAAGTAAAACCTAACATTATAGAAAGTGCTTATTTTGTGTTAACTACGTCAGGTATGCCATGGTTTAGCATTAGTCTGAAAACAATTGGTGCTTGTTGTTAGTTCCATTGTTGTAAACTATAAACATTTGTTACTGCATCTTGTGGTAAAAGAGTAGGTTTGAGGTTATAAAATACCGTAAGCCGATTAAAAAAGCATGATTTGTTGCGGTTATTCTACATCTATAATAGAAATACAAGAATTGCGGAGGAAGCTTACTTACCAACTTATCCGGAAAGGCAACAACCAAATCACATTTATTTTTTAAAACTAGATAGAAATGTTACTGACTTTGGATCATTCTGTAAACCTCAACATGCTTATGGTAATCGAATTATGTTGATGCTATAGCTAACATTTTACAAACGGTAATTATATTGATTAATTAAATTCCTGTTTAGTTGATTAATATTTTTTTATTATTGCGTATTAGATAAATGCTAACCCATTGGCATCAACTCGTGAAATTGCTTCAGTTTTAAACTTGTCATAAACACACGTCTGGAAGATTTTAAATTAAAACAAGTTGAAAATGCAAGGCATTGTCGCAACGAACTTCCAAATGTAGACTTACTTTAAAACAATTTAAAGAAATTAAAATTATTATGTTGTATTAATTATAAGTATTCAGATAAAATACAAAAATTTATAAACAACAAAAGAGATATTTTAATATATTTTATTTTATTGAATAAATATTTTAAAAGCTATATATTAGTCCTCATCAATAAGATAAGAATTTATTTTTTTTTATATGAATCTAATTATTTTCGGTAATCAAAATTTAAGTTTAAACCATGTCTATAATATTGGAATAATTAGCATGAAATGCCATAAATTGTTCAAATATGTGTCGCATATTGATTTTAAACTTATTTAAAATTTTAATTAGCCCTGTGGATTTTCCCGGGGGCTCGGCGTCCCCGTGACCCGATTTTAACTGACATCAATACTTAAGCTCTGGACACCGAGCTGAATCGATTGATGTATCACACATTGATGTCCGATCATTAAAAAGGCCTCGGACACACAGACAGACAGACACACAGACAAATAGATTTCATAAACGAACGAAGTTCGTTGATAATTATAAATGTTATAAAATTCACGTAAGTCAGTCTCTTCAACCTGGTGATGCAGTAAGGGCGATTCGAATATTGAAACTGGATGACCGAAAATTTCTTAAATATAATTATTTGGACTGACGAGTGTAAATTTACGAATTGTGTAATGTTTAACAGAAACTATGAACATTTCTGAGCTACTGAAAATCCACGACAAAATAGGCAAGTTAAACCACAACACGAATTTGGAGTCAATGTATGGGCAGGAATTTTATCCGATCGTATAATTAGTCCTTTCTTCTATCACGAAGCATTGACCGCAGAACGATTTTATCAATTTTTAAGAACGCGTGCACTTGATTACTTGGATAATTATCCTTTAAACCAAGTGCAAAATTTTGGTGGGAGCAGGATAGCGCTTCACCGCATAATGCTGTGCCCATGAGAAATTATTTGAACGAATTCTTTCCTAACCATTGGAAAGCAAGTAATTTCACAGTAAGCTAACTAGCACGCTCTCCGAAGTAAATTCCTTTGCACTATTTCTTATGGGGTATCGTTAAAATACAGTTATAAAAACACCTATCAGAATGTTGAAGATTGACAAGCCGATGTTATACACACTTTGGAACAAATACCAAGCATTCTATTCAACGTGCGGTAAATGCAAAGCTAAAAGTATTCACGAAAAAGGTGGTTTATTTGAACATATTTTATGAATTAATACTGGTAAATATGGTTAGTAACTTCTTGTTGTTTGTTTTGAATCAGTGTCGTGAAATATAATTCTTGTTCATCAAATAGATGAAAATCATGGCATAGTTAATGTAGTAACACATACTAACCATTTTCTATAACGTTAGGTATAACTTTAAAGTAAAACATATGTCCTATATCGTTGAAACCGGCGTCAAATTGTCTATTAAATGAGATACAAATCCAATATGTTACCCATAAGCAAAAATGAACCTGATGATAATTCTGAAAATACGAAAGGCGTTTGAAAAATTCTGATTCATTTAGTAGATCTTGCGCAAAAGTTGCTGTGAGAAAATGCTTTTATATTTTTCTATTCGTAATTACAAAGAAATTGCAAGCAGAAAACGAAAATCGATAATTTTGGTTTCTGACATGTAAATCAAAGGCAAATAGTCCTATCTCAAATTTCTTTTTAGATTCTTGAACAACATAAAATTTAGCAACTTTGCCAAACTATAATCTATAGTTGATCTCTTATAGTAAGCGAGATCCCTATAGTGTGCCTCGAAATTAAATCACCCTGTATATATTATAATTATAAGGAACTGCTCAGTCTTATAGAATAATATACATGAAGTTTGTCAAAAATTATGTAAGATTACATGTGCAACATGATATAAACTGTATAAATAATTCTGACCTTATATTTCTCCTGTTTTTTCTTGCTGTATCTTCCTGGCCCAAATTGGTCGTTTGTTCAGTCGCTTAGCGTCGCAAACCAGCAACTTAGCGAGTTTACCCAGTAATTTGGAGAATTACTTGGATTATTTATCAAGTATTTTGAAGTATTACTTGGAGTATTCCTTAGAGTGTTCCTTAGAGCCTTAAATTAAAAAATTGCAAAGATTTTCATTTTTATGAACTATTTCTAGACTTACGTTTACATCAACGGCAAAATTCTATATACATTTATTTCAACGCACATTTTACTGTTTCCATCACTTCAAATTATAAATCTTAACCTTCACTAAATTTTATTCACGTAATTTGCTTTCAACTAGCACAGTCGGCGCGTGGATTATTAAAAATGATGCTCCTTTATCTGTTTTGTAAGTTTTATAGAATCTAATTCCTTCCCGAATCTTTCACGCGTTCTCATTGGATGACCGAACGCTATCAGTTGTTTGTCCGTGGAAAAGGCGTTTTAGTTACTTATCTGCAAGCGGATCTAATATGTACGTTGTAAATTGCACATATACCGCAATTTTCTAGATGGTTTTTATTCACAAATGGTATTTCATGTACGTTGTAAATCACACGTACTCCTTCGCTTCAGCGCCCATACTTTATTTACACATGCTTGTGTTATTAAGTATGGCATTCTATTTACGTTCTAAATGCACGTATTTCTGAAATTTCAAACGGGATTGTTTAACAAGTGGTATTTGTGGACGTGGTAAATTGCACGTATTCCGTCGCCTCTAATATCCATACTTTATCTAATATGCTTGTTTTTATATGTTTGCCTATACAAACTGGTGTAAATTACACGCGTTGTTAACTTCTTTACGCAACTGCGTTTAGATTAAAAGAAATTTCATTTCACGGTTATTTTTCTTCGAATATGTAGAATTTTTATTTGTTTTTAGGCTTAAAAATGGTTTAAATGTTCCAAAAAATGATTGGATTGCTTCCTGCAATTATTTATTTTAATGAATGTGGTGAAGTTACTACGGAATGAGCTCTCCTTAATTGATTGTAGCTTGTTATTGATTTTATACAAGGTGATTTGTATGTGTTTTTGAATAATGAGTGAATTATGTACATTTTATTATTTAAACGTTTGGTTTTCGTGGTTTTTATGATATTTACATGTAGTATTCCTACCTTGTGACCTTATATGACCATAGATAGTCTTAGTATCATGGCATTATATGTATATATTGCTGTGAAACCACCAAACTCCGGGTACTCCGCTTTAAGAATCGAGCCCCTACGAATTGGATGCCAAAGAATGCTGTGAAACCTACAAAGTTATTAAATTACCTGGTCCGTTGACTTTCTTCTGTTAATCGCCTCGGCTGCTCCCCTAGATAACTTTCATCCTCATTCATAAAAAAAAACAAACACATTCCTACCACAAACACGAACGTTAACTCTATTTACATCAATATTCACAATACATTAAAATTTCAAAATTAAATTTTGGCATAAATTTCAGTATCAGAATATTTCAAGATTACATTTATTATCATTTAAATGTGCATCCTGAATTAAAGTCCTTGTTGGATGCCTACTAATTAATGTAACAATATATGCAGACCGGAGTCTGAGTACAAAGGGAGCATCTACCACCCCTTTACGTTAATTAACCAGGTTCGTCTAATTGAGCTCAAAGACATACCCAAATTTTCATCATAATCCCGAACATCAATACTAAATACCCCTTTCTACTTAAACAAGCAAATTTCACCTTAAAATTAAAATTTTATGGTTAGTACAATTTCACTAATGTCCATTTAAAGTAAATCAATTATAAAGTTATTCAACACACAAAAATATCAAAGTTCAAACAAGATAGTATAAATTACCTGAAGTTTACTGCACTCGTAGCTTCAATGTACATCGTCCCTTTTGTTAATCACACCATTCCAACTGGATTATATTTACAGCTTCTGATTCTCAACGCTTTTAAAATTTTCTCCATCACCATTTATTTAAAGTTGTTTCAGGGCTTTTCCGGAACTAATCTGTGTATATCTGAACCTTGTTTTGTGGATCCAGACCCGTTTATGCACCATTTAAGTATTAATACCCCCGAAAAATAACAAAGAACTTCATACTTCTTTCACCAATATACGCCAAAACTGCCTACTTTTGTGTATATATTTGTCGTTGTAAATTTTTACCAATTGGTACAGTGATACTAAACTTTATTACCTTGTATCTTCTTTTCTAAGTGCACTAACGTACATTCATTGTAGCACGTATAGAACAAGCTGTTTTAAATCACATAATATTCGAGCAAACTGTTTAAATTATTTAATATTAAAACCGGAAAACTAAAAGCACTGTTTAACGCGTTCAATCAAGTCGAAGATCTAAGAGAGCTTGTTTATATTCCCTGGGTATATATAGAAGTTAGCCTGTCTGTCGGTCGAGTCCTCAAAACGGCCAGTTTCTAGAATTTCGCCTGCTCTGTTCCCAGTCCGTAGCCCGCGCGTCGGTTTTACGAATTTTGTACTCGCCCCAGTTAAATCTCAGAAAATTTCCACACGGCACGCAAACATGTCCGAGAATAACTAATTAAATTTTATACAGAAATCGTTGTTTCTACCTCTGATATTTGCATCCTATTTTCAACCAATTGTGACCCTCGTGACGTTGCTTAAATCACGCCTTTTACTATATGTGTCTCGGTCTTGTGCATATTATCTGTCTCTATCTACCCTGTTCTTATTAGTGCAAATTGATATTCCTTATTATCGATTATTTCAGTCCATGTGGACTATCTGGGTTAAATAACCCCGTATCGCACCTTCTCGTGAATATTAAGCCACGGTTTCTCCAAGATTCTTTGTAACTATTAATTATCTGCAACATTTACGCAGAATGAGCTTTTAAACTACGCAGGTGTTCAAACATACTATTAATTCTCAGAGCCTTATTTCGTGGTATTTTAATCTTGAATTTTCACAGGCTTTTATGTTTATTATTAATAATGGTTTAATTAACTCCAACTAAAATTGACTTCTATCCTTTCATTTTTAGCGAATACAAATTAAATATTAATTATTATGTGTACACTTTGTTTAATACCGGTTACTTAAAATAGGGTTAATTAATATAAATTTTGCACGTAATTTCCATTTGTTTCTTTCCTCGGAATAATTGCATTACACGTAGAGCTTGTTAATACTGTTTCTTTTGATATAAAGCGTCTTGTACATGATTTAAATCTCTTATTTTTACTGAAACGAATGAATTTTTATGCTTCACGGTTTTAATAACGCGTATTTTTTTCCAAAGCTTCTACACGGTGATTAAAATTATTTGATGTGCTTATTTAATTTTCTACCCTGGTCTAAATATGAGTATTTTCCCCCTATTTGAATACAAATAATCCCACTTCTTTGAATGCAAATATAAAGCATCTAGAAAAAAAAATTACAAAAAAAATTGCCTATCTCTCTCTATCCTTATCTATCTAACTTACCTACTTTATCTCCAATCCAAAAAATATTTACACCTATCCTATATCCCTATCCTATTCCTAACTCTCACATAATTTTATAAACTGAAATTATCCCTAACTTCATCCTAACTTATCCATCTAATCCTATATACATCCTATATACCTATCCTATTCCTAACTTTTAACTAATCTTATATGAAATATCTATACTTAACCTATCACATTTTCTTCCTACATTTACTCTTTATTCTCATCCTAAACACCTATTTCTAACTATTTCCCATATTTATCCTATACTTAGCTTTATTTTCTATATACACCTACTTCTACTCTTCTATATACACCTATTCTATCCCTATCCTATTTAAATCTAACTCTCTTGTTGACCCTCCAAGTCTTTCTTCTCACCATCCTAATACTCTTCATCCCTATTTCTCCCCCTTCTATATCTATACTTATCATCCCTGTTATCTCACATACAATAAACTTATTATCCTTACTCTTAAATATTACTTCTTCTTCAGTCCCTAAACTTGTCTGTTTCTTATTTATTGTTATTTTCTTTTCTGCCGACAAACCAAACGATACTACTTTAAAATTATCGATTTTTCCCTCTACGGAAACTCCCATGTACCTTCTAGAATGCTTGTGTAATGAAATCCGCCAGAATGAATTCCTTAAATCTACTTTATTAAAAACAAACTTGCCACTTAACCTCATCACAAATAATTCTGCCTTCACCTGCTCCCGATCTGCTGCTGTTGCTTCTACCCCCACTAATTCTGCATGTTTTTGTACTAAAGCTTGAACCTCTACTCTCCTCTCCTCTGGACATATTATCGTGTTAATCTGTTTTACTTCATCATCCTCTACCTCTACTACATTAATATTCAACCCCGTGTCATCCTCTGTGACTTCATAACTGCCCTTCCATGGCACTACCCTATCTTTAATCCTTACTACCTTCCTTTCCATATCTATCAAAACCCCTAACTTCATCATACAGTCAACACCTAAAATGCTCTGAAACTTCAGTCCAGGTACAATTACAAACTCCTGTTCACAGCTTAAATCTCCTATATCTATCCTAAGCACCACAACACTATTTACTACAGCAAACTTCTTCTTATTTGGAGCTACTAAATGACTACGCTTTATAGGCATAATTCTATCACAAACCTTATCCCTAATTTTGCTGACGAATTCCTCCGATATTAAACTCGCCTCTGCCCCTGTATCAAGTAATACTTCTACATTATTCTCAAAAATTTTAAATTAATAATTGGCAAACATAATTTTTCCTTAGTTTCTGGCTCTACTTCCTCCTCAATTTTGAAAAATTCACGTGGATGTTCATATACATTTACACTGAAATCTAGTGGTCTGTCGCGTTCTAAAAATCCTGTCCAGGTCTGTTTTCCTACTCGGTCCTGGTCTAGCCGTCACCTCAGCGTATGTCCTAGGCGTTTCCACTCGTTCCGTGTCTGTGTTAGCAGTCCCCTCATGTCCGGTGAACTATTCCTTCTGGTAGGTTCCGGTCTCGGTGCAGTTCCCTTCCTAAACTATTACTCCTAACGTATGGTCGTCTCTGTTCCCAATTCTGTCGCTGGTATCCGTAATTATTCCCCTTCTAGCATAGTTGTCCCGTCTATTGTCAAACCTAACTGTGTTGATCTGTCTTTCCCTGTTTTCCCGAGGTCGTCCACTACTTACGTCGTCGTACCTCTGCAAGTATTCTAGAAACATTTCTCTGTCCACTATGTCCTGTAGTGCTACGTGCTGTCTTATGTCTACCTCGAAGTGTCGTGATAAATACTTAATAATTTGTCGGTCCGTCAGTGGTGGGTTCAGTTGCTTTGCTATGCTATACTTGCGTATAGCATATTGCTCCTACTTCCTGAAAATTCTCCTTAAATTTCCCTGTGATTAAGTCGTCTCGTACCTGGTCTTGTCTGTGGTCACTCCAGTAGTGCTTTAAAAATCTGTCCTCAAAGTCCATGTAGGTGTCTATGTCCTGTCCTACTAAATTGTACCACGCTTCCGCATTGTCCTTTAATAAAGCCTTTATCGTATTTAGTTTAGTCTGTTCGTCAAATAAATTTCCCACTAGATTTCTTACACTATTAATAAAAATTTGTGGATTTACCCTGTTATCGCCATAAAACTTCATGTGTTGGTCCAATGATACTCCACCTGTAGAAAATCTGGGACCATCCCCCGTTAAATTTGACATGTTGTATTTGATACTACTAACTTCGCGTTCTACCCTGCCTAACTGATCCCTACATGAGTCCGTCACTTCAGTCATTTTACATTAATCTCTTCTTCACAAAAAATGCGTACTTCGGACCTTAAATGTCCCATTTCCTGTCGAAGACCTGTAATATCCCGCTCATTTTTATCTACCTTATTTTCAACTTCCCTATTTTCACGGTAAGACTATTTTTAAATTCTGTAAATTCTCTCGTCGATTTTTCTATTTTATTCCCTAATTCCTGATTTAATTGGTCAAATTTCTTATTCGATTCTTCCCTAGCTCTATTAGATTCATCGCTTAGCTGTTCTAATTTTCTATTGAATTCTTCACTCATCCTCTCTAACATTCTCAATATCATCTCGTTTCCTTGATCCCCTGATTCCGTCCTCGACTGATCTCTACTGCCTCCAGCTTCTTCCATTTTAGAATTTTTCTCACACAATGCACTATCGTCACTTCCAATTTCCACTCCTTGACTCCTTAACCACTCTTTCTTTGCATACGTTCTAATCACTCACACACTCTAAAATACTCTTAAATTTATACACACACAAAAACTCTCTCTCTCAGATCGCCAGTTTCCTGGAATAAAATCACAAAAATTTTATTTGGAACTCGAGCCTCACTTTTGGGTCGCCAAATTCTGCTGTGAAACCACCAAACTCCGGGTACTCCGCTTTAAGAATCGAGCCCCTAGGAATTGGATGCCAAAGAATGCTGTGAAACCTACAAAGTTATTAAATTACCTGGTCCGTTGACTTTCTTCTGTTAATCGCCTCGGCTGCTCCCCTAGATAACTTTCATCCTCATTCATAAAAAAAAAACAAACACATTCCTACCACAAACACGAACGTTAACTCTATTTACATCAATATTCACAATACATTAAAATTTCAAAATTAAATTTTGGCATAAATTTCAGTATCAGAAATTTTCAAGATTACATTTATTATCATTTAAATGTGCATCCTGAATTAAAGTCTTTGTTGGATGCCTACTAATTAATGTAACAATATATGCAGACCGGAGTCTGAGTACAAAGGAGCATCTACCACCCCTTTACGTTAATTAACCAGGTTCGTCTAATTGAGCTCAAAGACATACCCAAATTTTCATCATAATCCCGAACATTATTTGGACTGACGAGTGTAAATTTACGAATTGTGTAATGTTTAACAGAAACTATGAACATTTCTGAGCTACTGAAAATCCACGACAAAATAGGCAAGTTAAACCACAACACGAATTTGGAGTCAATGTTGGGCAGGAATTTTATCCGATCGTATAATTAGTCCTTTCTTCTATCACGAAGCATTGACCGCAGAACGATTTTATCAATTTTAAGAACGCGTGCACTTGATTACTTGGATAATTATCCTTTAAACCAAGTGCAAAATTTTGGTGGGAGCAGGATAGCGCTTCACCGCATAATTCTGTGCCCATGAGAAATTATTTGAACGAATTCTTTCCTAACCATTGGACAGCAAGTAATTTCACAGTAAGCTAACTAGCACGCTCTCCGAAGTAAATTCCTTTGCACTATTTCTTATGGGGTATCGTTAAAATACAGTTATAAAACACCTATCAGAATGTTGAAGATTGACAAGCCGATGTTATACACACTTTGGAACAAATACCAAGCATTCTATTCAACGTGCGGTAAATGCAAAGCTAAAAGTATTCACGAAAAAGGTGGTTTATTTGAACATATTTTATGAATTAATACTGGTAAATATGGTTAGTAACTTCTTGTTGTTTGTTTTGAATCAGTGTCGTGAAATATAATTCTTGTTCATCAAATAGATGAAAATCATGGCATAGTTAATGTAGTAACACATACTAACCATTTTCTATAACGTTAGGTATAACTTTAAAGTAAAACATATGTCCTATATCGTTGAAACCGGCGTCAAATTGTCTATTAAATGAGATACAAATCCAATATGTTACCCATAAGCAAAAATGAACCTGATGATAATTCTGAAAATACGAAAGGCGTTTGAAAAATTCTGATTCATTTAGTAGATCTTGCGCAAAAAGTTGCTGTGAGAAAATGCTTTTATATTTTTTCTATTCGTAATTACAAAGAAATTGCAAGCAGAAAACGAAAATCGATAATTTTGGTTTCTGACATGTAAATCAAAGGCAAATAGTCCTATCTCAAATTTCTTTTTAGATTCTTGAACAACATAAAATTTAGCAACTTTGCCAAACTATAATCTATAGTTGATCTCTTATAGTAAGCGAGATCCCTATAGTGTGCCTCGAAATTAAATCACCCTGTATATATTATAATTATAAGGAACTGCTCAGTCTTATAGAATAATATACATGAAGTTTGTCAAAAATTATGTAAGATTACATGTGCAACATGATATAAACTGTATAAATAATTCTGACCTTATATTTCTCCTGTTTTTTCTTGCTGTATCTTCCTGGCCCAAATTGGTCGTTTGTTCAGTCGCTTAGCGTCGCAAACCAGCAGCTTAGCGTGTTTATCAGGTAATTCGGAGTATTATTTGGATTATTTATCCAGTATTTTGAAGTATTACTTGGAGTACTCCTTAGAGTGTTCCTTATAGTCCTAAATTAATAAATTGCAAAGATTTTCATTTTATTAACTATATCTAAACTTACGTTTATATCAACGGCAAAATTCTATATAAATTTATTTCAACGCGCACTTTACTGTCTCTATCACTTGAAATTATAAGTTTTAACTTTCATTAAATTTTATTCACGTTATAATTTGCTTTCAACTAGCACAGTCGGCGCGTGGCTTATTAAAAATGATGCTCCTTTATCTGTTTTGTAGAATCTAATTCCTTCCCGAATCTTCCACGCGTTATCATTGGATGACCGAATGCTATCAGTTGTTCATCCGTGGAAAAGACGTTTCAATTACTTATCTGCAAGCGGATCTAATATGTACGTTGTAAATTGCACATATACCGCAATTTTCTAGATGGTTTTATTCACAAATGGTATTTCATGTACGTTGTAAATCACACGTACTCCTTCGCTTCAGCGCCCATACTTTATTTACACATGCTTGTGTTATTAAGTATGGCATTCTATTTACGTTCTAAATGCACGTATTTCTGAAATTTCAAACGGGATTGTTTAACAAGTGGTATTTGTGGACGTGGTAAATTGCACGTATTCCGTCGCCTCTAATATCCATACTTTATCTAATATGCTTGTTTTTATATGTTTGCCTATACAAACTGGTATAAATTACACGCGTTGTTAACTTCTTTACGCAACTGCGTTTAGATTAAAAGAAATTTCATTTCACGGTTATTTTTCTTCGAATATGTAGAATTTTTATTTGTTTTTAAGCTTAAAAATGGTTTAAATGTTCTAAAAATGATTGGATTGCTTCCTGCAATTATTTATTTTAATGAATGTGGTGAAGTTACTACGGAATGAGCTCTCCTTAATTGATTGTAGCTTGTTATTGATTTTATACAAGGTGATTTGTATGTGTTTTTGAATAATGAGTGAATTATGTACATTTTATTATTTAAACGTTTGGTTTTCGTGGTTTTTATGATATTTACATGTAGTATTCCTACCTTGTGACCTTATATGACCATAGATAGTCTTAGTATCATGGCATTATATGTATATATTGCTGTGAAACCACCAAACTCCGGGTACTCCGCTTTAAGAATCGAGCCCCTACGAATTGGATGCCAAAGAATGTGGACTATCTGGGTTAAATAACCCCGTATCGCACCTTCTCGTGAATATTAAGCCACGGTTTCTCCAAGATTCTTTGTAACTATTAATTATCTGCAACATTTACGCAGAATGAGCTTTTTAAACTACGCAGGTGTTCAAACATACTATTAATTCTCAGAGCCTTATTTCGTGGTATTTTAATCTTGGATTTTCACAGGCTTTTATGCTTATTATTAATAATGGTTTAATTAACTCCAATTAAAATTGACTTCTATCCTTTCATTTTAGCGAATACAAATTAAATATTAATTATTATGTGTACACTTTGTTTAATACCGGTTACTTAAAATAGGGTTAATTAATATAAATTTTGCACGTAATTTCCATTTGTTTCTTTCCTCGGAATAATTGCATTACACGTAGAGTTTGTTAATACTGTTTCTTTTGATATAAAGCGTCTTGTACATGATTTAAATCTCTTATTTTTACTGAAACGAATGAGTTTTATGCTTCACGGTTTTAATAACGCGTATTTTTTCCAAAGCTTCTACACGGTGATTAAAATTATTTGATGTGCTTATTTAATTTTCTACCCTGGTCTAAATATGAGTAATATATATATATATATATATATATATATATATACATATACTACACCCACATACACATTCAGGGTGCCTCATGTACGTATGGACATTGCTATATCAAAAACGGTAAAGGGTACAGTCGATCAAACGAGAAAAAGTTCCAGTACAATAAAGCATATTAAAATGTTTTTAAAACATTGACACTATCTCATGCTGTTCTCAAGTTATACAGGAAAAACAAAAGTGTAATTTTTCGTGTATACGGCCTATTAATTCTATTTCAAAAATATCAAAATGGACGAACAAAAGTTTTTGATATTAAATTTTGAATAACATATTGCCATCAAATCTCCACTGAAACGTTTCGTTATATTTTATTGTTATTGATATTGAACCTTACAAAATTTTTGGGGTACAAGTATTTACAGATCAAACAAATAGTACAAAGTCAATCACAGAAAAATACAAAAAAACTTTATCAAAGTATCAACTTACACTTGGCATACGCTAACATTAATCTTTTAGGGTCAGAGTTACGCTTACCTCCGGGATTATACCTCAAAATATATCTTTGAACTGAAAATATGTGTAAATTGACTTTTTCTAATAATTTCCAAAATAAATATTTGAATTAATTAGATCTTACAACAACAAACTTTCATGCAAAAATTAGCGAAAACACAATGCACATTTTTAATAGACTTTTATAGAAAGAACATTTAATTTAAAAGCTTATCCGACATTACTGCGGTTTTGAATTATATCCTGTTAAACAGTTTTCCAACACAGACATCTATTTTAAAGATTTATGTTCAAACAAAATTACTGACCACTGCCGCCAAACTTAATTCCAAAACCCATTTTGTAACAAATTTTGTTGCGACAGCATCAAATCAATGAAGTTAGAACGATTACTTCAGCAAAGTTAGAAATGATTCACCGAAGCTATGAAAGTTTAATAATCATAAAAGTAATTGCAATAATATTTAAATTTTCAATTGACACTTAGTGATCCTTAGAGTGATACTTGGAGTCCTACTCAAAATCGTTTTTAAAATCGCACTCAAAACTGGTACTCAGGAACGCTATAATAAGCCCATTACCAAAATATATCAATCATGCAAAGTTTACTTACTATTTTAGATTGGCGAAATCTAACTCACTTAACTGCACTTTTTAAATAAAATCTTTATATTCGTACTTATTTCGTAGCAACTAACTTTAAATCTTCACTGGGTTATTGAAAATGTGAGAATTATAACTTTCAAAATGGATCTGCTTTAACTTATAGCGTTTGGTTCAAATTTCAGTGCTACTTGTTCCATGAAATTCTTGGTATAAAACACGTACGCCCTAACTAATGAACGACAATCCTTTTCAAAACATAGAATTCTAATCGTTGAACGCTTCGATTATTGTCAGTCCGGCCTGATTATCATATTTATTTCGAGCTGCACCAAGTGTAAATAACAAACTAGTTTGAATATCATCTTTATCATAGCAGGTGTTGGATTTACACGACGAAATTAACTAACGTACGTAACTATTTAGTAGTAGTACACCTTATAATGAGAACTTGAGCCTCCATGTAAACCTAAGGTTTGCATGAATAAAAAAATTAATTTATACGGAAAAATTGCATTTTAAAAAATCAGGTATGTATGACTAATATAGAAAGTGTTGCGTAAATTTTAAATTAGGAACTTCAAGTTTTTATTATAAGCTTACTATATTCAATTGGTCACGTAGCATGACAAATTTTGCGTTGTACAAACTAACACCTGCAGGTGATAAAGACGCTATCAAAAAAATACTGTTATTGACATTTGATGATCACAGAATTAGTTCAACATAAACATAATTGGAATATACATGTGAGAATGATGTAGAAGTAGCGATAATAGAAGCATTCGACAAATCGAATTTTGTATTCTTTAAATTCACATCGCTCATTGGACGAATAGTAGATGCATTTCCTTAAATTGAACACGAAACTTGGCATAAAAGTTTTCTAGAACCAAATACTCTGTTAGGAACTAATATTATAAATGACAGTTGACCTACTAAAAAATAATGATTATTGATTTTTCAGTGAGACAGTAAGGTGTGAAAATACATAAATTGCTACGATTCAGTGACAATTAAAAATTATCAAATGTTGAAAACGGAATTAAGTGTAATTCGACTTAGCTGATTGGATCGAATTTGCTTGTTTGAATTGTTTTTGATAAAAGAATTATTGCAGGGTTTCTAAGTACCACCCGAAGTAATTTTAAGCACTTCCATAAATAATATAAGTATTGTCCCTAAACGATTTCAATCACTCGAATAAATAATAATAATAATAATACAAAGTCATTTCTTCGAGAATTAATGCGTTTAATGAAAGTAATTGTTTTAATCTAATTGATTTAGGCCTGCTGCAATAAAATTTGTGTTAGTTTAGGTTTTGAACTCAAACTGGATGTCAATTTGTGTAATTCTATTTGTACTTCAATTCTTAAGAAGAACGTCTATATTGGAAAGCTGTCGATCTGTTTTTGAGCGTCACTTTCTATCTGCATCTGACAAAATCAAAAACTTGACACTGTCGAATATGATTGACAAAAATTCAGAACGTAGTTGAAAGTAAAATTTATGTATGGTTAGGTACATGATTTAGGTCTGTACATATTTCCAATTATAATCACCCGTTCAGGGACAGCAAACCGAAGATACAGGTTCAAATGCTGCCCGGGAAGTTATACTTTCCATATCTCAATTACTTAAATGATCATTTAAACTTTGCATAAACGTCTAAGTTATGATTCCATTTTACAAACTAGTATATATATATATATATATATATTGCTGTGATTCTCTCGTTACTACGGTGAATGGCCCCACGTTTTGCGCCAAGAATTGCTGTGTTTCTCTTGTCCAGTGACTCTCTTCTGATAATCGATTTCTTACCTGAATATCGCCTCTTGACTCCTTCCGCCTCTTGAATTCTTCCGCCTCGGCTGCTCACCTAGATAAGACTTTCATCCTCATTCATAAAAAAAACCACATTCCTACCACAAACATCAACGTTAACTCTATTTACACCAATATTCACAATACATTAAAATTTCAAAATTAAATTTCAGCATAAATTTCAGCATCATAAAATTTCAAGTTTAAATTTTATTATCATTTTTATTTTGCATCCGGAATTAGAGTCCTTGCAGGATGCATACTAATTAAGTAAACAATATTTGCGGACCTGAGTCTGAATAAAAGAGAGCATCTCCCACCCCTTTACGTTAATTTAACTGGTTAGTCTAATTGAGCTCAAAGACAGACCCAAATTTCATCATAATCAAAAACATAAACCTGATAAATACTCCTTTCTACTTATACAAGAAAATTCTACCTTAAAATTCAAAATCTGTTGTTTATACAAATTTAATACTGTCCATCTTTATCAAACAAATTATAAAGATATTCAACACACACCAAAACATCTAAGATCGAACAACAATGCATAAGTTACCTGAAGGTTACTGCACTCGTGGCTCCAACGTACATCGTCCTTGCTAATCCCACCATTCCAGCTGGTTTATGTTTACGTCTTCGGATTTCTGGCCGCCTTTAAAATTTTTCTACACCACCATTCGTCTAAAAGGTTTCAGGGCTTCTCAGGAACTCATCTAGGTATATCGAATTCTTGTTTTATGGATCCAATCACGTTTACGAATAACACTTGATTACTAACATTCCCAAAAAATAGCAATGAAATTCATAATTCTTTCACGCTTATACCAAAACTGCATACTTCTATTTATTTATTTATCGTTACTAATTTGGATAATTGGTACAGTAATACCCGCAAATATAACTAGACCTTATTACCTTTATCTATCTTCTCTAAGTGCACTAATGCATAATAACTTTTATCGTAGCACGTAATCACCATGTATTCTGCTTGACGTATCGAAAATAAAGAGCAAAACTGCTTGAAGTATCGAATAAAATCAAAAATAAAAGAGCAAAACTGCTTGAAGTATCGAATAAAATCAAAAATAGAAAAGAGCTAAACTCCTATTAGCACGGGTTTATATAATGGCTCGCTTGCAAGTCGAATTTGTCCCGCGACGGACGATTTTAAGAAATTCGCATTCTATTTTCCCTTCCGATGGCTCGGCACAATGATTCTACTAAAATTTGCACTCGTCCGAGTTAAAATCTAAGAAATTTCCACACGCCTCGCATCACGTCCGAGAACAACTAATTAATTTAGCATAGAAATTGTTATGCTTCCACCTCTCATGTTTGCATCTTATTTCAACCTTAATCGCCAATCTAGTCTGTTTGCTCTATCTAAAACCTGTGCTCTTGTTTTACATATTTCCCCTCATTTAACTAGCAATGCATTCCCTCTCGCTTGTCTTTGTACCACAAACTCGCTTTCTTACTTGCACTCATATAGCTTGAAGCTTATTGACTATCATATACATCGTTTTCTTTGCAGGTGTTCTTGGTTCTAATACGCCGAAGGTTTCTACGTGACTTCCCCACGTCGTTTATAATTTCTCGATAGTTTTAGTACTTGGAAAGATTAAAATAAATACAAGTTGAACATTTGAACTCGGCTTCTTTTTACAGAAAGCGTCCAGTGAATAATTTAAACCCCTTATTTTTAACGAAATGAATAAATTTTTATGCTCCACGGTTTTAATTATCTAATGAAGTTCTACATTACTTCCTTTTACACGTTGATTATGATTATATACAAACCCTACATTCTAATTGAATGATTTAAATCTACACAGTAGGCCTTTAATTAAGCGTACTATTTTCCACTGCTTTGATATACATGGTGTTTAACATTATCTAAACAATATAAACCCTATGTTTAGAAGTAAATGACGAATTTATCCAATACGCCTTTAAATGAAGCGTGTTAGTACCCAAAGCTTCCTTATACACGGTGATTAAAATTATTTGATGTCGTTTATTAATTTTCTGTCCTGGTCTAAATTTGAGTAATATATATATAAATATATATATTGCTATGATAAGGGGTTATTTAGGGGTGAATTGAGTTGTAAGGGTCGTGTAGTAAATGTAAATAGCAATAGGAATTAGAAAACTGCATTTATTTAGCATGAAAATAAATAATTCGCATATTATGCAAAGAGCAAACATTTAACACCCTGCGTGAGAACCGCATTTAACTTTAGTCGATGCCAGTAAGCATGTCTTTGAGTAATAGAACACATATTCAGCAGAGAGATAATTATACGTGCAATTAAACTACTTTAAAAAGCGTGCATAAATTTATAAGCAAATAGATACGTATGGAATAAGATAAAACCTAGTAAGTCATCACGCAATTAAGCATGCGATAAAGAAATAATATAGTAAAGCGCTTTGATAAGACACGCACATTACAAGATAAGTTTTAAATACAAGATATAAACAGAAACATGTTGATTTACATCATTCATGTTACATCAGTTTATTAGTTCAATTCCCCAAAAGCTTTATATACACAAACAAGAGCCATAAGCTAAATTAGAGACCAAGGTATATTAAAATTTCCAATAATAATAACAAAACAAGCGGTCAAAGATCGTGAAATAATAGAAATATGAGCAGAATACGTAATCACGGAATAATTTCATTAGAATTAAACTTGTAAAACTCTTAGGAATATCCAAAACGACCTACAAGACTTTGAACGACAGTTCAGATAGACCAATGAAATTTAGATAGCATAAGCTATATAACGCCCAAAGTTTGATAAGAGCCTCAGTCTCCAATTGAACCACGTCGAATGTGCATCACTGTTACTCGAAAATTTGCGCGTCGAAATAAATTTCAAATTAAATTATTAAAATTTGTGAAAAGTGATGTTATATAATATTTGAGAACGAATTATAGTGAAGATATATGAAAAAGCTTTCACCGTTTGCTGAAAACGTGAGTAGAAATTTCAAGATTACATTTATTATCATTTAAATGTGCATCCTGAATTAAAGTCTTTGTTGGATGCCTACTAATTAATGTAACAATATATGCAGACCGGAGTCTGAGTACAAAGGAGCATCTACCACCCCTTTACGTTAATTAACCAGGTTCGTCTAATTGAGCTCAAAGACATACCCAAATTTTCATCATAATCCCGAACATCAATACTAAATACCCTTTCTACTTAAACAAGCAAATTTCACCTTAAAATTAAAATTTTATGGTTAGTACAATTTCACTAATGTCCATTTAAAGTAAATCAATTATAAAGTTATTCAACACACACAAATATATCAAAGTTCAAACAAGATAGTATAAATTACCTGAAGGTTTACTGCACTCGTAGCTTCAATGTACATCGTCCCTTTTGTTAATCACACCATTCCAACTGGATTATATTTACAGCTTCTGATTCTCAACGCTTTTAAAATTTTCTCCATCACCATTTATTTAAAGTTGTTTCAGGGCTTTTCCGGAACTAATCTGTGTATATCTGAACCTTGTTTTGTGGATCCAGACCCGTTTATGCACCATTTAAGTATTAATACCCCGAAAAATAACAAAGAACTTCATACTTCTTTCACCAATATACGCCAAAACTGCCTACTTTTGTGTATATATTTGTCGTTGTAAATTTTTACCAATTGGTACAGTGATACTAAACTTTATTACCTTGTATCTTCTTTTCTAAGTGCACTAACGTACATTCATTGTAGCACGTATAGAACAAGCTGTTTTAAATCACATAATATTCGAGCAAACTGTTTAAATTATTTAATATTAAAACCGGAAAACTAAAAAGCACTGTTTAACGCGTTCAATCAAGTCAAAGATCTAAGAGAGCTTGTTTATATTCCCCTGGGTATATATAGAAGTTAGCCTGTCTGTCGGTCGAGTCCTCAAAACGGCCAGTTTCTAGAATTTCGCCTGCTCTGTTCCCAGTCCGTAGCCCGCGCGTCGGTTTTTACGAATTTTGTACTCGCCCCAGTTAAATCTCAGAAAATTTCCACACGGCACGCAAACATGTCCGAGAATAACTAATTAAATTTTATACAGAAATCGTTGTTTCTACCTCTGATATTTGCATCCTATTTTCAACCAATTGTGACCCTCGTGACGTTGCTTAAATCACGCCTTTTACTATATGTGTCTCGGTCTTGTGCATATTATCTGTCTCTATCTACCCTGTTCTTATTAGTGCAAATTGATATTCCTTATTATCGATTATTTCAGTCCATGTGGACTATCTGGGTTAAATAACCCCGTATCGCACCTTCTCGTGAATATTAAGCCACGGTTTCTCCAAGATTCTTTGTAACTATTAATTATCTGCAACATTTACGCAGAATGAGCTTTTTAAACTACGCAGGTGTTCAAACATACTATTAATTCTCAGAGCCTTATTTCGTGGTATTTTAATCTTGGATTTTCACAGGCTTTTATGCTTATTATTAATAATGGTTTAATTAACTCCAATTAAAATTGACTTCTATCCTTTCATTTTTAGCGAATACAAATTAAATATTAATTATTATGTGTACACTTTGTTTAATACCGGTTACTTAAAATAGGGTTAATTAATATAAATTTTGCACGTAATTTCCATTTGTTTCTTTCCTCGGAATAATTGCATTACACGTAGAGTTTGTTAATACTGTTTCTTTTGATATAAAGCGTCTTGTACATGATTTAAATCTCTTATTTTTACTGAAACGAATGAATTTTTATGCTTCACGGTTTTAATAACGCGTATTTTTTTCCAAAGCTTCTACACGGTGATTAAAATTATTTGATGTGCTTATTTAATTTTCTACCCTGGTCTAAATATGAGTAATATATATATATATATATATATATATATATATACATATACTACACCCACATACACATTCAGGGTGCCTCATGTACGTATGGACATTGCTATATCAAAAACGGTAAAGGGGTACAGTCGATCAAACGAGAAAAAGTTCCAGTACAATAAAGCATATTAAAATGTTTTTAAAACATTGACACTATCTCATGCTGTTCTCAAGTTATACAGGAAAAACAAAAGTGTAATTTTTCGTGTATACGGCCTATTAATTCTATTTCAAAAAATATCAAAAATGGACGAACAAAAAGTTTTTGATATTAAATTTTGAATAACATATTGCCATCAAATCTCCACTGAAACGTTTCGTTATATTTTATTGTTATTGATATTGAACCTTACAAAAATTTTTGGGGTACAAGTATTTACAGATCAAACAAATAGTACAAAGTCAATCACAGAAAAAATACAAAAAAAACTTTATCAAAGTATCAACTTACACTTGGCATACGCTAACATTAATCTTTTAGGGTCAGAGTTACGCTTACCTCCGGGATTATACCTCAAAAATATATCTTTGAACTGAAAATATGTGTAAATTGACTTTTTCTAATAATTTCCAAAATAAATATTTGAATTAATTAGATCTTACAACAACAAACTTTCATGCAAAAATTAGCGAAAACACAATGCACATTTTTAATAGACTTTTATAGAAAGAACATTTAATTTAAAAGCTTATCCGACATTACTGCGGTTTTGAATTATATCCTGTTAAACAGTTTTCCAACACAGACATCTATTTTAAAGATTTATGTTCAAACAAAATTACTGACCACTGCCGCCAAACTTAATTCCAAAACCCATTTTGTAACAAATTTTGTTGCGACAGCATCAAATCAATGAAGTTAGAACGATTACTTCAGCAAAGTTAGAAATGATTCACCGAAGCTATGAAAGTTTAATAATCATAAAAGTAATTGCAATAATATTTAAATTTTCAATTGACACTTAGTGATCCTTAGAGTGATACTTGAGTCCTACTCAAAATCGTTTTAAAATCGCACTCAAAACTGGTACTCAGGAACGCTATAATAAGCCCATTACCAAAATATATCAATCATGCAAAGTTTACTTACTATTTTAGATTGGCGAAATCTAACTCACTTAACTGCACTTTTTAAATAAAATCTTTATATTCGTACTTATTTCGTAGCAACTAACTTTAAATCTTCACTGGGTTATTGAAAATGTGAGAATTATAACTTTCAAAATGGATCTGCTTTAACTTATAGCGTTTGGTTCAAATTTCAGTGCTACTTGTTCCATGAAATTCTTGGTATAAAACACGTACGCCCTAACTAATGAACGACAATCCTTTTCAAAACATAGAATTCTAATCGTTGAACGCTTCGATTATTGTCAGTCCGGCCTGATTATCATATTTATTTCGAGCTGCACCAAGTGTAAATAACAAACTAGTTTGAATATCATCTTTATCATAGCAGGTGTTGGATTTACACGACGAAATTAACTAACGTACGTAACTATTTAGTAGTAGTACACCTTATAATGAGAACTTGAGCCTCCATGTAAACCTAAGGTTTGCATGAATAAAAATTAATTTATACGGAAAATTGCATTTTAAAAATCAGGTATGTATGACTAATATAGAAAGTGTTGCGTAAATTTTAAATTAGGAACTTCAAGTTTTTATTATAAGCTTACTATATTCAATTGGTCACGTAACATGACAAATTTTGCGTTGTACAAACTAACACCTGCAGGTGATAAAGACGCTATCAAAAAAATACTGTTATTGACATTTGATGATCACAGAATTAGTTCAACATAAACATAATTGGAATATACATGTGAGAATGATGTAGAAGTAGCGATAATAGAAGCATTCGACAAATCGAATTTTGTATTCTTTAAATTCACATCGCTCATTGGACGAATAGTAGATGCATTTCCTTAAATTGAACACGAAACTTGGCATAAAAGTTTTCTAGAACCAAATACTCTGTTAGGAACTAATATTATAAATGACAGTTGACCTACTAAAAAATAATGATTATTGATTTTTCAGTGAGACAGTAAGGTGTGAAAATACATAAATTGCTACGATTCAGTGACAATTAAAAATTATCAAATGTTGAAAACGGAATTAAGTGTAATTCGACTTAGCTGATTGGATCGAATTTGCTTGTTTGAATTGTTTTTGATAAAAGAATTATTGCAGGGTTTCTAAGTACCACCCGAAGTAATTTTAAGCACTTCCATAAATAATATAAGTATTGTCCCTAAACGATTTCAATCACTCGAATAAATAATAATAATAATAATACAAAGTCATTTCTTCGAGAATTAATGCGTTTAATGAAAGTAATTGTTTTAATCTAATTGATTTAGGCCTGCTGCAATAAAATTTGTGTTAGTTTAGGTTTTGAACTCAAACTGGATGTCAATTTGTGTAATTCTATTTGTACTTCAATTCTTAAGAAGAACGTCTATATTGGAAAGCTGTCGATCTGTTTTTGAGCGTCACTTTCTATCTGCATCTGACAAAATCAAAAACTTGACACTGTCGAATATGATTGACAAAAATTCAGAACGTAGTTGAAAGTAAAATTTATGTATGGTTAGGTACATGATTTAGGTCTGTACATATTTCCAATTATAATCACCCGTTCAGGGACAGCAAACCGAAGATACAGGTTCAAATGCTGCCCGGGAAGTTATACTTTCCATATCTCAATTACTTAAATGATCATTTAAACTTTGCATAAACGTCTAAGTTATGATTCCATTTTACAAACTAGTATATATATATATATATATATATTGCTGTGATTCTCTCGTTACTACGGTGAATGGCCCCACGTTTTGCGCCAAGAATTGCTGTGTTTCTCTTGTCCAGTGACTCTCTTCTGATAATCGATTTCTTACCTGAATATCGCCTCTTGACTCCTTCCGCCTCTTGAATTCTTCCGCCTCGGCTGCTCACCTAGATAAGACTTTCATCCTCATTCATAAAAAACCACATTCCTACCACAAACATCAACGTTAACTCTATTTACACCAATATTCACAATACATTAAAATTTCAAAATTAAATTTCAGCATAAATTTCAGCATCATAAAATTTCAAGTTTAAATTTTATTATCATTTTATTTTGCATCCGGAATTAGAGTCCTTGCAGGATGCATACTAATTAAGTAAACAATATTTGCGGACCTGAGTCTGAATAAAAGAGAGCATCTCCCACCCCTTTACGTTAATTTAACTGGTTAGTCTAATTGAGCTCAAAGACAGACCCAAATTTCATCATAATCAAAAACATAAACCTGATAAATACTCCTTTCTACTTATACAAGAAAATTCTACCTTAAAATTCAAAATCTGTTGTTTATACAAATTTAATACTGTCCATCTTTATCAAACAAATTATAAAGATATTCAACACACACCAAAACATCTAAGATCGAACAACAATGCATAAGTTACCTGAAGGTTACTGCACTCGTGGCTCCAACGTACATCGTCCTTGCTAATCCCACCATTCCAGCTGGTTTATGTTTACGTCTTCGGATTTCTGGCCGCCTTTAAAATTTTTCTACACCACCATTCGTCTAAAAGGTTTCAGGGCTTCTCAGGAACTCATCTAGGTATATCGAATTCTTGTTTTATGGATCCAATCACGTTTACGAATAACACTTGATTACTAACATTCCCAAAAAATAGCAATGAAATTCATAATTCTTTCACGCTTATACCAAAACTGCATACTTCTATTTATTTATTTATCGTTACTAATTTGGATAATTGGTACAGTAATACCCGCAAATATAACTAGACCTTATTACCTTTATCTATCTTCTCTAAGTGCACTAATGCATAATAACTTTTATCGTAGCACGTAATCACCATGTATTCTGCTTGACGTATCGAAAATAAAGAGCAAAACTGCTTGAAGTATCGAATAAAATCAAAAATAAAAGAGCAAAACTGCTTGAAGTATCGAATAAAATCAAAAATAGAAAAGAGCTAAACTCCTATTAGCACGGGTTTATATAATGGCTCGCTTGCAAGTCGAATTTGTCCCGCGACGGACGATTTTAAGAAATTCGCATTCTATTTTCCCTTCCGATGGCTCGGCACAATGATTCTACTAAAATTTGCACTCGTCCGAGTTAAAATCTAAGAAATTTCCACACGCCTCGCATCACGTCCGAGAACAACTAATTAATTTAGCATAGAAATTGTTATGCTTCCACCTCTCATGTTTGCATCTTATTTCAACCTTAATCGCCAATCTAGTCTGTTTGCTCTATCTAAAACCTGTGCTCTTGTTTTACATATTTCCCCTCATTTAACTAGCAATGCATTCCCTCTCGCTTGTCTTTGTACCACAAACTCGCTTTCTTACTTGCACTCATATAGCTTGAAGCTTATTGACTATCATATACATCGTTTTCTTTGCAGGTGTTCTTGGTTCTAATACGCCGAAGGTTTCTACGTGACTTCCCCACGTCTTTTATAATTTCTCGATAGTTTTAGTACTTGGAAAGATTAAAATAAATACAAGTTGAACATTTTAACTCGGCTTCTTTTTACAGAAAGCGTCCAGTGAATAATTTAAACCCCTTATTTTTAACGAAATGAATAAATTTTTATGCTCCACGGTTTTAATTATCTAATGAAGTTCTACATTACTTCCTTTTACACGTTGATTATGATTATATACAAACCCTACATTCTAATTGAATGATTTAAATCTACACAGTAGGCCTTTAATTAAGCGTACTAATTTCCACTGCTTTGATATACATGGTGTTTAACATTATCTAAACAATATAAACCCTATGTTTAGAAGTAAATGACGAATTTATCCAATACGCCTTTAAATGAAGCGTGTTAGTACCCAAAGCTTCCTTATACACGGTGATTAAAATTATTTGATGTCGTTTATTAATTTTCTGTCCTGGTCTAAATTTGAGTAATATATATATATAATATATATATTGCTATGATAAGGGGGTTATTTAGGGGTGAATTGAGTTGTAAGGGTCGTGTAGTAAATGTAAATAGCAATAGGAATTAGAAAACTGCATTTATTTAGCATGAAAATAAATAATTCGCATATTATGCAAAGAGCAAACATTTAACACCCTGCGTGAGAACCGCATTTAACTTTAGTCGATGCCAGTAAGCATGTCTTTGAGTAATAGAACACATATTCAGCAGAGAGATAATTATACGTGCAATTAAACTACTTTAAAAAGCGTGCATAAATTTATAAGCAAATAGATACGTATGGAATAAGATAAAACCTAGTAAGTCATCACGCAATTAAGCATGCGATAAAGAAATAATATAGTAAAGCGCTTTGATAAGACACGCACATTACAAGATAAGTTTTAAATACAAGATATAAACAGAAACATGTTGATTTACATCATTCATGTTACATCAGTTTATTAGTTCAATTCCCCAAAAGCTTTATATACACAAACAAGAGCCATAAGCTAAATTAGAGACCAAGGTATATTAAAATTTCCAATAATAATAACAAAACAAGCGGTCAAAGATCGTGAAATAATAGAAATATGAGCAGAATACGTAATCACGGAATAATTTCATTAGAATTAAACTTGTAAAACTCTTAGGAATATCCAAAACGACCTACAAGACTTTGAACGACAGTTCAGATAGACCAATGAAATTTAGATAGCATAAGCTATATAACGCCCAAAGTTTGATAAGAGCCTCAGTCTCCAATTGAACCACGTCGAATGTGCATCACTGTTACTCGAAAATTTGCGCGTCGAAATAAATTTCAAATTAAATTATTAAAATTTGTGAAAAGTGATGTTATATAATATTTGAGAACGAATTATAGTGAAGATATATGAAAAAGCTTTCACCGTTTGCTGAAAACGTGAGTAGAAATTTGTTAATTAATTTAGGTGAAATGTTTATAATGTAGGGCTCTAAGTTGGGAAATCTAAGTTGCACCCGAGAAATCGAAGTTAGGAAATCTGAGTAGCATCCAGGGAAATTTGAGTAGCGCACTGGAAATCCAAATAAAGCACAAAGTAAATTTTGGAAACGAATTAACAATACTGAATAAAATTATTGATTCAAACTCACGTGAAGGAGTACAAAGCAAAGCATTGTTTTAACGAAGCAACTCGATTAAAAATAATAAAGGAGTGTTGGTCCACAACACGTAGCAGCAAACCAAAGGGGGAAAAAAGAACACACCAAGAAAACCACAGCTCATGGCTAACTAGTATAAAAATAATTTCAAATTTTAATCACTGACTATATTTTTCTATGTGTAAGGAGTCAACAAAAATATTTTTTAATACGTAGAAATTTACGTAAAAAGGGGAAAAGGTCTTGAACGTTTTAGATTTTTCAGTAAAAGCGTTATTTTTGGTGACTTTAAATTAAAGAAACTGAGATACAATTTTTGGGATAAATAATCTAAATATTAATAATTGATTTAAGGGTTGATTTGTCAAATTACAAAGCTGTGAAGTGTAGATATTATTTCTTTTCATTATACAAATATTGATCGACTTCGTTTATCATTTTAAAGAGGTAAGATTTAAGGAAAAGGAGTAAATTATTTGATCATTGTAACTTTGTGCACTCTGTGTGAATTAAACTGAGCTAGCCGTGGCATAATTAAAATTAGAATAATAGACAGACACAGAGCGGTGGCCGACAGCAAGAAACTGGACGTTTATTACATCGGCGTGCGGCGTTATCATATCAATCCAGAGAGACTGAAACTAGCCGATGAATATTTATTCCCTTTATGAAACAATCAAGATCTTTTATTTATGACTGCGCAAATATTAGCTTGATTTGTATAGTTAAAAACATTCTTTCAATTTTTCGTAAAGTGTGTGTTTATTTATACATCTTAATACTATTTTGTTTTAAAACAACTAATTTGCTGTTAAACAACTAAGTTATCAACCGACGTTTTTTAAAAGGTATGTCGACGATTGTATCATGTGCTTACCAATTGATAAAATTAATGAAACCCTAAATAAATTCAACTCCTTCCACCCTAAACTACAATTCACCGTAGAAAAAGAAAGCAATAGAACAATATCATTCTTGGACCTTCAAATTAAATATAATGCTGCAGGTACTATTTCAACTAATTGGTACAATAAAAAAACATGGAGTGGAAGATATTTAAATTATAATTCTAGTGTCCCTAAACAATACAAAAAAAACGTTGTAAACAACCTTGTCGATCACGCCATCCAATTATCACACGGCAAATATAGACCAAAAATTTGAAAAAGTAAAACCGTATTAAAAATAACGCCTACCCAAAACAATTCTTTGAGCCATTAATTAAAAATAAAATCCACAACATATACAATAATACAGATAATACGAACAAACTCAGTCAATATGAATCAATAGTTGGAATAGAATACATACCTGGTTTGTCCGAAAGAATTAAAAAATGTTTAAGAAGTCATAATATCCATATTGCCCACAAACCAAATAATTTTACTAAAACATTTTTACCAACCTAAAACCACAAATAGAAAATAAGAACAAAACACATACGATCTATAAAATCAACTGTCTTGGCTGTAGGGGATGTTATATAGGAAATTCAAAACAATATCTTCATAAAAGAATATACGAACACAAATACTCAATCCAAACAAATAATAAAAAATGCACAGCACTTGCTAACCATGCAATAGAAACATCACACAATTTCGATTTTAAGAATGTTAAGGTTTTAGGTACTGAAACAAACGACAATAAAAGAAATATTTTAGAAACCATTCACATACAACGCGACAGACACTCTGTAAATTCCAAGTCGGACCATGAACAATTCACTAACATTTACTACAGACTAATACAAAATAAATAGTAACCTGTGGCACCTCAATAAGAATACGCTTTTAAGTAATTCACATTTCTCATACTACAATTTACTCCAATAGTATACATATTTTAAATTATCAACACAAACAGATTATTTGTTCTAACCAGTTAACCTAATCTAGTCATTCAGTATAACATTTCTAAACCTTTACGACGTACAATAGTTATAATGTATCTGTTATTTATTTAAAAATGTTTTAGTGCAAGTATATGTTTATAGTGTATAATTTTATAGTATTTATAACAATGTAATTTTAGCTGCTATTTTGAAAATGGTTATTTGGAACCGAAACGCGTAAAGCATGAAAATATATGAAAACCAATGAAAACAAATTGAGTTGTTTTACTTATACCTGACCATTTTCCAGGAACATTCATTACTATATATATATATATATATATATATATATATATATATATATATATATATATATATATATATATATATTATATGTATATTTCTGTGACACGGCCAAACTTTGGTTCACCTCTATAAGAGTGCTGTGACATTTTTATAGCAAACTGTAAATTATTATTTTACCTTCCTTTTCTTTACTTTTTCTGACTAGTTCAACGGAAATTTTTACTATGAAATTAGCTAAATGAAATTAAACAACACTCCCCAGAAAACATCTATATATTCAAAAACAATTTTCTTTCATATAAAAGAATGCAGAACAGTTTACAGCTTCAGTTCATATATAAAGTTATTTCTAAATTATTAGTAAATGGTCCTTACCTAATATTTGTTAACATTTGCAGAACTCAAATCTCTTCTCTTGTCAATAATCTACGTATCTTATATTAACACATTTGTAAGGGTGATTGGCCAATAATCCTTGACAAATAATCTATTAAAGATCAAAATGCTTCGAACTTGGACCTGAAAACCTTTTGGAAAATATCCGCTTACAAAACAAAAATATTAATAGATTAAGACTTATTCTAGCATACAAATATTTGAAATTTTTTTATAATCAGTTACAAACAAAGAAATCTAAATTTATACTTGCGAAAAATAACGCTTTTATTTCCATCGTAAATAATGGTATTATATTCCTCCGGATTACATTTTGTTAAATTGACGTTAAAATCCCATTGTACAAGATTATCCATGCTGGCTTATATCTTCATTAATTATCAAAGTGCTTCTTCTATTTTTAATCAATTAACTATAAAATAGCCTTTGTATCGAAGAATGTTCAATCTTCATTATATTTTGCAAAATAATCATATTTCACTAAGCAATGGCATTTAATAATTTCTCTGTTAGAAACTATTCAAACGTATAGCTTTTTATTTCGTAAACTAATTTACGGTATGCAATTCTGTTTTAAATCTTACATGACGAATGACGAATCGCAAATTAATGAATAAATAGCTCTAATAAAGTTGCGGCCTATATATAAAAATTTTAAGTACCTCACTTTTTTTTAAACGATTTCAGATTTAATTAGTGTCAAACTAACGCAATCAATATGATTTAAGAGCATACAAAAACGTTGTCGATCTTTTTCTAAAATACGGAGTTGATGATTGCGTCGCAATTCTATTGTATAGTAACGTAGAAATTATCTCATACGTCATTTTTAACATTCTTCCTGATCTGCTTCGAATAATAACACACCCAAGTGACGATATACTTTCTAGGATTCTACGGTTTTAATGATCTGATTTAGAGTCAAGCTATCACGATCAATATGATTTATGAACATCAAAAAAGTATCGTTTATCCTCTTCTAACGCACAGAGTTAATGTTTGCTGTCTTGTTCTCTCTTATTATACTATGGACTGCTATTAAATATATTTCTTTTGTATTATATTGCATTTAACTAATTGCGGGTTTTTTTGTATTGGTGCATTTATTTATTTACAGGAAACAGTTAGCTTATAATAACGTTTCAAAACATTTCTTAGTAACTGGTGGCATACTTGTTTATTAACAACGAAGCTTCTAGAATCAAATTATTTTGTTTGAAACTCTTAAAATAAATTTACTTACGTATTAAAGTTTTCAACTGCGTGCTCCATGCTTCGCAAATGCAATTGATATTGTGTTTTTACGATAAATGAAGCGAATGTTTTACACACGGAAAGTGTGTTTTGTTTTAACGAATATGAAGTAGTCCTTTATACACAAAAAAATTAATCGCAATGTTTTTCTAATAATTGATTTGTATTCTAATAAAGTGCAGATTTCAGCATTTTTAAACGCTTTTTTAAGGTATCTTGAACAAGAGTAACCATCTTTAAAATCTACACACGCAAATACGCTTTATATTTTAATAGTAATGAAAGAATGGCTTCGTATGTATCTTAAATTGAAGTTCGCTTATAAAATATCTTACACCACTGGAATAAATTAATTTTAAATTGGGCTTTTATTTGTGTCCGTTTTACGATTTTCGCAATGAATGCAATACACGGGATTTAATAATTAATAAGAGCTCTTAAGTTTAATGGTCATAAACTACGCTTATTTTTTGTACAGGGTAGAGGAATTGAATATTGGGAAATTTTAACTTTTCCCGTTTTCTGGCTTTTGGGTGGGTTTTGTCTAGATTTTGGATGTTCAATGACTTCTCGAGATTTCTTTATCACATCAATGTGTGTACATATATATATATATATATATATATATATTGACGCAATAAGGGGTCACGAGGGGTCATGGAAAACCAAATTCTACAAATAAATTCCACTAAAATATAAGAAAATGCGGAAAAAATAGAAATTTCCAAAAATTCATAGTTAAACCCTGTATAATACAAGCGTACTTTCATTAAAGTGCCAAACTAAAAAATTCAATTGCGCGTGTATAAATAATCACCCTGTATGATATAAGCGTATTGTAAATAACATAGGACAGTGCTAATTTGCTTAGAATGCTAGTTTGCTTAGGAAACTACAATCTTGTTTAAAAGAACACAGTTTCCATTAAGTTTTAGTTCTTTATTTCCATATTTGAAACCATTGTAATTAGTGTGAAATAATTTATTCCCTTCTAAGTAGGAATAAACTTTTAACGTCGTCAATAAGATCGTTAGTTTTCTATAACAACTTTCACTACTAAATACTACGTAATGTATTATCAGATTAACATGATGGCGTATGAATAGCAACTGACCTGAATTTCACATCCGCTGGGTTATACAAGAACGAACCTCTGTGATGTCAGCGTCTAAAATTTTTGAGGTAAATTCTAATTGTTGCTAAATGGCTGGTTTGCGAAGGCGTGATGCAACATTTGAAAATTCATCGTTTCCAAACAGCCATGAGCTGCAGTAATTAGTTGACCTCGTTCTCTTGTATTCTCAATATTCAAGATTTTTATTACTTTATTTAATCGTTCTCACAAATTCTATCGTCGGGCCCCAGCTATTTCATCATTCACCTTATGTTATATTTCAGTAATAGATTTTTACAGAAACGATCGTTTAACACGTTCTTCATTACTTGCAAGATACAACCTTTTCAATTCAAATACACATTTAACTTTTTCTTAGAATATCGTCTGATTTTTTAGATAAATATGCTTTCATCTAGATACCAACGTTTTTTTGTTACTAAAATTAAAATGAAATTTAAGCCTAATTTATATACATATAGCAACATGTGGATGAAGCACTTGTTTACGCATAATGAATACTGTCGAACGTAAACACCTCATTAAATTATGTAACTAAGGGTGAGACTACCATTATTTTTATCTTAAAACACTGTTTCTTCCTTATTACGTTTAAGTAATAAGAATGAAAACCCTTTTAATCACGGTTCCTATACTCTATATATCGAGCGTTTTCACAAATAGGCTTTTCTACACAAACAAATATCTTCATAACTGGGCTTTTTCATGAATTTTCTCAAATTTATGACGCTGGAGGTTTACGAGATGATGCTATAAAACTTCTGGGTGAGCTCTAATGACATTCATATATATATATATATATATATATATATATATATATATATATATAACGAAACTATATAATATTTGCTTTTAGCAAATTAGTTGTTTTAAAACAAAATAGTATTAAGATGTATAAATAAACACACACTTTACGAAAAATTGAAAGAATGTTTTTAACTATACAGCAGGGGAGATGCACGATCGGTAATATGCTACAGATAGAGACGGATATAAAAGCATTGGTTTTCAAAACGCACGTACTAATCCACGTGGAGTGATGAAAAGCTGTCTACAATATCGATTTTCAACAACTCAAGTGGGGTTTGGAACGCGACATAAAATATGCATAAGACAGAGATCAAAATATTACAGACGGGGTTCTATGACGACACAGAAATGTATCATTCGTTGGGAACGGATAGTTTTACAAACGTACGAACATGCGACAGGTGGGAGCGAGTTCAGAGTGAATTTCCGGAATCTTTAGGGCGGTTATATCAAAATTTGCAGAATTGTTATTTGAAAATAAATTTTTCGCGTAAAGTGTGTTTTAGAGGTGGCATTTTGAAAAAAATAAATACTCTAGGGGAATTAGGAGCTCTCTCTTTGTATTCTCATCGTTTATACTACGTTACAACGATAGACCGACGTTATAGTAGAGTTCTTGTGAGTATTAAAAATATTCATAATACAGTAAATGTAGTGCTAGCACTTGTACTTGGTAGTTATGGCCTGATAGTTATTAACGTGAGATACGTATAGTGAATTTAATTAACCAAGGTTCAACTACTACCATACCAAGCTAGTAAATCAATAAACAGAAGTATAATATACGTGAGTTTGTATGCTATGATGGAACGGTAATTGGAAGCAAGGGGTTTTGGTGATCATCGTCGAAGGGATTGAGGCATGAAGCATTCTCCAGGTAACTTATTTGAAATTTCTGTTATCTGTTAAACTTTTGGTATTATTTGGTGATGTGTGAGTGAATAATGGGGTTATTTGTGGCTATATAACGTATCGGAAAAGATACGTGTGCTGGACAACTATTGGGGTTATTTAAAATATTGAAAAAGGGTGTATTTAAAACTTACTAAATTTCATTATGAATATAAATTGGATTGTTAAGGGTAAACGGGTCCAGTAATTTTATATTAAATTTATGCAAGGTAAAAGGCATACGTTAATAAACTGGGTTATTATGAGCTCACCATACTCCAGTGTGCAATAAATTTAGGGTATTATTTGGGGCCCATCTACTAATATTGTATTAAATGTGTTTGCAAATAATAATTTAAAACAAGGACTTTAAAACATATCACATATTGAGTTGTAATTAGTGTACCAAACTGTTTATACCTGTGAATAATTTGGTGGTAAATAGCGGCAAATATAAGATTGTATGATTGTTGTATTATTTGGTGATTTTATTGAATGGTGTGCGAGTGGGGCGGAAGAATGATTGTAAATTTAAGTATCCGAGAAGAGGCACAGCTGAGCTCGCCAGGGAAGCTGCTGAAGATTCTTGAAGCAGAAAATCAAGCTTGTAAGGAATGTTCTTTTGAAAATTATTTTTTTTGAAAATCAGTTAATGACACTGTCGAGGTAAAACTCGTAAGTCCATGATCCACAGCAATCTTATAGCGCCCAATTCGTGGGACTTGAATGGTTGTTAGGGAGATCCAGAGACTGTCCCCACGATCCACGGCAATATATATATATATATATATATATATATATATATATATATTTATATATATATAAATTGCATACACTCGAAGACCTATAAGCTGTATGCATTGAAAAAGGTCTTCATCGAAACAATGCTACTTTAAAATTTCTATATTGTAAAATACTTAATCGAGGTAAAAATTTTACTCCTTCATAAAACAAAATTTAAGAATTCGAATATTGTATAAGAATAATGAGGGTGAATTTTAATTCGTTTATTAAAGAAAATCACAAGTGTATTTAAAACACCATTGGTTAGATATTGTGTTCTTGGGTTAGAAATAAACTTAATAAGAGTGCCAATTGTTCAGTGATAAGAAAGAAATGTCATTTTAGTTTAATAACAACGTTTATACTGTTTTTAATGTATGTGTTGTAAGAAATATAAACAATCTTAATTGTGTTTAAATTTATTGGCTTTTCCTAGAATAAAGCCTGATAAGAATTTAATATACAAGTTAAATGGATGTTTTGCAATTTCAAGGTGCAGATGTGTTGAAATGATCGTAAACAGCTTTATTGTATAACTTAGGTCAACACCCTGCATGAATGTGTGAGAACAATTAGATGAAATGGGTGGATGCGTGTGTACGTGAGGGTGTGCGTGTGTGTGTGCAGGGTGTGCTTATACGTGTACGTGTACATATGCGTTTGCATGTGCATGTTTGTGTAAATGCGTGTGTATTTGTGTGTGCAGGTGAATATCTAAATTATAAAGTCCTTTGAGAGCAAAATAATATTATTTCTACTTATTTTTGACAGTGTTGGGTCAGCAACGCTAGCAGTATAATAGTGCAATTGCAATAATATTCTGAGGAATTTGTTAGCAAAATGCTCGCAGATAAAGGAGTCCATACTTTTAACTATGTTAAAGAGAAACTTGTTCTACAATTAAAAAATGACTTTATATTCTAAAAAATATTTCTACAAAATTAAAATAATGGCGCTAAATGTAGTGCGTATGTCCATACTCTTTGTCTTTGAACACCTTATTGTCACCATGTGTGCAGCTGCCTTCAAAATACAAGTACTTGTAGCATATTGTATAACTTAAAAATTATGTCAATATAGTCGAAGTAAATACAGCATTAAAACTATACAAAATTATTATTTTTCTAATAAACAATTAATGTTTTAGACTTTAACATATATGCGACTGGCTGTGAATATATTTATTGGTTTACTTTTTGGAACGCTTTACTGGCAATCTGGTACCAATGGCGTGGAAGTATACAATAACTATAGCTTATTATTTTGTGTTTTAATTTTTCACATGATGTCCACCATGATGCTTACGATTTTGACGTGTAGGTAAAATTGGAATAAGGTGTGTTCATAAAGAACCTAATTTTTCCTGTAAATACGTTATTGCATATTATATTCTTTTGCAGCATTTTAAACTTTGAATCTTTTAAATCTTTTTCCTACTGGCGAAGCGACGCTTCCGAGTTTGCTTTCATTTTTAGTGTATATCTAAAATGCTTCCCTAAAATGACGTTGCCGTGTACATACGAGGTGAAACTCTAAAATAGCGTGATTGATGCTGGAAAACTTTTAAAACATATATATTTAATTATCATCCCTGTTCAATGTACTCCTCCTTCCGCTGTTCTTACACCGCTGCATGTGCATTTTCCCTAATTTAAAACAGAGCTGAATATTATCTTATGTGAGCTCGTTCACAATGTGTGTCAGTTTTCTATCACAGTTCAGTAGAGTATTTGGACTGGTTCTGGGCTCTCATTTACTCCAGCATCCTCAATTGCTCTCTTGAGATAAATCTTTCTCCACATTCCCACCCACGAGATAAATCTATCTTGTTTGGTGTCAATTAATATTAGATTTTTCTCAGTTATCCGAATTTTTAGGTTTTTTTTTAGATAGCATCATCCTATTGGGAGCTACGCTCATGTTAAATTTTTTACCAGCAGCTATTTCTGACCGTCCCTATAAATTTTTTTAGCCATGCAACACATCAAATTAGTCTAGAACTTTACACAGAATCCGAATCTGCAAACAGATTTATAATCCGACCACCCCTTACCGTTTTACACACATACCCTTTAAAAACACTGTAAGGTTTGTAAAAGGTTGATCTCTAAATCAGTAAGGGGTCGTTCGATTTGAAAAAAAATTCTGAAAGATTTGAGAAGCTGAGGAAAACACAATAATAATTGATATCTTACACGACGGAGTTATATTAAAATATCGCTAAGAGTAATTTTTATAAAAATTTTAAAATGGTGTTGGCGGTTAAATACAAACCGGTAAAATCCACTATAAAACAATTATAAGCGTCACTTTTCCCGTCAAGACTTGCATATAACACCAATTAACATAATAAGGAACTGCGCTCGCTTGGCCGTCAGCATAAAAGACGAGGTAGCCATGTTCCAGAGCATTAGTTGTCAAAGTATCGTCGAGTTGATCATAAATTACAAGTTAAAGATCGATTTTTTTTCTGGTGTTGACGTTACAAGTAATGAAAGGGCGTTATTAGGTATTGACAAACTAGTAGGTAAAACCACCTATGCGCTAGTGAATTTACATCAAATTTTCACCAAGCAAATATGTATGTTTTGGATATCCAGGGGTTCCAGTACAAGTCAAGCAAATTTTTTGTGAAAGAAATAGCTGTACTGAATGTTGGAACGGACAAATTATGGCACGAAATTTTGAATATGCCGTTAAGAAGTGAAAACTTGGATGAGGATTTCCGAAAACAACGATTTTTGTAAAAATCACTTACACGGTTAGACTGGGGCATTCCTGCGACCAATGATTATCAGCTCAACGTTTAAGTTTACTTTTGCAAGAAATAGTACCGGTACATGGGATCGTTTATGTCAAAGAGTTGTTAAAGGAAAACATCATCAAGCGCTACCTTCCAGCTAACGAAATTGTGAATCTTGAACAGTTTGGTATTGCAAAATTGAAGCAGTTAGGAAAAGATAGTCAATCTAACATTGTTTATTGCATTCGAAAAATTTTCTGAACTGCGCCAAGCAGAACGTTTGTATTTTAAAGAATACTATTTTTTGAACTTTAATATTAAATTGTAAACATTACTAGAATTAGGGAAACGAAATTTCACTCCCAAAATTTTTCAAAACTGACCTCAAACTACTAATTATAGCTAGGTCATTAGACAACGTTGATAAGCGTATAAGTGGTTTGCGTTTAACAAATGAGATACAAATCGTTCAAACTAATGAGTCGGCAATGAGTGAATCATTGAATCTAGTCAAGTATTCGATTTCTTTATTTAAAACAAATTAGACTTTAAACACTAATTAACTCCGCTTGCAAATGATATACAACTTTCGCTTGGTGATTTATTTGGAAACTAAGCAAATAATAAATTCCATAACTATGACGTAAAAGTATTTAAAATTTATGATGTCAGGTCGAGAATTTCTGCTAACGTCGAATGGTGATGTATACGATATGCTGCAAAGAAGATTAGTGAATTCATCAAACCCGAAAGAGGATTATGATCTGGTTAATCAGAGAAGCACTATAGTATTCAAGTTTGGAGAAGAAACAATTAGTTTTCGTTAAAGAAGGGTAGTTGATGTAATGGATCCTAAACACGATAGTGATTGTGTTTCTAAAAAGTTTGCTGTTAATCTTGTAAATCAAACCTTTTCATACTGTTTAAAAAGTATGGAACATGATTAGTGTAAAGATAAAGCCTTCAATGCAAGAAACTAACGTATCACAATGTTTGCTCACCCAGTTGAACACGCTGATGCAGTTAATAAACAATATGTTTCGAAAACGTTTATACAGTTTTTTATAAATTTGATTACGGCTTCTGACAAACAAAAAAGAGCTCGGTCTCGCATTATCATCGATTTATGAGGCTGCACCAGAAGTTATGAGAAAACAAATACTACAAACCAATGCTCCAGTTTATGCCGAAGGTGCAACTAAATAATGATCACTCTATTAATTTAGCATCACTATTAAACAAAAATGAGTAGAACAACTGCAAAAAAAGAATGATGGTTTAAGTCATTGCCTACTGCACGAAGAGAACTATTTAACATGCGCTCGAAGGAATGTTGTTTTTATTCGAAATGAATTTTGTTGTTAGATTAAATGTCTGTATTGTTTTAATAAAGTTGTATATAAATTATGTTGCATCATCGAAAAAGATTAAGGGAATTAGCCGTAGTGTTTTGAGGGGGATCGGTGTTGATGGTTTTGGGGATATTGTAAATAATAATTCTGGAGTCCTTATGCATAGCATGGTAACTATTCGGAGTCATAAACACCAGTTTTATATACAGTTAAGCAATAAAATTAGTTTGTCGGGGGGGGATGACAAAAGGCACGTCATCCCTAATAGTATAGCACCCTACGCATGGGGACGCAAGGATATAGGTTAAGTACTTTTTTAGCAAAAATAAAGGTTTTAAAAATTAAAGGTTTGGGTCTTTAAAAGGTGTAACTTTGTAAGGGGTAGTCCTATTTAAAATTTATTTACAGATTTGGGCTCGCTAGAAAAATCTAATATTAGTTGATACCAAACAAGATATATTTATCTTAAAAAAAACAAAAATAATCTTTTATAAGTTCGCTAGAGGGTATGTGTGTAAAACGGTAAGGGGTGGTTGGATTTTAAATGTGTTTGTAGATTTGGATTCTGCGTAAAAGTCTAGACTAATTTGATGAGTCGTATGGCAAAAAAAATTTTCAAGGACGGCCAGAAATCGCTACTGGTAAAAAAATCTTAAAATGAGGGTAGCTCCCAGGGGGATGATGTTATCTAAAATTTTTGCAAAAATTCGGTTAGCTGAGAAAAATCTAATATTAATTGACACCAAACAAAATAGATTTATCTCGTGGGTGGGAATGTGGAGAAAGATTTATCTCGAGGAGCAATTAAGGATGCTGGAGCAAATGAGGGCCCAGAACCGGCCCAAATACTCTACTTAGTTCTATTACTGGGATGTTATATTTTACTAGAAACGTCTTGACAGACTATGTATTGTGCGTCTATTAAACCCGACTTGTTTATCCATAATTTGGGTCTCTTTGTGATTTTTTTCTTGGAATTGAGCAAGAACTTCTAGATAGTAATGTTGATTAATAGTTTAACCTTTAGGAACCCAGGGACTGTACACAATTCCATGAATATCTTAAAAAACAGTCACCACTGCTTTAAATTTTTAAATTTTGATTTCCTCTTTCGAGCTTTTTTAGCTCTCGGTGAACTTAGGCTCTTCCAATGCACGAATTGCCGATTAGTTTCTAGATCATACATGAAAACCAAGATTTAGCATATGTAATCACTCTTTTTAAGAAGTCTAGCTGTTCTTCAACGGCAGTTAAGGTTCGTACGATGTTTACACAAGCTTGTTTTTGTTCGATTATAAGAATTTTTGACACCATTTTCGCACATACTTTTTTCGTATTAAAATTCTTATATCAAATTTGCCTTACAAATCATTTGTCAGTGCCTAATACTTTCAGCAATCACACGAATTATCAGCCGACGGTCACATTACATCAGATTACCGATTATTGCAATATTTTTGTCCGTTATTTATAGTAGGGTGTCCTACACCTGCATTCAATGTCTTGTCGGCCACCCTAAAAATGCTTAAGCCACTCAAAAACCCACGCACATGATAAATGTTCGCTGCCATATATTCTTTTAATAAACGATAGGTGTCAGTAGCGTATTTTCTAAGTCTCATATGAAATTTCATGATAATTCGTTGCGCTATTAAATCACCTGTTATTTTTCATCTGAACGAAAAAAAATGGCTATTATACAAAGGAAGACCTTACATGTGATTTTCCAATGCTCCACCTGAAGATACTACATTGGCCAGGAAGCGATTTTTTGTTTTACCTGGAAAATTTGGAATTTTGCCGAACCCTTACTGTTTAAAGCAAGGTAGGGATGTTTAACGTGCGTGACAACACTCACACACGTGACCACCATTTTACCTCTCAGTCGAACGAGGGCGTATTTTTGTGAAAAGTACTCGCCTAACATTTTTGAAGCGGACCGTGTCGGGATTCTAACCCGGGACTTTGGGCGTAGTAGTCACACGCATACCAACTACGCCACGGAGCCGCCTACAAAGGAAGACCTTACATGTGATTTTCCAATGCTCCACCCGAAGGTACTACATTGGCCAGGAAGCGAGTTTTTTTTACTTGGAAAATTTGGAATTTTGCCGAACCCTTGCTGTTCCAAGCAAGGTAGGGATCTTTAACGTGCGTGACAACACTCACACACAGGACCTCCATTTTACCTCTCATCCGAACGAGAGTGTATTTTTGTGAAAAATGCTCGCCTAACAGTTTTCAAGCGGACCGTGTCGGGATTCGAACCCGGGACCTTGGGCGTAGTAGTCACACACATACCACTACGCCACGGAGCCGCCCCCACAAAGGAAGACCGCGGCCAGACTAAGATATCTACAAACGCAGAAGATGCGGCAATCGAATGGTCTTCACTACACAGCTGTCGGTGATATGGCTTTGGCGCATGCGCAGTTCATCTGTTATAGCATCAGTCTCGTCTTATGATAGCCACACCTCGTATTATTTGCGAAGTATACATTACATGTGATTTTCCAATGCTCCACCCGAAGGTACTACATTGGCCAGGAAGCGAGTTTTTTTTTACCTGGAAAATTTTGAATTTTGCCGAATCCTTGCTGTTCCAAGCAAGGTAGGGATCTTTAACGTGCGTGACAACACTCACACACGGGACCTCCATTTTACCTCTCATCCGAACGAGGGTGTATTTTTGCGAAAAATGCTCGCCTATCATTTTTCAAGCGGACCGTGTCGGGATTCGAACCCGAGACCTAGGGCGTAGTAGTCACACACATACCACTACGCCACGGAGCCGCCTTGCGAAGTACACAGCTGATCAACGAGATGCGGCGAAACTGTGCTGAAACAACCATATTGTTTCATAATTCTGCCAATCTTCAAACACGATACATATTGGAGTCAATGAATTTTTTCTGTTTAACAATTTATTACGATTAGCCACTTTCTACAAACATATAACGAACGACTATTGTTTCATTGCAGACCACAGTCGAATCTGGGGACTTCCTTGAATTCAGACATTCTTATCTGCATTCATTCCGATAACACCTCCCAACATTACTTACGTATCAGATTTGAATAACTAAAATTTTATAAAGTTTTATTCGCCCAAGCACAACGATGCGAATTCTAACGAATGTCGATTTTAAATTAGCCATCAACGAAAATGAAACAAAGTTTATGGAAATTGTATGCGAAATTGTTTAGAGAAAATTACAAATTATGCAGAAGACGATAATTTCAACGGTCATAAATATTCACTGATGATCATTGCATCCGCTGAAGTCTCCTGTGTCATTGATACATTGCATTTGCTTCTACAAATTCTCTCTTAGTTCTATATTTCTGAATATTTAACTCGGCTAAAAACAAGGTTTTCTTTACAAAATAAGTCCTTAGGGTTTGTGCGCTTCAAAGCACGTGCTTCAGTGTAATACATCCAATGATCCTATCTTGAGAACACGCTTACTACCTACGGTTATTTGCAAAAATTAGACTTTTTGATGAACACACCGCATAAGTGTGATACAATATTATTTAACCAACATTTTGTTTCAGTTCCCACTGAGATATCTGTAGTAGTAAAAGAGCACTTTAATAGATGGTATTCATTGAAAGTATACTTCGCATCGGCGACATTTGTTGATGTTCCTGTTTCGGTAAGATTCTTCACTTGTATATCTAAACCAAATCTAAAAATGTATAGTTATCTCATAAAAAAGGTTAATGCTAGACAACAAAAAAATACACTACTTATTTAAAGGAAATGCATAAATTTTGAAACACTGTTAAGATAGTTCATTCGTTTTAACTTTGGAATGAAGTCAAATGTAGCAATGACATGTTGTCAACAGTATGCAAATAAATACCTAAAATTGTGCTTGAAGGGTACTGTCATTTGACACAATAAAGGTTGGCAGTTCTGTATGGTGTTGCCACGAATTCCTCTTGCAAATCAAAGCATTTATCATTCGACATCTGCCAATGGGAATATTCGTATATCATTTATTAATATATTAGAACTTGACCTAGCATTGGCTATGTAGCATTTTATACAATTGTGACGTCATACTAAAGTTAAAGCGAATGAACTATAGGCTATAACTTTATTTTGCTTTTGATATTACACAGGAGAAAGCTGCTATTTTAGTACTTGTATAATCTAATAAAGCGACAATTCGCCATAATTACTTAACTATACTACCGTCCCAACAATTTGCAACGCACTGTATATAGTTTCTAAGTTTCTACTTTTAATAATAAACTCAATATGTTCTACATAGCCTTGTCTGCTTCAACCTTAGACATATTTAATACATTTTGTAAAAGATCGTCCCGTCCCTATTAATTTTATTCTTACTTCTGCCGGATTCTCTAAAATTTTTCGACTTAAATACAACGAACCAAATAATTTTTAGGATGATCAGAGCCTGACAGATTTTTGATCACTTATTTACTCTTCTATAACATTCAATTTAGTTTTCTAAAAAAAAAAAAAAAACTCTATTTGTGTGCAATAGTCTAATCTGTCTACTTTTACCTCCCTTTTTTGCCTTTCTCTGCTTCTGATATATTCCACACTATTCCCACATACGTTAATTTGTGTCTTGTCATCCTATCTCTCAGATTTTTTACTGTTTTCAATATATTTCTTTCTTCTCCTACAATTTCTAGAACCTCTTTGTTCTTAACTTTGTCGTCCATGATATCTTTATCATACGTCCGTAGCACCACATTTCAATGGCTTCTATCTTTTCCCTGCCCGCTTATCCTACTGCCCACGGTTCACAACCGTAGAGTGCTGTGCTCCACACATAAGCTTTTACAGTTCTTTCCTTATTTCTGTGTTTGTTGTCTTCACAGTAGTTGCTTTTTCTTGTTAAATGCAGCGCGGCCTCGTGCTAATCTTTGTTTATATCTTTTGCACTTTACATCTAATTCCATATTATTTCGAAACGGCATCCTCTAACTGCAAACGTAGACGGCGAGTAACCAAAGATCAATTACTCTCTATTTTTAACAAATGTTAATTAATTTCCTGCAATAAACTATTCAAATGGTTTTTGGTCACGTGAGCAGTAAATGGTCTTTGATCAGTCGAGGATTGATGCTGGCACTACAGTCACAGTTTCACATATGATATTGTAATAAAAATTCTATTTGCAACAACAACAGTTCCTTATTTTCAAACTGGTTCTACAGGCCTTATTAGCAACTCGTAATTACAATGGAATTTGCTGAAAGCTCTCACAACGCTCTATTTTCAAACTAATCGCTAGCAGTACAAGTATTAATTTCTTAGTCACTTAATTAACTTAATTTCAAGGAACTATAATTAACTAATCCAACTACTAATTATTAATTTATATAATCGCTACAGTAATTCATTTCACGTACAGTAATTTATATTACATTCTTCAAAGCTTTAAACTAGAACATATTGTAGAAAACTTCAATAAGAACTGAACTCAGAATCCCTTAACGGACATTTATACTTTATCCAATTATTCTAGATCATTCTAAAATCTCCCAGAAATTATGCAAATAACATCTCGAATGATTGCAAATATCTCTGAAATTCAGAACAATTGTACCCTTCAATTAAGATTGTCTAAAAGAAGTTGCGCCGCAGAACCTATCAATCATCTTTTGTGTGCAAATGCTTTGTTTACGTTGTAATGTAATTATTCTAGTAGCAGATAGAGCTATCGGTACTACAGTATTAAATTTTGAATAGTTTGATTAAGTGTTATCGCTTTCTACAGAAAATGTAACTAAAACAGTATAAACTGAATCTCTAGAGCAAATATTAATGGAAATATCAACGTTTGAAGTTACTTTTCCATGAATTGATAGAATTTTGAATACAATTATAATAAAAAGCAGTAAGGTCCTAGTAGATAAGGACCAATGGAGTCAATTGTAGAGACCACTAGGCCAATTGTAGGGCTCAATGAGCCAATTGTATGAACCAATGGATCGAGAACAGGTAACAGTGACCAAATATAGGAACCAATAGTGACAATTATTAGCAAAATAGAGCCGATGGAGGACCAGTTGTGTCAACTCTAAAGACTGATAGAAGAATATTAAGTCCAATGTAACAATAATTGCCAAATGTGCTATGGAGGGTACACAATTTTAAGTCACGGTTTACCCCTAACACTATCTTTCCCTCCTGCAATTCCGGAACCAGTTCTTTATGAGCTGGTTTTCAGCTGTTCCTTCGCTAGCGGTCTTTAAGTAAACTCACCAACAATATTTGGTTCGGTTGATTAAGAAAATATCTAACTATTCTGCACTAACGTTCTAAATGGGTATTACTCATCAATACCAACAGCAACCGATAATTTTTAAAGCTACTTTTTTCTGAACGTGTAATTAGATAGAATGTTTTAAACGGTAAATCTCGTCTAAAACGTGCCGTATGAATATTATCGGGAGATTTTCCATTTAAAAGTGGCTCGCGGTAAAATAGGAGTAAAATTAATGGCCAAGATAGTTAGAAAATCTCCGCGAGAGGATATGGCCAGCTGGGGTCAGGTCCGTGAAGCATGAATTTTATGAGAAATTAGGAGTCACCTAACCATGACTGAAAAGTGTAGAAGGAAGGTTAGGTCCGCTTTTACCAATGAAAAAGTCTAAACTGACATTGTTAGCTTATACTAACAAAAAGAAATCTTGAAGGGTACATTAAAGTTTTACAAAACTTTATCGGTGCACATTTTTTCATAACCCTTTAGCTCAATTAAAATCAGAGAAAAATTCCTAATTTTACACCAAAATAATTAGACGCAAAACTAGAGCAACACGAACCGAACAAACTACAAAATCCTCGACAATACAAAAAATTTTAAAATACAATTTACAGACATAGAAAGTTTCCATTTGTCTGTACAAGTATTTTACAAAGCAAAAGCTGCTGGAAAATCTAGACTCTAAAAACTTGAAGTATCCTAAATTCAAAGACAAATTACTAATGTGATTCCAAATGTATCAGGAGGCTCCAACCATATAGTGATTAGAATTCCAGCCCTGAGGCAACGACATGGCGCTTTCAATAAAATGGAAAGTTTTTAAAGTAATTCCTTGCTAGGTGCTAAAATTTTATATCCTTAAAAGTAAAATTCAATTAGTAGCATAGGAAAAATCTTACCCCGCCAGGACTTGAATTATTTCAATTGCCAGTTGAACAAGCTGTTAATAACCTTATTGAAATACTAAAAGGGACCAGACACGACGATGGCAATCAATCGTCCACCACAACACAAAGAAAGCGAAGTAAGACGATGCGTGTGATTGCGCTTCGCATAAACAAGTTAAACTGCATAAGCCTCATCTCATACGATAGGACAAAAGACAGCTGCATCTTGCTGATACATCCATAATAAAGTTTGCACATAAAGTTGCCTACCTTCCCAAACTGGTAACAAGGAATCATACTGATACACATCATACAAATGAAAAGGAATGTTAGTTACCCGGTTATTAAAATTTCAAGAATCTTTTACATTCATATTTAACTCCATACTCTAATGTTTTCTTGATTGTATCAGGTGAAAAATCTTTTGTATATTGCAAATTTTTCATACAAATGTCTAGATTTCAACATATAGTTTTATGCATTTGCTTTTTATTGTGTTATACAAAATATTATTCAATAATCTACAAATCTTTTTCATTTTTGTAGCTTTTTTGCTGTTTAGTATTCACGGCAATCGTATACTTAATGACAGGACAACCAGTTGAACTTGCTCGAATAGTAATGTTTACGTCAATCAGTATTCTAGTAGTTCTGGTATCACAGAGCTCAGGATTACTAATTGGAAGCATATTTAACGTTGTGGTAATGTGATCCATATAATTAACATTTTGGGTATTCACTAATTTTATTATTTATTTCAGAATGGTACCTTCATTGGATTTTCGACATGCATTGTAACAATGCTCTTTGCTGGATATGCTGGAGAAAATGTCGACGGCCCATTTTCAAAGCTTAAATGGATAAGTTATTTATCCTTTATGAAATACGCATTTGAAGGAATTGTTGGTTCGGTTTATGGATTTGATCGGGGTGCCTTATACTGCCCAGAAGATCTATACTGTCATTACAAATATCCTAAAAAATTATTAAAGGATGTCGAAATTGTAGGTGATGAGTTTTGGGTGGATGTGATAGGATTGTGTGTTATTTTGATTTTATTAAGGTTTATGTCATATTATGTATTAAGGTGGAAACTTATGGCGGCTCGATAATACTTCTTGCGCCTTTAGAATGCTTTAATAAAATGTGTTCATTTTCTGAGATATCTTAACCAATGAAATAAACTATGTTTACGTTTAGGAACAATTTTAGGCAGTACTGAACCAGTTATTTCTTGTAAATAATGGATAGTTATACATTGTGATAAAAATCGCTAATTTATGAATAAATAGTCCATAGCGATGTTAACACTAATTGTGATTGTAAATAAATTATATAGATATATAAACTTCACTAACTTCTGGATGACACATTAGAATTTTCTATATTTCTTACTATAAAAGGATTTGAATATTATAAACCATTGATAACAATGTGTAAATTAAGATAATAATAAACACAGTTCTACCAATCAATATAAAAATTTGTCTTGCTAGGCGCCAAGATAATTTACAAGTTCATAAGCACGATGTTCTTGGATGTTATACTGGCAATAAACACATATGTTTAATATGGTATTTACAACATTTTCAAGAGCAAATATTTGTCAGTTTGGTTTGGTGTGCGAAAGAGGCTTTAGTTGAAGTTTTACTAAAAGTCACTCAAGTAAACATAAGTGAACCGAAAATTTTGTTAAACTGCAAATTTTTGGACATAATTATTTCCAAAATTAATTTGGAATTAATTTAGAACCAAACTAAACCTTGTTTGCCATAAAGAAGGTCCCTTCTCGTGCCATTTTCAAAAACTTCTGTACGTTTTAATACTCACCTTACATACGCTTATATCGGTTACGAAATATTAGTAAAACGGTCGTATATACAGATGTAGATCAGAGAAAATTGTAATTGTCGTTGACCCTGACATGTTTGAAGCAGCAATTCATAGTTTCGTCCCTCCGTCTGCTTTAGTTTTCTTTTGAGTGTTGGTGGTAGGAGACACTCCTGCGTACCAGTGGATCATGATATAAACAAGCTGAGAATTAACATGAAATTTCTTAATAAATTAAAACAATCGCCAACGAAATGTTTACAGATGAAAAAAGAAGTTTTTGGTAATAATTTACGTCGTGTGCGAGGTTTTCAATAGGTTTTCACCAAAGTTTACTGAAAGTTGAGAAGAGGTCAAAAAAGGTAATCGTCTTTTTGATATCAAAGGTGCTATCATGACTGACTTGGAACTTAAGGGTCAAACCGTACATCAGAAATACTTCAAAAAAGTTCTAGCCAAGTTAAGGTGGAATATAATGAAGAAAAATCTGGATACTTGGAAGAATTACTCGTGGATTTCGCACCAGCTCATAATCCCCAATCTGTGAAACAGTTTTTAGCGGACAAGTGCATTCATGTACCTGCTCATCATCCGTATTCGCTATAACTCACACCGTGTGACTTCTGTCTGTTACTAAAAGTGAACAATACATTCAATCTGTTCGGCGTGTAAAAGCAAAAATGGGAGAGTTTTGAAAAGATTAACAACTGATGAACTACAACACTGTTTACAACAATGGAAGACATGTATGCAGCGGGTATAAATAGACGAGGGGAGTACATGGACAAAAATTAAATATAAGTTTACTTGAAGTAAATCACATATTTATTTCTCACTAGTTTTGTTATTTCATTGCCACATCTTGTGTGTGTTTAGTCTTTAGTGTGTGTGTAAATATATTTTATATATATATATATATATATATATATATATATATATATATATTATTACTGTGATGGGTAAGTCTAACCATGTGTAAATAGGTCAAGCATGTAGTTATGTAATCACCCTGTATATAGAAAACAATAATTTATTTATTATGCTTCGAATTAATTAAATTGGGATAAAACGGACAGCATAATATATAGGTTTAAATCAATAATTTATTTATTACGCTTAAAATTAATTAGATTGGGATAAAAGGGCATATAATAATGAAGGTTCAAATTAATAATTTGTTTACGTTAATTTAATGCAAGGTTGAAAATTGCGTACAATAATTTGCAGTATTAAAGCTCTGCAGGGTAAAAATCAATAATTTCGTAATGTACATTTATTAAATTCATAAAATGCTACAATGTTTTGACAGCAAAACAAGTTGAAATAAGCCAAGGAGTTCAAAGAAAAGAAGTTTAGGGGAAGACTAGAATACGTACGAAGACATTTCAAAGTATTGTCCAACGGAAAGATACAAGGTTAACAAACAGGCGACTAGTCTGCAAACAAATCAATAAAATTAAGGGACTGAGAATCGTTATAAAGTAAAAGAAAAACATGGAAAATATAGCAGGTGATTAAATGACAAACAGTTTTCAAGCGCGTGACAGAAGAGTGTATTTTAAACAATAAGTAAGCGAGGCGGAGATGCAACATGTTTGTGAACGTTACGAATTTATCAACGCCGCACGTATATGGAGGGAGCATTAACCGTAGACGACATGGCAATAGTGGGACTAAGAAGGACGAAAAATATGCGGTAGATAAAGATAGCAGTAGGGTGGAAATAACGTAGACTTTGTAAGTAGGAAAACATGACAAAGACAAGAGAAAGTGGTTATTAGAGCGTGAGTGAAATAAGAATATAGACGCGTACATAAGAGGCATGCTTTGGATTTGTTAGAGGGAATAGTAGACGGACAGATTTCACGGAAAATACGAACGATTGGTTAGTTTAATTGGTTTTTCAGAGTAAAGTGTCGTTAAAGTAGAGAAATTCTTAGTTTGGAAAGTTCGTTATTTGTTTTGTAGGAGAGTATTTTGTGAAATTGTGTGGCGGTTGCTAGAGTTCGAAGAAGGCAGAGTGAAAATACGCGTTAAAAGGGGGGTTTTGAGCTTATATAAGCGTTGCCGGAGGTGGTAAGGCTCTCTTATTCTCTCTTATATTTTCTGATTCGCTACGCTTACATTGTGTATCATTGAGAAGACATCCTAGCTTAAAAACCGGGTGATAGTGCAGTCCGTCGAATATTATTTTAAGTGTTATTAAAGCACAAGTAGGTGCAATTAAAATAAACGCGCTGAACATTTTTATAAATAATTATTGCAAGTATTGCTGGAGGTTACTGAGGTAAGCGATTGAATTACATCTTGAACGAGAATGCTGGTTGGACGTTAAGTGGACTTTGGACTCTGGATGGGTAGCTGTATGGAAGGCATCCATAAATCGCTGGGGAATTGGATGAACGAGTCAAGATGGAATGGTTGTCCTAGTTAGAAAGCAGAAATTGGGTGTAGTCCAGGAACGTAAACTTGGTGGACGTCATCTACTGAAGTGGTGATTCCGAAGATTACTCTAGGTAGCGATTTTTTTTTATTGAACTGTTGTGCTGGTATTAAATTATAAAAACCATGAGTGATTTGAATTACTTGGTGAAAAATGTATGAACTTAAAATTAATTTGATGAACATATGGAAAAGACACTTTTCTATTTTAAATCTGAGCGTGTAAATACATGAATAATATCTTTATTTGATGAAAGGAGTAAACGGATCTCTAGTGTAGTTTGATAATGCAGTATTTTATGCATACAGAATAAAAAGGGTTTATACTGAGCTCATCATAGACCTGGGAAAAGTAAATTTAGGGTTTCAGGATGGCCCATCTGCTTTTAAATGAAATGTTGAAGTATAGAGGAACATAAAAGTCACGAGACTTTTAGATTAAACTAAAGTGTGAAATGTTTTACTGTAAATAAAATGTAAATATTGAGATTGTGTGAAGCATAATTTATGTCATATGAATAAAAGGGCGTATGTTTTTGTCGAAAGATTTTATTTTGAATTTTTATTTTTTTTAATATTAAGGTGCTGAAAGAATGAGTAGCCATGGAAGATTAGCTTGGGGAAACATAAAGTGTTTTATTTAGGTAAAGATTGCAGGAGTTTGGTTTTGAGTTCAGCTAGGGTAAGTAGAAATTCATAAGAGGGGCATTTCTAAAGGAAAGTGGCACCTTAGACAGAGAGGATCCACAGCAATTTTTATGATAGCATAAGTGGGGCACGATTCCAAAAGGAATCTACAGCAATTATTATGATGCCCAAAGTGAGGGGCACGAACTAGCGAGCCGATTCCAAAGGATTTACAGCAATAAATATATATATATATATATATATATATATATATATATATATATATACATTTTAGGTAGTTATTTACACAGTGTGAGTTGATAACGATCATTTGGGTTTTGTATAAAAGTATAAGTTATTATTTCATCTTATTAACTATATATATATATATATATATATATATATATATAAATATAATAACACCCCAATCCGTTTCATTTACGCCACTGTGAAAGGATCCTTCTAGCCCTACCACTGACAGACTAAATCTAAATATTTTAGCGTCCGTTGATATTTCTTAAGCTTTGATTGAATTTTCTCAGCTACAAGAATTTATTAATCAAATAGTTTATAAAAGATTTAGTATAATTACTACAGGCTACTCTAGCCTGGGTTCAAAATCAGGGTAATCGCTGATGCGTTGGTTGTTTTTAGTGTAGAAATGCGACAAGCCTATCTGAATCGCGGCAGTTCCTACACTCTAGTTTAAAATCAATTACATAGCTGAATACCAACCTCATGTCATAACTGACAAGTCTATAAGTCTTAACCTTATAAAAATTTAATTGAAACTTGATAGATGCTTTCAGAATTTGAATATCAATGCAACAAACTTTATAGAAACTAGATGATTAATTCTAACTATTTACCTTTCAAATCCTGAACGGTGAATGTCGCCTCACATACCGGAGAATTGCTCTTTCTTAGTTGATAGCTGTACCAGTACGTATCTAAATATAGTATTGTTTGCCTTAGACATTGATAAAATTTACTATTTGAAATGGCGTTGATTTCAGTTACGGTTATACTACTTTCTACTACGTACAAATACTTATAAAACTCTTCAGATCAATGCGCTTTCGGATCTGCGAATATATTCCGTGGTTGGATTTTCTTACAGCATGAACTTATCGTCACCTCCAAATACTGGTGCTTTAATGTGAACCACTGCAACCTGAACTACGCATTTCTATTTAAATTACAAATACATTGGGCTTGAGCTTCTTTTCAAAATAAATTAATGGGTATCACTTTGATCTTCCACCAAATAGATATTTTCTTAACCTCTTATTCACTTTATATAAATGCTTTTTGACTTTAGACATTAACTATTCTACTTTCAATTTATTATTACACAAGGCTCAGGTTTAATTTTTTCTTTGAGAGAAAATGTATGAAGATATCGGCGATATCCAACGCAGTAGACAAAATCAAAGCATAATCGTAGGTAGAAATAAACTGTAAAAATATTCAGAAAAATTTTTTGGAGCAAAACTTGTTATTATATTTGAAGAACAGTTGGAAGTAAAGTTGGACTAAAATATTGGAGTATCATTTTGAAGTATAAATTTGGACGTATAAATTTGGAAGTATAAATATGAGAGTATATATTTGGATATACAAATTTGGACCCTGCAAAGTCAATTGTGTTATCAATTTATAATACACGTGTGTAAGGCGTGGAAACTTGACATGTGGGTACTTACTTTAACGTAATTGAAATTAACCCAAATTTCTTGTATAATTGTAAATATATACATCAGAGGTATTTTTAAGTTAACCGTACCTGTTTATTAACCAAATCTGCAGTCACGTAGAGGGCTCTGTTAGAATGTATTCTTATCGGCAACCACCGTCAATTCTAGAAATAATAAAGTCACTATGAGTGCTGACCTCTCAGTCATTCTAATAAGGAATAGATACATCTACATTCTATATAACTATATAAATATGGTATCAACTATCACTGGCATACACAACCAATGTAACCTACAATTGATTCAATCTCTAGCTTCACATCAACACCATTCAAACCATCATTATCATACCTATAAGGCTCTAGACAACTAGCGTGGCGTATCCTCCACCAATATGCCCTATTCTGTGTGTCGAATGGTTTGCTATGTAACAGCAGAATTCTTCACACCCTAACCTGTGTGTCGAATGGTTTGCTATGTAACAGCAGAATTCTTCACACCCTAACCTGTGTGTCGAATGGTTTGCTATGTAACAGCAGAATTCTTCACACCCTAACCTGTGTGTCGAATGGTTTGCTATGTAACAGCAGCATTCTTCACACCCTAACCTGTATGTCAAATGGTTTGCTATGTAACAGCAGAATTCTTCACACCCTAACCTGTGTGTCGAATGGTTTGCTATGTAACAGCAGAATTCTTCACACCCTAACCTGTGTGTCGAATGGTTTGCTATGTAACAGCAGAATTCTTCACACCCTGACCTCTTGTGTCGAATGGTTTGTTATGTAACAGCAGAATTCTTCACACCGTACGCCTTTAACTACTATCTTATCTTTATATCATTAAATGTACAAGATGCTTGGTAGCATCCCTAACTATATACTCTAATAAACATTATATCGCACTCAGCACATAATAGCTATAGCTCTCAGTGATCATACGATAGTCAGAACAATCTATGCAAAAGTATAAAATACAGTCTTTCAATGTAGTATACTACATAGCTTCATTTACTCATGAATGAATAATTAATATAAAAGAATACACATCAATTCATACAAGTCAACACCCGTGAGAATATATATAATAAACTCACCTCTGGAATTGAAGAATTCTGGTCCAACTATTCAATATAAGTAGAACTGGTGGCAATCATGACAGTTTTTTAATTTGACATTTTATTTTTAACATTTCAAAGGTAACTATTTCATTATTAAAATTAACAAGTAAAATGGTTTCTTACATTTGGTTCGACGAGATTTATTTATTTATATCTTAACATCATTGATTTACAAAACAAGTCCAAATCGGCCAAATTTCATTTTACATCCGAGATAAGTCATCTATAAAATTATTTTTTAGTAAAACGTTATACATTTAAGCAGAAAATACATACAATAGGTAACTTCATGGCGATTTATAGATAAATCAACATAATCGACTTTTGCACTAGCAGACAGTCAGAACCCCAATTCTCGAGTGTATGGGAATCTTTTCCAGTAGTGGAATATATTCTCATACCTTTTCCTATAGGAATGCCAAATGCTATTCTCGACTGGCATTGGAACTAGAATTCCCATAGGAAATATATTTGTACGTATGTCTGCTTTGAAACAGAATGTTTAAGTGATTCGACCAATCAAAGCGTTGAACAGGCAGTAGGTTTATGGAACGCAACCGGACCCGAGGGTATAATTGTTTCTACAAAGAATGGTTGATAGCATAACCGTAAACAAGTTAAACAATGAATAATAATAATAAGTTAAATTCCAAATCCGGTCATTTAAGCGACAGCCAAAAGACCCGTTTAATCGAGTTTCTGGAGAACGATGAGTGTCTACGGAAATGCAAATTTAATATTAATTTGCAATTATATGGTCCATTCTAAAGGTTTTCAACAAATAAACCGTGATGAAAATATATACGTAAACGTATTAATCAAGCAATTAAAAACTAATCTTAAATAACTAAACTTTCTATAAAATTTTGGAATAATAGTTAATTTTTCAAATTCGAGGTTATAATCATAAATGACATAATTCCGTATGTGATTCATGGAGGTGTCAGCCTGCAAAAAGTAAATTTCTATGCTGAAACGTCACATTCCAACGCTAAAGCCACTTTCCCATGCTATATCACCAAGGGAATCTTTTCCAACGCGTGGCGTTGGAATATTTTTCATCATGTCAAGTGGAGAATACAAACAGGTTACTCTCATAGGAGTGACGTCACATTTCTCATGGTAATAATGTCGAGAATTGACCTGCAGGTATCAAAAGATAAACGTTATACGAATATTACAGATAACCACAAAATAACGGGAGGAATTAGCATTGTAATAGACAAGTGACATTTTTGACATGGATTCAGATCCACACTAATTGTGTTTTGAAAGAAGAGTCAACCAATTAGAAAATTACAGTAAACATATTTATTTATACAGGGTAGATAAATAAGAAAATAGTGATGTTTAATTAATGAAGTACCTTTTTTACATGTTCAACGCTATACATTACTTAACTATTTAACAGCATGAAATAGTCTGAAATACATACTTATTCGGAGTTACCAAATAAAAATGTATAACAGTAATAAAAATTGAAGCAGATAAGGGATACTATGCAACAGTACAAAAATTCTATTATTTAAGGAGCACAGTAAGAAAGGGCAATCGTCGATAGCAAGCAATAAAAAACAAAATGCACAGACAAAACATCTTTAAACAATAGCAGCAATTACTTAAATCGAAAATAGTACTGAAAACAATTTTTAAGTGGAGGATGGATGGAGGATCTTGGGTGTAGTAGTCACTCGCTAACCAACTAAGCCACGGAGCCGCCCAGTATTTCAGGCCGTATAATTTGAGTAAGGACTGCTACACCTGCGACCATATCTCCAATGCTCCACCCGAAGGCACCACATTGAGTTTTAATGCTAATAATTACGTGCTTCATATAGATCTGACTTCAAAATTAATTATTCGTTAAATATAATTTATAAAGTAAAACTAAAGTTAGGGTTTAAACAATGGTACTCATGGCGTTAACTTTGGAGTGTATCTGATCAACAAGACATTAGAAAAAGTAAAGAGAGGGACGAATCTGTAATACTGGATAGCTTCTGATTACCCGTGCGACCTGAAGGGTCGACTTAAAACTTTCCAAATCTATGGTTCGAATTTCTATGCACACGACAAATTTATTAATAACGAATCTAGCTATTTATTTGTCCGCCCTAGTTTAAGTAATTTATTCTAACTTCAAACTAAATTCGCCCCTAACGTTCACTATCGTTCCCTAACTGATTCATTCTATTTCTATAGATAATACGACTAAAACCAAGTAAAACGCCAAACAAAGCAGATCAAGCGGCAAAACAATAAAATATATAAATGTAAAACACAGGTATAAAATGTAAATATATAAATATCCAAATAAAGAATTAAACATATAGACCTACAACTTTGTTTAGAGTCATTCCTTAAATTATCAGGTGAATTTGCATAAGCATTATATTGGCTAACGACATCACACCAAAACGTGCTCAAAATTAGCTGAAAATAGAAATTAATATTTATGCGAGTACTTGTGCCACAAAAATTAGGAAACCTCGATTATAGATTTCTTCAGAATCCGAGAATCTTGTTGTCTATCTACACCTAATTATCTCTTATTGCTAATAGGAGATAGGTAAAGTCCTGGTGGGGATGAACTAAATGTCCTGAAGGAACACAATCACTGTCACATTTTAAGTCCTAGGGGGATGCGCGGTTTCATTCTAATTTAAGTTCTTAGTTTCTGTGTGTGTGTGTGTATGTGTGTGTGTGCGCGCGTGTGTGTGTGTGCTCGCGCGCGTGTGTGTCTGTGTGTGTGTGTGTGCGCGCGCGCGTGTGTGTGTGTTCGCGCGTGTGTGTCAGTGTGTGTATGTGTGTCTGTGTGTATGTGCGCGCGCGCGTGTGTGTGTAAGGAGTCCTAAAAGATAAGAAATTCAAATTAATTATCGTAATTAACAAACCATAATTCAACTTCAACATATACAAATTTGGCAGGTAAAATTTGGTTATATAATAAAGCACTTGGTTAATATATTGTGTATTTAATTTTTCTCTATAGGTACTATAATTGAAAAATACGAAAAACATAGGTCAATAATAAACATTAAAGAGGGGTGCGTACAAAAAGTTTTGCGGCATAGTCCAAAAATCGTAATACGCCTACTGCCTTAAATAAAATATTGCCAACAGACACGTAAGTGAAATAAAAATTTAACTATGGATAACTTCTATTTTTTTATTCTTACAATTGCGTCCTTTTTTGAAACATCCGTTATGATAATTAGTTGCAATTAGAATTTTATTTTATCAGAGGTTAAATTGATCGAAAATTTATGATTTATTTACGGGTTAAAAAATATCTCACCGTCAGACACAAAACGTATGACAATGCAAATATCCGTAGAAATGATAAATTAAATAGTGTCAAAAGCTTTTCTTCAAATTCACATTGTGATTCTGTACTAACCTGAAATAAATTTCATACAAAATTGAAGGATTTAGAATCAACGAAAGAGGGCGCACTATATCCTAGGGCTGAAACCCCTTGAATGCAAAATCAATCAGTTGTGTGGTGGTGTGTCGTTGGCATGTTTGTGTTTCGCAACGTAATGAATTATTGCAATGTAAGTAATTGAGTTAAGCAATCGTTATATTTCTGTTATAAGCGAAAGTTTAGAAGTGCAGTTTAATTTGGCACTAACCCAAGAATATGTAGTAGTGTTGGTAATTTCAAATGGTTTACGTTTATCCTTAGTCTTTTAAGATCAAACACTCTAACCTTACACTTTAGTAAACATATAAGCGTGCGTGCTCGTGTTACAACTGGAGCTAGTGATGTTCCTGTAAGCACTACTCGAAAATAACATAAGTATATTTATTAGTAAATCGCCGCTCGAAAAGTTTACATTAAGTAATAAATCTCTAACGCTTAATTTACAATACATTCTACTAAGAAATAAAGACTAAATAAAATGAAACCGTTGAACACCCAGAATGATGTATTCATCAGTTACATAAATAAATTAAAGCTCGTAACTTCTCCCATGTAAACACAAATATATTTTCTTTTCCAACCCGACATGCTTTGACAAATTAACTCATTATTATTACCAAGTGGAAAAAACTTTTTATTCGGTAATACAAATGTAAATTCTAACAATGAAGAACTTGTGTAAAGAGAACGGCCGAAATAAAGGTTTTTGTAAACACAAGTAATACTTCACACATTCCGAAGATATTCAGTTCTTACTTTTATCGCATGTGTTGCGGTTGTACGGTCTGGAAATCATATCGAAGATATAATTGTGCTTGAAAAACGAAGAACTACTCGAAGCAATATTATAATCTTCTTGTTATGAAATTACAAGAAACCTAAAATGTTACAACTTCTGGTTTTAACTGAGCACACAAAACTGATAATCTATGCAATACATATGGCATACTTAACGATTTATTTGTAAAATGTATATAAGCTTCAACTTATCCATGTTCATCTGTATAAGAATGTGCTTGAGAACTTTAGGATTATGATATTCCTTATTTTTACCCAACAAAGCATTTCTTGCTTGAAATATTCTACCTGAAGCTGTTGTGAGTATAAGCACAGTCCATGCTACTCGTGCATTTTGTAAAAAACCATGAGATCCGTTTTTATATAATATAAATTAATTAAATTATTGTTTGTGCTGTCCAGGTCTAAAACTAAGTCTATGAAAGAATTAAATGTTGTGTCGTAATAAAGGTTACTTTTTATTGCTTCCTATACCTTTTATTTATTTTAGTGTAGCTGTGTTCCAGCTGTGATGCCATATAGTCATTTGGGTTACAGTGTCGTTTAACCAACCATAGGCTAGTAACGTTTTATTTCTGCTCGTTACCATCTTCTGAAAATTAGGCGATACTATTTACGCCGTTATTATTTGTAAAAATGTTAAACAGAGAATAGTTGTGTTTGTTCATATCAATTTAATTATTAGTTTGGTAGATATTATATATTATCAAAGTTTGACCGCTCCACTTTCTCCTTTTTATCAAAATCATGATCAGTCAGGCAAGGAAAAACCTTTTTAAGACACGAATTCTTCCCCATTTATATATGGAATATAATATTTTAAAACAGCATATACATGCACACGATTAGTTTCGACACAAGAGACGTTATCATATTCATGTGAAAAACATTTTAAGTACTATATAATATACAAAATTTAGCTCACCATGTCAGGTCACTCACTTGACAAGGTGACCTAAAATATATTACACCAATTAAATACAAATTTTATTGTGCTTCATCGAAAAACATGATTAGGGAGATCGTAAAATTAAGTAGATACAAATAGTAAAATAAAAACATTAACGTAACCACGATGGATATTCTCTAATTTTCACTTGTTAATTTTGAATAATTAAAAAATGTCAGCTAAATTGTTAATAATATTTTCTCTTTGTATATCACATGATAATTAAAATATTTTTTACTTGAAGATAATACCGGATCTGGTATGGAACGCGAGTGTAATTTGCTGTTTTTAAATGTTATATTATTTTATATATCTATATGTATATGTATATGTATGTATGTATGTATATATATATATATATATATATATATATATATATATTATAGTGGTTTTAAAGGGTTAAAAATAAATACAAACGAAACAATTTCAAAACACCCTGTATAAAGGAACAAACAGAAATTACGTGCGAAATTTATATTAATTATTTCAATTTTTAAGCAATGGGTATTAATCAAATTGTACAAATAATAATTAAAAATGTAATAGCTTTGCAAAGAATTAAATGGCAGAAGTCAATGCCATGCATTTATTAATTTAATTGGAGTTAATTGAACAATTATTAATATATAATAAGCATAAAAGCCTGTAAAAACCCAAGGATACACGTTGCTAACAAACGGATATATCAGGAGGGTTGAAATACCATGAAACGTTCGTTATGATCGAACACCTGCAAACTTTTAAATGTCACGTTCTAATAAATTTGAGTAGATGAACATGCAGATTCTACGTATATTGGAAACGGTTGAATGTTTTAGCATGAAATACTAAACAGGGGTTAGGTAAAGTCACGTCGCTAGTCCACGTGTGTTTAGACAGCAGATAGTCAAGAATATCGATTTTGTACCACTCAGACCAGGGTAGAAAGGGACAGAGAAAACGCATAAGTAAGAGACAACAATAGTATAGGAGGGATTTGTGAAGCGCCACTAAGTCTACGATTGGTCGATATGTTAGTTTGATTTGAAACAAGCACGAGGATAGTGGAGCGTGATATTCTTGAAATTTTATAAACGAGGTATTGAAATTCGCGGATTTGAAAATGGAGTTGAGTGCAAAATTGCGAGAATGTGTGGTGTTAGCGGGGGATTTCGCGTTAAGCAAGTATGGAGAGGTTACACTGGAGTGTATAAATGCTTTTAGAGAACGTAGTGAGGGCCCTTAAGTTTTCGATCGTTCCAAACAACGTATCTATGTATCACGAGTTGTAAGTATTACTAAATCAGTTAAATTATATTACAAGGTGATAGTCTCTTAATTAAATACGCGGTTAAGTGTGCCGAAATTACATTTTAATAGAGATATCATCTATAATTATAATCAACTCGTGTCGGGACATTAAGTAACGTGGTTTGAAGCATCTAATTAATGAAGAAATAATTTTAAATGGAATTTGGAATTGGTTACACCGGGGAGGCCGCGTTTGCATTTCAATTTGGATGGAGTTTTTCTAGTAACAGCTATAAACGACCTGCAGAACGGACAGAAGAAATAGATGGCATCATCCTCAGAGCAGAGATCTACTATAAAATTCCAGGTAACGATTTGAATTGTGACTTTATAAACTGTGAATATTGGGAGAAAGTATGAGAGTGAAATTCCAAGGTAGTGTGTATTATTTACGTATTGAACTTAATACGTGTAAAAACTTTATTATGGTATTTAACTAAAAAGTTGAAGGTGTCTATAAAGCTTTTAAACGTTCCCTCAGAACGTAAAATTTTTGTGAACAGTACATGGCTTTGCTTTGTTATTTGTTTTAAAAGTATGCAAATGCATAATTAGCTGGGTTATTCTGAGCTCACCCTACCCCAGAGTTTAGTTAGAGTAAAATGAATAAATAAATTATAAAGAAGGAATTTTAGAGAAGGTATTATTCAAGGACCATTTACTCCGGGTACAATTTATGTGTTTAATGATTTAAAAATAAAATACTGGACATTATAAAATAAGGTTTGTCTGAAGTGTAACGTGATCAATGAAATCTGGACTATATTGCATTTTATTTGTAAATAGTTATAAATAAAAGCTTGTATGTTGGTTGTATTTGAGGTTTTATTGCTAGTGTGTGTGTATGATTGAGAATATGCGAGTGAATTTAGATAAACAAGAGGAGATCCGAATGAGCTAGCCGGAAGCAGTTGAAGAAGGCCGTTCAACTAAGGAAGAGAGGAAAACGGGTAAGGATAATTTTTTTTTTGAATTAGTTTAATTTTTAAAAATTTGTTTATTGTCGAATTTGTGAATTTTATAAAATTTTCGAAAATAATTTATGGTTGGTAAGCATTTTACCCGAGGTCCACGACATAATTTTGACGCCTAATTCAGGAGCTGAGGCGATTCTTTTAAGGTTACACAGCAATATATATATATATATATATATATATATATATATATATATAGCAGTATATACGATGTATAAATAAACACCCACTTTACGAAGAATCGAAAGAGTTTATAACTATACAAAGCAAGCTAGTAATTTGCATAGCCTTAAATGAAAGAATTTGTTTGTTTTAAAGGAATAAACATTCATCTACTACTTTCGAGCTCGCTGGATCATATCAGAATGAAGTGGTTTATAACCCTTATGAAACAAACAATAACAATAGGCATAAATAACTTCTGTAAGATAGCAAGAGTAAAATAAGAACGCCATCAGGCGTTCTTATTTTACTCGCATCTTACAGAAGTTCTTTCGAAGTCATTTATGCTTATTGTTTTTGGTTGTTTCATAAGGGTTATAAACCACTTCATCCTAATGAGATCCATTGAGATCGAAACTAGTAGATGAATGTTTATTCCATTTATGAAACAAACAAGTTCTTTCATTTATGGCTATGCAAATACTAACTTGTTTTTATAGTTAAAACTCTCTTTCGATTCTTCGTAAAGTCGGTGTTTTTTATACATCGTATATCTGTTTTATTTATTAAATTTAAATTCTAACGTTCGGCTGTCTGTCATAAGATTGCTGTGATCGGACTTATGGGTTTGACATCGCCCGTGTCAACACTGATTTTCAAAAACAAAAAATTTTTATAAAAACATTCTTACACGTTTATTCTGCTGCAGCAATCTTTAGCAGCTTCCCTGGCTAGCTCAAATGTGCCTCTTCTCGGATACCTAAATTTACAATCATTCTTCCTTTCCACTCACACATCATTCAATAAAATCACCAAATAATACAACAATCGTACAATCTTTATTTACCGCTATTTACAAACAATTATTCACAGATATATACAGTTTGGTACACTAATTACAACTCAATAAGTGATATTTTTGTAAAGTCCTTGTTTTAAAATTTTAATTTCAAACACATTTAATACAATCGGAGTAAATGGGCCCTAAATAATACCCTATATTTATTTCACACTGGAGTATGGTGAGCTCATAATAACCCAGTTTATTAATGTATGCCTTTTACTTTACTTTACTTACTTTACATGTACCCTTAACAATCCAATTTAAATTCGTTATGAAATTTAGTAAGCTTTACATACACCTTTTTTTCAATATTTAAAATACCCTAATAATTGTCAAGTACACGTATCTTTTCCAATACGTTAAATAACCATAAATAACCATCAAAGTTCACTCACACATCACAAATAATTCCAACAGTTTAACAAATAACAGCAAATTCAAATGCGTTACCTGGAAAAAGTTCAAGTCTCCATCTCCTTTGATGATGCTTTATTCTCCAGAATCCCTTGGCTTCGTGACTATGCGCTCTGATCCACCAGATATTTATAGATGATAACCTCCGTATACCCGAGCTTCGTGCTACCAATTACCATTCCATCCGAGCATCCAAATTTACGTTTATCATACTTTTGTTTATTATTTTATTAGCTTGCCATGGTATTAGTTGGACCTCAGTTAATTTAATTCACTCGACACTACACACGTTAATAACTACAAGGCCTCAAATTACCACGTTGAAAGTGCTAATACTATTTTTACTGAATTATACAAATTTTCAATACTCACAAACCTCTACTATAACCTCGGTTGATTATTATACGTAGTCTAAAGCGATGAAAATACAAAGAGAGCCCTATTAATTTTTTTTTTAGTATTTATACAATTCAAAATGCCACTTCTCGGCCACTCTTCACGCGAAATACTTAATTTAAAATAATACTTCTGCAAATTTTAATTTAACTGATTTAAAGCTCCCAGAAATTTACCTCAGACACACAATTTAATCCGAAAAATCGCTCTCACCTGTCGCGTGTTTGTCCGTTGTAAAACTATCTATTTCAACCAATGATACAGTCCTGTGTCGTCATAAAACTCCGCCGGTAATATTTTTATCTTGTCTTATGCATATTTGATGTCGCGTTCCAAACCCCACTTGAGTTATATAAAATCGATATAGCTGACCTCGTCGCCTGACTCTACGTGGATTGAATACGTGAGTTTTTGAAGTCAATGCTTTTATATCCGTCTTTATTTGTAGCATATTATTGATCGTGCATCCCTTCCGCTCTTTAAGAAAATTTGATAGCTTGTTTATTCGAAGCAACTGACGGTTGGAAATATTTTCTTTGAAGCCCGCGTTATTATGCATATAAATTCGACAAAGGTAACCTTTTCAAACATGCAGGTGTTCTTAATTATTGATCGTTTAAACAACAATTCTAGGAGCTTATATTTTACGGTATTCGATACAATTGACGTCATTGTCTGCTACCACGAACCCTTTTGCCTTCGGATTATTGATTTTCTATACACTGGTGTGTTTCTTAATGCTATTACACGTTGAATTAAAATAAATTAAATTAATTAAGCGTTTTCTATTTGTTTTTAAAACTGGTTTTCTTTATGAACCTATTACTTCTCAATCATTAATTATAAAATTTACGTCAAAGCATGTCCGTTTAAATTAAATAAATGAAATAGGTTTTGAGCGTAAATAAATTGTTCGTTTCTTTATACAGGGTGTTTGAAATTGCATTGCTAACCGCAAATTTAACCCTTTGAATCCATAACAATATATATGAGGCACCTAAGATCACAACCGGACAAGTCACACCTACGCAATATTGATAAAAACTTAAAAACTGTGGTACATTTTGTTGCTATTATAACTTCAATATCTGTGTCTTAAAATATGGTAAAAAATATTTAAAAACCTTACCGTTCTTATTTTTCTTTGAAAAATCGGCCAAAACCCTTTTTAATGATTTATTTTGGACATAGTCGGTTTTGCAACCAAAAGTTGGTTATGTCCGGTTTTGCAATTGATTAATAATTACCATAAGTATAAACAAAAGGAGTTATAATACGCGGTTAAGTGTGCCGAAATTACATTTTAATAGAGATATCATCTATAATTATAATCAACTCGTGTCGGGACATTAAGTAACGTGGTTTGAAGCATCTAATTAATGAAGAAATAATTTTAAATGGAATTTGGAATTGGTTACACCGGGAGGCCGCGTTTGCATTTCAATTTGGATGGAGTTTTCTAGTAACAGCTATAAACGACCTGCAGAACGGACAGAAGAAATAGATGGCATCATCCTCAGAGCAGAGATCTACTATAAAATTCCAGGTAACGATTTGAATTGTGACTTTATAAACTGTGAATATTGGGAGAAAGTATTAGAGTGAAATTCCAAGGTAGGGTGTATTATTTACGCATTGAACTTAATACGTGTAAAAACTTTATTATGGTATTTAACTAAAAGTTGAAGGTGTCTATAAAGCTTTTAAACGTTCCCTCAGAACGTAAAATTTTTGTGAACAGTACATGGCTTTGCTTTGTTATTTGTTTTAAAAGTATGCAAATGCATAATTAGCTGGGTTATTCTGAGCTCACCCTACCCCAGAGTTTAGTTAGAGTAAAATGAATAAATAAATTATAAAGAAGGAATTTTAGAGAAGGTATTCTTCAAGGACCATTTACTCCGGGTACAATTTATGTGTTTAATGATTTAAAAATAAAATACTGGACATTATAAAATAAGGTTTGTCTGAAGTGTAACGTGATCAATGAAATCTGGACTATATTGCATTTTATTTGTAAATAATTATAAATAAAAGCTTGTATGTTGGTTGTATTTGAGGTTTTATTGCTAGTGTGTGTGTATGATTGAGAATATGCGAGTGAATTTAGATAAACAAGAGGAGATCCGAATGAGCTAGCCGGAAGCAGTTGAAGAAGGCCGTTCAACTAAGGAAGAGAGGAAAACGGGTAAGGATAATTTTTTTTTTGAATTAGTTTAATTTTTAAAAATTTGTTTATTGTCGAATTTGTGAATTTTATAAAATTTTCGAAAATAATTTATGGTTGGTAAGCATTTTACCCGAGGTCCACGACATAATTTTGACGCCTAATTCAGGAGCTGAGGCGATTCTTTTAAGGTTACACAGCAATATATATATATATATATATATATATATATATATATATATATAGCAGTATATACGATGTATAAATAAACACCCACTTTACGAAGAATCGAAAGAGAGTTTATAACTATACAAAGCAAGCTAGTAATTTGCATAGCCTTAAATGAAAGAATTTGTTTGTTTTAAAAAGGGAATAAACATTCATCTACTACTTTCGAGCTCGCTGGATCATATCAGAATGAAGTGGTTTATAACCCTTATGAAACAAACAATAACAATAGGCATAAATAACTTCTGTAAGATAGCAAGAGTAAAATAAGAACGCCATCAGGCGTTCTTATTTTACTCTCGTCATCTTACAGAAGTTCTTTCGAAGTCATTTATGCTTATTGTTTTTGGTTGTTTCATAAGGGTTATAAACCACTTCATCCTAATGAGATCCATTGAGATCGAAACTAGTAGATGAATGTTTATTCCATTTATGAAACAAACAAGTTCTTTCATTTATGGCTATGCAAATTACTAGCTTGTTTTGTATAGTTAAAAACTCTCTTTCGATTCTTCGTAAAGTCGGTGTTTATTTATACATCGTATATACTGTTTTATTTATTAAATTTAAATTCTAACGTTCGGCTGTCTGTCATAAGATTGCTGTGATCGGACTTATGGGTTTGACATCGCCCGTGTCAACACTGATTTTCAAAAAAACAAAAAAATTTTTATAAAAACATTCTTACACGTTTATTCTGCTGCAGCAATCTTTAGCAGCTTCCCTGGCTAGCTCAACTGTGCCTCTTCTCGGATACCTAAATTTACAATCATTCTTCCTTTCCACTCACACATCATTCAATAAAATCACCAAATAATACAACAATCGTACAATCTTTATTTACCGCTATTTACAAACAATTATTCACAGATATATACAGTTTGGTACACTAATTACAACTCAATAAGTGCTATTTTTGTAAAGTCCTTGTTTTAAAATTTTAATTTCAAACACATTTAATACAATCGGAGTAAATGGGCCCTAAATAATACCCTATATTTATTTCACACTGGAGTATGGTGAGCTCATAATAACCCAGTTTATTAATGTATGCCTTTTACTTTACTTTACTTACTTTACATGTACCCTTAACAATCCAATTTAAATTCGTTATGAAATTTAGTAAGCTTTACATACACCTTTTTTTCAATATTTAAAATACCCTAATAATTGTCAAGTACACGTATCTTTTCCAATACGTTAAATAACCATAAATAACCATCAAAGTTCACTCACACATCACAAATAATTCCAACAGTTTAACAAATAACAGCAAATTCAAATGCGTTACCTGGAAAAGTTCAAGTCTCCATCTCCTTTGATGATGCTTTATTCTCCAGAATCCCTTGGCTTCGTGACTATGCGCTCTGATCCACCAGATATTTATAGATGATAACCTCCGTATACCCGAGCTTCGTGCTACCAATTACCATTCCATCCGAGCATCCAAATTTACGTTTATCATACTTTTGTTTATTATTTTATTAGCTTGCCATGGTATTAGTTGGACCTCAGTTAATTTAATTCACTCGACACTACACACGTTAATAACTACAAGGCCTCAAATTACCACGTTGAAAGTGCTAATACTATTTTACTGAATTATACAAATTTTCAATACTCACAAACCTCTACTATAACCTCGGTTGATTATTATACGTAGTCTAAAGCGATGAAAATACAAAGAGAGCCCTATTAATTTTTTTTTTAGTATTTATACAATTCAAAATGCCACTTCTCGGCCACTCTTCACGCGAAATACTTAATTTAAAATAATACTTCTGCAAATTTTAATTTAACTGATTTAAAGCTCCCAGAAATTTACCTCAGACACACAATTTAATCCGAAAAATCGCTCTCACCTGTCGCGTGTTTGTCCGTTGTAAAACTATCTATTTCAACCAATGATACAGTCCTGTGTCGTCATAAAACTCCGCCGGTAATATTTTTATCTTGTCTTATGCATATTTGATGTCGCGTTCCAAACCCCACTTGAGTTATATAAAATCGATATAGCTGACCTCGTCGCCTGACTCTACGTGGATTGAATACGTGAGTTTTTGAAGTCAATGCTTTTATATCCGTCTTTATTTGTAGCATATTATTGATCGTGCATCCCTTCCGCTCTTTAAGAAAATTTGATAGCTTGTTTATTCGAAGCAACTGACGGTTGGAAATATTTTCTTTGAAGCCCGCGTTATTATGCATATAAATTCGACAAAGGTAACCTTTTCAAACATGCAGGTGTTCTTAATTATTGATCGTTTAAACAACAATTCTAGGAGCTTATATTTTACGGTATTCGATACAATTGACGTCATTGTCTGCTACCACGAACCCTTTTGCCTTCGGATTATTGATTTTCTATACACTGGTGTGTTTCTTAATGCTATTACACGTTGAATTAAAATAAATTAAATTAATTAAGCGTTTTCTATTTGTTTTTAAAACTGGTTTTCTTTATGAACCTATTACTTCTCAATCATTAATTATAAAATTTACGTCAAAGCATGTCCGTTTAAATTAAATAAATGAAATAGGTTTTGAGCGTAAATAAATTGTTCGTTTCTTTATACAGGGTGTTTGAAATTGCATTGCTAACCGCAAATTTAACCCTTTGAATCCATAACAATATATATGAGGCACCTAAGATCACAACCGGACAAGTCACACCTACGCAATATTGATAAAAACTTAAAAACTGTGGTACATTTTGTTGCTATTATAACTTCAATATCTGTGTCTTAAAATATGGTAAAAAAAATATTTAAAAACCTTACCGTTCTTATTTTTCTTTGAAAAAATCGGCCAAAACCCTTTTTTTAATGATTTATTTTGGACATAGTCGGTTTTGCAACCAAAAGTTGGTTATGTCCGGTTTTGCAATTGATTAATAATTACCATAAGTATAAACAAAAGGAGTTATAATATTAAATGTCTTTACTACACATGGCCGCTTTCTGTAATTAGTTTGCACATCGGTAAATCGTTGTCAGAATCTTCAGGTACCTCACTATATTGCGGATCAGTGTTCCTTTCAAATAAGCTCTAAAACATTTGAAATTTTTTCTGAAGTCGCCAATCCTCACCGTAATGCAACGTTAACAGCAATTCGAGATCTTTAAGTTTTTGAGCTTTAACTGAAACACCAATTGGACGTTCACTCGGCTTTATGTCAGAAATCTGATCTTTTTTTTAGTTACACCCAATGAATTGGACGTATCTGTGCGATAATTTACTTACTTTAACATCTTCTTTTTTGGATCGTTGAAAAATTAGCTTTTTAATCTGTGAAATTTTAAAGTACAATGAGGCAGGTGGCTTAATTACGGTAGTGGTTTGTTGCTTCCAGTCTTGTACAATCCAGTCACCACCAACTAAAAGCAAGGTGCCATGTTCTTTAAAAACCTCATGATATTCTTGAGGAACTGATATGGTCTCTAATCGTTTCAATAATACCAAACACACGATCAGGAGGTATAAAAGAATAACCCGTTGCAGGAAAAATAATTTGCACTTCTTTTACACACTGAGGTGCTTCTTGTAACCATTTTGCAACCATTGCTAATTTAGTGCAATTTTTATTCTGTTCCGCACATCCGTCGGATATTAATCAAACAGTATGAATGGCTTCCATTATACTTTCGTTTCTTTTTAAGCAGTTGTATAGTGCAGATGCAATTTTGTTAAAGCCCTTAGAGCGCTCATATTCTAAACAGGAATTAAAAAGCTAATCTTTTCGAAGAACAGATTTTGAGGAACCTACTACCACTGCAAAATTGTAGCAATGTAGTTGACGGTTGTTATTCGCCTCTTGATCTGGTACTTTCGGGAGGACTAAATTTTGTTGACAATCGTATGAGAGACTCATTAAACCCTCTCGATTTTCCTTTACCATACTAAAGAATGCGTTAGCTCTTAATTTATGCAACTTTCTCATTGTTTGCAATTTTGTTTTCCTATCCAAATTTTTGATACCCTAAGTCTTTCTGTCAATGACAAACATGTAGAACATGCATCTGTTTTATGAGATTCAAACCCAACATTAAAACATGTATTAAATACGTGACGAAAATAACTAATTTTCACCTATAGTTTGTGGTTGGTTTGTTGTTCATCGTACATTTTAAATAATGTTCTTACATTTAGATCAGAAGAAAGGTGTTACGTTTTTTTCGTGGCAGCCACGTTGGGCGCCAAATTTATGTTACGTTGGCTCGTAGCCGTGCGTAACACAAAAAAAATCAAAGAAATGACCGGGCTCAATCGGAGAGTAGGGGGGGGTTGTAGAAAGCAGACTGACCTATGATGTATGCGGCGTTAAGGAGGTAGTAACAGTACCTGCAATAAAAAAGATTAGTCCTGCAAACCTGAAATAAAGAAAACGCATAGCAGCAATGCATAGTCTAAGTTATTCAGTACTTGGTAGAATGTAAAAAAAACTGTTTAGATAAACTATATAATATAACAACGGTAAAAGCAATACAAAAATATTTAGTACCGAGTGAGGTAATATTGGGGAGTAGCAGAAACGTTTCCTCACACACCAATTAAACATAAATCAGATAAAATGTTGACAAAAGATAAATAGATAAGACACAATTGGTATGAGTAATTCAGTAGTATTGATTTTTCTTTCTTTCTTTTTTTTTCTATGTTTTAAAATAGCAAGCAAGTCTATTGTAAAAGGTATCAGAACCACAAAGATATGGTAAAGCAACGAATAGATATTTAAAGTAATGACAAGTAAGAAATAGTTCAACTTACAAAAAGTCCTTCAGTAACGCTTCCTTGCAACTGAAGTGTGGGATTCAACGATGTCCTGCACTAACGAAGCACTTCACCCTTGACTGTGAGGGTGTTGATGGAACTTATCACACGTTACACTAATCACACCTACGTATTTCACTAGTGTTAGCAGCAGACATTATCATGCTGATGGAACTATGTAGCATTGATAAATTTCTTGTTAATTCTATTTCCTGAGACAATAATTTCGAAATATTTTGTAACACAAATCGAAAAAAAAATGGTAATAAAAATTTAGAATCACGGGCCTCCAAGACACGATGTAATGCATTAAACTAAAAGTACCGTGAGGTGTTTTATTTGCTACCTATGGTAACAAAGAAAAATCTAATGCTTTTGAATAACGAAAGTTCGCGCAAACCATGATCTATTTCAGATTCTTTGGTGTTAGAGAAATGCAGAAACTACAGTATCCACTGTATTTAAATAAACCAAAGTATGCACTAATCTGACAAAACAAAGAGACACTAGACTAGATCGCACACACATTAATCCTAAAGAAAGAATCGGTCAGTTTAGCAAGTTCTACGACTCCTATTTCACAAGACAAACAACTAAAAACAATTAGTAGGCACGCGTAAACAATAAAAACCGTCCGTCAAATGTTCCGTAAAACACACGTGCAGGTTGAGTAAACACGTTCGGAATTAGGACTACACTTTAGAACTACACTTGTACACTTTGTACAGTTAATATACAATTTTTATTTCACAAGAAAACCACTAAAAATCGTGCCGTGCTCGTACAGGAACAATACGAAAATTCCGCATCAATTCTCACTATTGTCAAAAACAGAAAGAAGCAGCACTTTTTACGTACTTAGTGTATCGGAACAAAAGCAAACTCCGACTGTTTTTATTTCAAAAAAAAACCACTAAAACCACAATGAATATCTAGGAACGAAGAACAAAATAACACTCCTCTCTAATCTGTTTATATTCAACTCGTTGCTATTATAACCGCTTATCGACTCTTATCTCGAGTTCGATAATAACATAAGGAACAAAATTTATATGACGGCAAGCCAAGAACGATGCAATTTATTTATTAATTGAAAATCAAACATCAATTTATCTATCTTTAAATTACTACACACGAGTTAAATTGCATACAAATCTGAAAACTATTCGAAAGCATTTCTTTTATACAAACAGCGATCCACACATTATAAATAAAATATAGAAGTAGTAATTGCAGAAAGGTATTTACTAGTTGAGAAAAAGCGTAAAATGTTAACTATTAAAAATGCCCGTTACAAAGGTACTGTCTAATCGATTAGTTGGGAAGTTAACTAGAAACACGCTACAATCATAATATCAGCATAATGTTTAACAAATAAGGTAAATGGAGATGTACTAGTAATCGAAATTGTAGATTAGGATGCTATTACAAATCAATTGTTGTAAGCAGAACATCTAGAAAAGCGAACGGTACAACTACAAATAAGGTAATTGCTAAAAACGTTTCAATTGAGCGCCAAATACAGGTTGGGCCAAGCTATTTAGTTTTTTAAAAAGATTTATTATACAGTCGCTAAACCTTATAACACAATAGCTAAACACTGTATTAAATTTATTTAAAGGTAGCAAAAGCATTAATTGAAACTATTGTACTCCCGCAGAGAAGCAATGCTAAAGCTTTGGCTACTGGTACAAGTCTGTCTTTCTAAGTTTATTTTCTGATCGCTTTTTGGGGTTTCTCCCTTCTCAACAATATTCATAGCACTTGACCTTTAACCTAGTCTAGACAGAAAGTCATTAAACGTTCAGTAAGGTTCCTGAGAAATTACCAGGGTATCTTAGTCACACATACATTACATTAAATTATTGATACTGGTGTCAAAAGCTAAATACATAAAGTGTACAAAAACATAATCTTAATGGTAATGGTTTCTCTAATAAATCTAGAATTAAAATGACAGCTTTACTTCCCTTCAGTTTCATTATAATAATTATGCTTCTCTAGCATTTTAGAACACTTAAAATAATTTAAAAGCATCTCTCCAAGGTGCTTGCAAAACAACTTTACAAATATTATTTTATTCGCACTATATATTGCGAATGTGTAACTCGCCACGTGATAAAATAAAAATGCATTCCCGCAACCTCGTAAATAAACTATACACGATAGGGTATTCCAGCTTAGGTTACTGTTAGAAACAGATATTAAAAAACACGAATCACTTGACACGCATATCAGAATATTCTGCGATAGTCATAAATAAACTAGTAGTTTTAGCGACAAAAAGAATATTAATGATTAGGGAACAATTAGGTGTGGTTATACATGTGGTGGCGAGTGACAACCAATCTCAAGGTTAACATACAATGTCATTTTAGCATTTTTCAGTACACGATTTAAACGTGTAAAGAATCAAAATTTACTTACAATCTGAATATTACTAAATATTTATCAACATTAACCTTATTTACGTTCACTTCTAAAATATTGTATGTGAGGTAACATAAATATTCCATTCATATCAATTGGCGTTTCCCATTGAAATTTTTGGAAACTTTTTAAAAATACGGCCAAAATCGGCAGTAACGCGCATTTTTTGTAAATGGAAATTAAAGTTATGGTCATAAGCTATATCAATAAAGTGAAAAAAATTTTTTAGCTCCAGTGCGCCCAAATGCACCGTATCCATATTGCCTTTCAATGTAAGTTTTGAATCACGAAGGTCTAGGATTTGCAAATTATATTTATCCGAATTTGTATTATTTTTTTATAGGATCTCACACGTCACCACAGTTAATCGATGCTTATTGTTATTTTACGTAGGAGAAAATCTGCTTAAAGGCGGTTGCAGAAAGAATCCTTACGCATATATTAATTGAATGGTGTTTGTGAAAACTAACAATAATTCTTTGGCAAATGAGTATAATACATACTGGTTTAGGGTTAGAACACATTTATGGATTTTGCTCATTTCTAAAGCTGCAAGATCATGTATATTATGAATCATTTTTCTATCTAACACTTGATTTTATAAAATTACAAGTTTTTCCATATAAGGTTATCATAATATAAATACTGTTTAGGGGAATTGTTTATGCGTCAAAACTATTTTTTAATCGTATTTATTTCAGAGAAAAAAATTGATTAGTTACGTTGGAATTTTAGCTAAAAGTCTGTATAAGATTTTGTGTTGTACATACTATTAATTTAATAGAAAAGTTTGTTATCGATAAATACATGCATTATTTCTAAGGAATAAACGTAAAACCATCTTCAATGTATTTAACACGCTAATATATCTTTAACGAATGGAAATATAAAAAATAAACTTTCACCTTATTCGTTATTTACTAAAACGTTGTAATTCATAAACTATTACAAGCAATGCTTTCAAATCATTTGACCTTATTACTAACCCGAAATTCCGGATGATATTACTACATAGGAATAATACTACATAGAAATAAAGTCCTTGATTTTAAATTTGTTTAAAAGTATGTACTCTTCATGTTTGTATGAGACCTAAGTGACTACAGGATAGTGTTAATTTAATACTCGCTAACATGTAAATTATCACAATATATTGCGATAACGCAAAACTACTTCTAGGGAGACTTTAAACCTAATAATGCAGTTACTATAGCTTGAAAAGTATATGTAAAGGTACGTGTTGATAATTTGCTTTTCAAGAATTAAGTTTTAGTTACTTTTTGTACTAATTTTGGCAATTCTTAATAAAACATATTTGAAATTAGCATAAAAACGGACACCAAAACCATGTCAAAGATGGTACATAAAAAAACAAAATTTAATGGTGTCCGCCATTAAAGAAATAACTCAAGTAACAAACGAAACGCGTACTCTAATTAAAAAGTTGCCTTAAAAATCTTTTCACAGATTCAAAAAAAGGTATTAATTAGGAAGTCATCGATAAAGGTAGAATTTGACAATTTCCGGGATTATGCCATATTATAAATATTAAAAGAAATAACTAGATTAAACTTTTCTAATTACTAATCGAATCTGCAGCTTTTGTCTCATTTAACGAACACCGTACTTTTTACAGTTTCCGATTTTCTCATGTTGGACTCGTTCGTCCAGCACACTCTATATATATATATATATATATATATATATATATATATATATATTGCTGTGATTTTTTCGCCCCACGACTTGAACGTCATAAAATGCGTGTTATTTTTTTATATTTAACCAATACGACTTGGGCATGTCATAAAAATGCTGTGTTAACCCCTTTTTATTAATCTAGCACTTGTAAAATGTTAAGTTATAGATCTCTTTGCCTCAACTATCAAAATATCTAACCTGGAGTGGTTCAGTATTTTCTCTGCATCCCCAAGAGTTTTCGTGTCCAGTCTGAATGTTTATAGTTTAATTTGGAAGTCGACATCAAAACCAAAATACTATCCCAATCATTATTCGAAATCCCATAAGTTAATCCAATAAAGGTTTTCCATCTCCGTAATTAACAGTAATAGAGCATTTACCTTGTTAGTGATTATCAAACTTAATTTAACAGGAGGTAATCTCCAGAGTCGTCTCCAGAGTCTTCTCCAGAGCCCTGTTTTATTTATTTTAGAAATTGTATAATTTTACTAAATATGGTTTACTTACGTTTATAATAGATCGGCTTGCTTTTACAATTTTTACACTTTTATAAAAATGATTTTCACTTTACTTTCGTTTAACTGGTTACGTAAATAATTTAGCACTTTTGAGTATCGTGACTGCCCAGTTTCAAATGTATACTAACTCGTTGCTTAATTGTTATCGTATTTATAGGCCTTGGCACTTTGTTTGCTATTCGTTGTTTTTACGTGTTGGGCGACACCATTTGTCTTATCACTTGTGTACTCCGGAAATTTTACCAATTGTATAGTTCAATTACTTGGAAGAACGCTCAAGTTGTCATGTATTCATTTATATAACATTGCATTTAGTTTAGAAATCCCAGGAATCTTCGTTGATTAAATCACGTATCATTGTTATTTGCTTATTCTAATCTAAACAGAAATAAACTTGGTGTTTGTTTATGTTCTAGTTAAATTGGATTTTTGAACCAATGTAATACTTTTATGTGACGTACAGTTTATTCAAATAATGCGTAATTTTAGCTGTGTATGCGATGATATATTTAACGCACTTTTTGAATATTTATCTAGCCAATTTATATAGGTTTTCCATTGATTTAATTTTAATGCATTTCGTTACATTTTTAAACCTTATCTTTGCTCGTACCTACTCTTAGATATGCGTTCAACTAACAATATGTGTAGTGACCTGTTTACTCTCATAATATCTGTAATTATGTGCTTTTGTTGTTTGGAAGTTTCTTTTGTTTATTCTACGACCCCTATGACTTAACCTACCACTAAATTAACCTTACAATTATAGCAATATATATATATATATATATATATATATATATAGTTGATCTTGCTTTCAATAACGAACGTATTTGTTATACACTAATTGACTTTGTTTGAATCTTGGGATATATTTAGTTCGACATAAGTTGGTGGTTTTAGTTTAAAACATTTATTATACATAACGTTTCAGGTTTTCTATAAAAAAACAAATTAACTTATGATTAAGGTAACAAATTTTCCGAAACGTCAAGTATAATAAATGTTTTAAACTAAAACCACTAACTTATTTCGAACGAAATATATCCCAAAATTTAAACAAAGTCAATTAGTGTATATATATATATGTGTGTGTGTGTGTGTGTGTATATATAAGTTTGATATTTGAGACGACGATAATACGTGCAATTTAGAACGTACATGAAATGCCATATTTAATACCATTTGTTAAAAGTTTCAATATACGTGCAGTTTAGAACGTACATATTAAATTATCCAAAATCCAACAAATTGCAGATATAACTATAATTGAAACGCCTTTTCCACGTACGAACAACTGATAGCGTTCTATCAACCAATGAGAACGCGTGGAATATTTGAGAAAAAACTTGATTTTATAAAACTAACGAAACAGATAAAGGATATTCATTTTTATAATCCACGCGCCGACTGTTCTATTCTGAAAGAAGATAATAATTTTAGTGAAAATTGATAATTTTAAAAAAGAGAACTTAACAAAATTCAAACATAAAGTGATATATACAGTAAAGTGCGTGTTGTAATAAATTTATATAGAATTTTTGCCGTTAATATAAACGGCTCCAAGGTTGCTCGTAAGCACTCTAAGTTGCTGACTTTACACTCTAAGTTGCTGGCTAATACTCTAAGTCACTGATTGGTACTCTAAGTTGTTGATAAATATTCTGAGTCACTAGGTAATACTCAAAGCTAAAGAATAAAATACGTTAAGCTACTGAATGAACGACCATGTCACTGGATAACAATTAAGAGTGCTTTCTAAGCCGAATTGTCGGAAGTTCCAGAACAAGTGGGAATTTGGGCCAAGAACCTCCAGCAAGAAAGAAACAGGAGAACTATAAGCTCAGAACTATTTATTCAATTTATGGCACGTTGTATTTGTAATTTTATATAATTTGTGTATTCAGAAGTGAGCTTAAAATTTGCATGTGATTAAAATATAGTGTCGAAAAAGTCAACAAAAATTTGGTTGCTACGTAGAATTATGCTTAAAAAAGAGATATTTCTTTAAGCGTTCTACAAAACTATTCGTGGTAAGATTTTTTGCTGGCTTTAATTGCTTTAAAAAGGAGTAAAAATGTATAATCTTTGTAAAGAGTTAGTTCCATAGGAATATTTATTTTAGTTTTGATTTAAAAGTTCTATAAAAGGTAAATCATATTAAAATGGGTGTAGATTTGTAAATTGTAATATGACAAAAATTTTATTTAGTTCATTATACAATTTTTGGTGAATTTCATTTGCCTTATTCAGGTGGTTTGAGTGTTAGAGAGAAATGAGTAAAAATTCTTTGTTATCGTATCGTTGTTTCACTCTGTGCGTGGTATCACTGAGCTAGTCAAGACATAAATTTTATTGAGTCAATTTTAAATTATTTTAAAGGACCACAGAGAGGTGGCGATCAGCAAGCAATTGATCGTTGCGCACCTGGCGAGTACGGCGATATCGTAGCAATATATATTGATATGATAACGCTGCACGTAGATGTAATTAGTCTTGTTCTGATCACCTCCGCTCTATGTATTATAATCTCTTGAAATTTTAAATCTGCCTCGGCTAGCCCAGTTTAACTCACACATAGTGCACAACGTTACGATAATCAAATAGTTTACCCCTTTTCCCTAAAACTTTATTTGATTTGAATGATAAAACGAAGTCGATTAATATTTGTATAATGAGAAAAGAAAATTGATTTACACTTCACAGCTTAATCTGTTTGACTGCATGATAAAATTAACCCCTGAATCAAATAACAATAAATTTTAAATTATTTTTCTTTTAATTACCGACTGAAACTCCCTTATTTTAAAGCCAGCAAAATGTAGTTTGTACTCTATTAGAAATTTTTCTGAACGTTCAAGTATTTTCCTTGTTTACGAAATTTTTCACGTATCAAAATAAATTTTTGTTGACTCCTTACATAAGTTATTCAAGTTTAAAATATGTTCAAAATACTAAATAGAAAATAATGCCTTAATAAGATCAATGTTCCAATATAATAAATAGTAAATAATGTTTCATGCAAGATAGTTCTGACCTGTAGCGTTCTTTGAGCGTCTTTCAGCTGCGTACCGTGCATCAGTACCCCAATATTGCTTTTAGTTGATTCTCCAAATTCTACCCTGTTGAATGTGATCTGCCTTAACTTTTCATAACGTCGTAATGTCGTTAGATTTATTCTTACATTTATTTTTCAAATTTTCTTTAAATTTTCTTAGATTTTTGTACTTAGATTTACTTAGAATTGTCTTAGAATTTCTTTAAAATTTCTTGAGATTTATCCTTAAAATCGTTTTTAGAGTTTCCTTACTTAGAGCCCTGAATTATGAATATTTAACCTAAATCAATTAATAAATATCTACTTACGTTTTCTAGCAAACGGCCAAGATTTGTTTAATATATTTTTATTATAATTAATTCAAAATACTTTATAACATCACTTTTCTCAAAATTTTCATTGTTTAATTTGTATATTTACTTGACGCGTAAATTCTTAAGTATCAGTGATGTAGTTTGTACGTGGTTTGAAGTAAGACTGTTCGCTTATCAAACCTGCCACATTATAAAGCATACGCCCTCCTTCAAATTCATTGGTTTATCTTAAGCTATTGTTCAAAGTATATGACGAATCATCAGTTGTTTTGGATATTTGTGGGCTTTTACAGGTTTATCACTGATATTGCCTTATAGAAACGATATCTTGGTCACGTAGGTACTCGTATGTTCTGGTTTGTATTTAATTTATAGCGTCTGTTTTTGATGTTGTTACAGGAATTTCTAATTGTTTTGGTACGTAATTTCACTTATGGCGTTGTTTGTCAAGATAATACTTTGGGATCTGCATTAACCTCATGTAGAAAATCACATAGACAAGTGACGTAAATTAACAGTTTCTTCTTTTTGCGTTTCCAAAGCGTATTTATTTTGGAGGATGCGTTTCTTATTAAGACTCTATGCTATCTGCTTTCATTATCACTTGCCTAATGTGGATTGTATTATGATCTTTTTAGGTTTTTCCTGCATTTAACGCGTATTAATTTATAATTTATGAAAATTTTTGGTTTAGGACAAGTTTGATTGCGTGTAGTGTTATTTCTTTTGCTGCATGTGTGTGTATTGTTGAATAATATGCTACTCGGTATTTTGCGATCCCTATACAGGGTGTTAAAGGTTTGCTCTTTGCATAATATACAAATTACGTATTTTTAGTGCTAAATAAATGCGGTTTTCTAACTTCTAGTACTATTTACATGTATTGGGTAATCATTGTGACTCAATATACCTCTAAATAACCCCTTATCATAGCAATATATATATATATATATATATATATATATATATATAGATTCACGTGATAAGGGGTCACGAGAGGTCATTGAAACCCAAATTCTTTAAATAAATTCCAGCAAAATATAAAAGAATCCGGAATAATAAAAAATCCATAAATTCATGGTTACGCCCTGTATAATACAAGCGTATTTTTATTCATTAAAATGGTAAACAAAAAAATGCAATTGCGCGTGTATAAATAATCACCATGTATGCTATAAGTGAATTGCAAATAAATAGCAAATAACGTAAGCTGTATATCTAAAAATAATTAATTTTAGATACCCTAAAGACGCATTCAGTGCGAACGCAAATCGATTATTATAAAATAAATACAAAGGCAATTATTTTCACCTAATAATTATCAATACAATCTTTGATAAAACGTTTTTCATTTGCTGTAAATAACATAGAATACTCTAGCTTTACGCATTTGAATAAAAATAAGTAATTTCGTTTACTTGAAACCCTAATTCTAACCTTAATAGGCGTATTAAAAACACGTTTTGACGTAAAAGCAAATATTTCTATAAAATAGACCCTCTTTGCTTTAAAAAGCAATTAATGTTTAAATTAATTGCCCGTGGTTTACAGAAATTTATTTTAAACAAAGATTTTTCTAGAATATTAGGAATATAATAGAATGAGTCATCCGTATTTAGAACTACGTAAATATCTAATTAATAAATGAAACATTTATTCCAAGAAACGGCCGGAACACGAAAAAATCCGTAAAATCTCTGGAATAATTAATAAAAAGTTATCAAGTGTATCATAATTCTGAAAGTTAAGTTGGGAAAGATACTGGTTAAGCAACAGTTTTTAATAGTGCCAGGATTTAGAGTAGATGCCATTCTGAGAATGGATTTTATAAGTAATATGAAAGGTATAATAGATATCAAGAATAAGGTGATAATTATGGGAGATTAAAGGATTAAATGAGACGAAGAAGTTCATATAGAATTTGGAATCAATTTGAAAAGGAGATGGAAGGTGAAAAAAATAGAAGTTTTTTTATTCATTAAAATGGTAAACACAAAAATGCAATTGCGCGTGTATAAATAATCACCCTGTATGATATAAGTAAATTGCAAATAAATAGCAAATAACGTAAGCTGTATATTTAAAAATAATTAATTTTAGATACCCTAAAGACGCATTCAATGCGAACGCAAATCGATTATTTTAAAATAAATACAAAGGCAATTATTTTCACTTAATAATTATCAATACAATCTTTGATAAAAACGTTTTTCATTTGCTGTAAATAACATAGAATACTCTAGCTTTACGCATTTGAATAAAAATAAGTAATTTCCTTTACTTGAAACCCCAATTCTAACCTTAATAGGCGTATTAAAAACACGTTTTGACGTAAAAGCAAATATTTGTATAAAAATGTACCCCTCTTTGCATTGAAAAGCAATTCAAGTTTAAATTAATTGCCCCGTGGTGTACAGAAATTTATTTTAAATAAAGATTTTTCTAGAATATTAAGAATATAAAAGAATGAGTCAGCCGTATTTAGAACTACGTAAATATCTAATTAATAAATGTAACATTTATTCCAAGAAACGGCCGGAACACGAACAATTCCGTAAAATCTCTGGAATAAATAATAAAAAGTTATCAAGTGTATCATAATTCTGAAAGTTAAGTTGGGAAAGATGCTGGTTAAGCAACAGTTTTTAATAGTGCCAGGATTTAGAGTAGTTGCCATTCTGAGAATGGATTTTATAAGTAATATGAAAGGTATAATAGATATCAAGAATAAGGTGATAATTATGAGAGATGAAAGGATTAAATGGTGCGAAAAAGTCCATATAGAAGTATAAAAAGATTGTATAAATTTGAATCAATTTGAAAAGGAGATGGAAGGTGAAAAAGATAGAAGTTTATGTATTAAGTGCCATGGAGAAGCTAGAAGAGAAGTTGTATGTTTTTATAGAAAAACTCTGAATTATTCAAAACTGCAGAAGATGATGTTGAAAAGAATGAGATTGTAGATGAAACTGATGAAAATAGTATAATTGTAGTTGTTGAAAAGGAGATAAAGGAACTTTCTGTGAATGCAGCCTTTTAAAATAAAATAAATAAAGGTAGTAAAATATTAAATAATGATGAAATAATTTGGAAACTAGAACTTAATAATTCGTTTGGGATAATTGCGATTAGAGAATGAAATCGATATTTGAAGTGGCGTATGTATAGATATGGAAGAGTAGCGGATGTAAGAAAAAATTGGAAGCGTAGGAGAAAGAAAGAGATCTTAGAGTGAGTGAGGAGAGAATTGAGAGTATCAAAGTAAACCAGTTTGAGAGAGAATTAGAGGAGAAAGTAAGAATTACAGTTAAATATCCAAGTGAAGTAAAGAATGAAGTAGAATCGTTGCTGAATGAATATTCGCATCGAGAGTCAAGAATGGCCATGAATTATGAACACAAGTTACTAGCTACGAATTCTGAACCATTTAATGCAAAAATTTATCTAATACTTGCAGCATATAAAAAAAAGTCAAGAATGAAATAGAAAAGATGTTGAGTGGGGGTATAATATAAAGGTCAAACACACATTTTGTAAATCCTTTAGTTGTGGTAAAGAAAAACGATGGTAGTATTAGATTATGTTTGGATACGAGAAAAATAAATCGGCATACGAAACCACAATATAGTAGACCATCTTCAATGGACAGTATTTTGGCAAGAATAGGCAATAAGGTCTTTTTGAAAATTGATCCGAGGAGAATGGAGACCAGACCAAGGAGCCAGCCCATGAATGCATTTAGGTTTCAAAGAAATGATAGATATCCAGAGAACTAAGTGGCTTCGAGGAAATACCATCAAGAGACGAGGGGGAAGGAAGAACAATGAATCCCGTATCATTGAGAATAGAACCGAAATCCAAGGAAGGGAAATTTACAAAAATATGGCACGAACAATAACGTTGAAAATAGTACGACATACGCGGATATAGTGAGTCAACCAGGAACGTCAAGTAGGCATGATTTTTAGAAAGAGATAACTCAAACGACAAAACTATTAAACCTCATAAATATGAACATACCCGTGAATTTATAAAATTTGATTTGGAAAATGATTTAAAAGATAACGGGAAAGATAATTTACTACCAGAATTACAGGTAGACGGAAGAGAGATTAAATTGCTTTTAGACACAGGAGTTGAAGCAACATTAGTACGTAAAGGTTTTATAAAAGATAGTTATAGAACTTAATGCAGAAAGCTAAAGAAAAAGTTTTGTGTCGCCGAATAACAAGAAGTGTACAGAGAATAAAATAGTAATTATGGAAGACAAAAAAGATTAAATGAAACAAAAAGTCCATTAGAAATAGAAGGTGATTGTATGAATTTGCATCAATTTGAGGAGATGGAGAGTAAAGGAGATAAGAGTTATAAGTTTTGGGTGCCCTGCTGAAATTAGAAAGGAAGTTGTATCATTTTCAGAGAGAAGGTCAGAATTATTGGAAAGTGCAAAAGATGACGTTGAAAATATGGAAATAATAGATGAAACGGCTGAAAATAGTATCATTGCAAAAGTTGATGAGGAGACAAAGAAACTTTCTGTGGATGCAGCTTTTAAAAATAGAGTGAGTAAAGGTAGTAAAATATTAGATAATGATAAATAATTTGGAAAGTAGAGATGAATAATTTGTTTGGGATAATTTCTATTAAAGAATGAAATCTTTCTGTAAAATGGCGTATGTATAAATTAGGAGGAATGGCGTTTGGTTTGCCGAACATTTATTTAATGATGCAGATTTGAGAAAGAAATGGAGGAGTGGGAAAAAGAAAAGGATTGGTGAAGTGGAAAAGGACGAAGAAGTTAAAGTATAAATTTAAATCATTTTGAGAGAGAATTAGAGAATAATATAGAAATAGGATCAATTATCATTCAGTGTCCAGGTAAAGTCAAAAATGAAACAGATTCGTTATTAGACAAGTAATATTCTGAATTGGTAAATAGAAAGTATTGCTACAGTTTATGAAAACGAGTTAAAAGTTATTAAGACTCAACCATTCAATGCTAAACTTTAGCCATATCAAGAGAATTATTTAAAAGAAATCATTACTACTTATAAATGTCATTAGTATTTCTATGTAGGAGCTGGCGCAACTTCATGAAATTTTATACCTCATATTTTGTCTTATACTGTGATAGTTTTTCATAGTATTTTATGTAATGTATGCAAATGAAAGGAATTCTGTTTAAAATGAAATTTGATGAGACCGTATGTAAATATGAAAAAATTGGAATTAGAGGATAGTAATGTTAGATAATGGGCGACAGTAGAATAGAGCTAAGGGAAGTTTAGTCAATTTTTAGATAAAAATATATAGATTATTGAAGAAGGTCACAATAAGAAAAAGATTATGCGTGTGTATTATAAGTATTACAGAAGGAGTTGTATATGGTATGTAGTTAAAAATAAAAATAATAAAATTACTCATTGCAAAAATATGGCGCTCAACGTAAACTTAGAGGGATTGATTTCGAATTTTATATTTTTGGAAAAAATTACGTGATAATGAGGTCACTAGAGGTCACTGAACGCCAAATTATGTGGAAAAGACACCCCCCCCCCAACGGGAGGAAATTAAAATTTTCAAATATTTAAATGTCACTTTGTATAAACCCATAAGCGTAATTTATTAGCACATAAAATAAGATTCCTATGTAAAATAACACTCTTTAAGGGCGTATACCATTTAAGAACGAAGCCCAATTTTAAATTCACTGATTATGTTAATTCATTTATTTTCCGCCGTGTGTAAATAGTTACTCTTGCGAGATACCATAAAGCTAATTTTCATTTTATATAAAGCATCAAAACGTGTAATGTTTCTTTTTATACTACTTTCAATTAGTTAGAATTGTGACCCTAAATAAATTATAACGAAAGCAAAGACCGCTCAGGTTTTCTATTTTTTAAATTATGGCCCAGAGTTAAAAATGTTAGTAAATAGCGAACAGGAGAAAGAAAACCTAATTTGACAAAACGGCTATCGAACTTATTGAGTTTGCAGAGGCATTGAGTGAAGGGTGAGATCTTTGATGTGTTACAAGGTGGAAATGTACTCGTAGGATCAAATATATGAACGATAGATGACATAAAGGGCGCCATTATACTCTGTCGTATGATTGAGATGTAACTGACATTTTAAGAGCGGGTATAGACACCCCAAGAGCGTAAATCTAACAACAAAAATAGAAAACACTTTGTAAAGATATTAAGCATCTGCTAATTACTCAAGTGAACACTGTACTGCAACTTCTCACATAGGATTTGTAACAAACTTCTTATAGTATAACCTTAGAGTCGGGGTGGGCCTATTTTGTATAAGTCACTCCTTAACGTTTTAATTCACGTTAGCTATTACAACCTTTGCAAAAATAATAACCTCATAAATTTAAAGTTTTTAATTAACTTAAGTTCTTTCCTTTTCGGAGCATGAACAAAAGTATCTACTTTTCATATATCAAAAATTGTCATAAGAATATCTTGTTTAAATAAAATACAACGTTTACATAAGTTATGAGCACAGCTGTAATAGATCTATTATGTATGGGTTACATTAAAGTGCCATGAAGCACAGTAACTACGTATACATATATTAGGTAACCAATTCTCATGTGTTGACCAAAATTAGGTATACTAAGATTTTAATCTTTTCGTTTGCAGAGCGTCATATAGAATAAATAGTATTTTTAATATAACCTCGCAAAAAATATTATGAAAAGTATTATCGTTAGATCTTATGACAGCACGTATTAAACGTTATAAAAAAATTAATCTGTATTTTTAGTTCAGTATCGTAATGAAAATAAAGGAATATTACTGTTAGATTTTATGATAAAACATAATAAATTATAAAAAATAATGCTGCACTCTGATGCAGTTGCTTAAAATTTTTTTATAGGTATTACTATTATATCTTATGACAGCACGTATTAAACATTTAAAAAAATATATCCATATTTTTAATGCAACCTCATAATTAAAATTTTGTAAAATATTGTTAGATTTTATGACAGTTCGTAATAAACATAATAAAAATGTATTCTTTAATTTCTACAAACAAAATATTTGTGGCAACACAGACTTCAATTATTTTCAATAAAATTGACATTCAAGGTAATGTCTAGACAAATGGAGGCAAAAAGCAAAAATCACCTAAGGGTAATTTACGCATTGCCAGCTAAGTGGATTGACGGGACGCTTACAGAAATCCAGACAATCACTAGCGGTTTCCATATTAAACGAAAAGTACGTTGCCTCTTTTATAGAAGAAGCAATCCATTTACCATAGTTTGACGAATTAAAGCCATCGTTTTAATTATCATTTTCCAAGATATTGTAACACACCCAGTTACTATAGTAAACATTTTAATTGTCCAAATTTAATTAGGTAGTTAGCAAAAAAATAAACTGAAAGCTTTCGCTGTAACGAAATAAGATTTAGAATTAAATTAGGTTTATAGTAATTACTCACCGGTGATCGAGTCAAGATTTAACTTTGAAGATGCTAAGTAGTTTCAACTCGGCATTTGCGTGCATCTTTTGTTTTGTGAGGAATCGCAAATCCCAAGTCCTACATTTTCAATTATATGGCGCTACGCCAGTTGGCGGACGAAAACATCATCGACATCATTCGCCCAGGAATAAAGACCAACTGTCTTATTACAATGGCCAAACAAGATAGACCCTTAGGAAAATGCGCGCTTACTATTGGCGGTTACAGTTACTACGTCGTGAAACAAAACTATAAAACTCTCGAAAAGTGTATGTTTGCTCAAGGCAAGCCTAATGTTCCCTTTTTAAACGTTAAAAGTTAAAGAATTTTTTCACAAGTAGGTACAAATATTCCAATATGGAAATAAGACCTTGTATTTTAATATATACTGGGTATATTATAATGGTTAGTATTATTTTTGATTATTTTTTAAAAAACACGTAAAACAAGTATTTGCGCGTATGTAAACTGACAAATATCTACTTTAAGAATAGAAAATAACGTTGATGTCTATCATTAATAAACGGAATACGTTAATTTACATCAATCACCTCTTAGGACATTAAATAAATTCTTTTCGAATTATCTTCTATAAGGTATCATTTAAAACAAGTTTTTTATTGCAAAGCGAGTCCCATACACTTTTGAAATACGAAATAAATTTGAATTAGTAAAAACACAAAAGCATTTAATAATTGTATAATTAAAATTAGTACACTTTTCTGAAAAATAAATGGCATAAAGTATTCATTCTCGTTAAAAATACAATTTTCATAAGTATGTGTTAAAGAATATCTTTCTTTCGAAGAAGTTATTTTGAAAAAGTTCTGGAATAAATTATGCTTACGTTATTTAATAAGTGAATACAGCATTTCTTTCGAGAGAAATCAAAAAGTCATAAATCATATATACGTCATCAAGCTAATTATTTTCGTGTATGAATAAACGTCGATTCGCGGAACATAATACTACCGGAATAGATAATGCGCTTATAGCTCTAATTTTACACAAATCATAAAAGAGAGATAGTAGCGATTGTTTTGTTTATTAACAAAGGATAGAACATTTTCACGACTGCGATAATTTTACACTAATAGCTCATTAAAACGCAAAACCGGAGTAACTATTATATCATGCCGTGACTAGTGCTTCAAAATAGAACTGAGAAGAATCGATAAGATGACATTTTGAGTTTGTTTTACTATATAAAACGGAATAGAATTACAACGTAGTTATTGATTCTAACGTCAAGCAACATTTAAGTTGCGAGTAAAGATGAATTCTTTAATTCATTTTAAAACATGCAATATGTATCTTAGAACTTAAAATAATTATGAAACATAATTATTGTTAAAAATGTTACAAGAATTAAATTGCTAACTTTAATCTATTAAAAATAAATGTGCTTTGTAGACGTATATCTCTACATCAAAATTAGTTATAAATGAAGATTTAAAGTGGCACCCGGAAGTATTCAATACCGTTAATTAGAATGGAGATAATACTTTTATAAGCGCTGTTTGAAAATACCAACTGCAAGTATAATTTTTTCTTGTAGCCTGATAAGATATTTGAGTAAATTAAGCTAGAATAATATTTTTATTCTATAAAAATTATTTTCAAGGAGATAATTTATTCCTGCAATTTTGAGGTTAGAGGTCGAAGCAATCTGATCCTTTTCAAAATTTTCTCTCCAGTATCGTTGGCCAATTACACTGACAACCGATGTAATAAAGTGATAGGTAAATTATCCCGAAAATTTTAAAGAGAAGTTTTGTGATTGACGTATGAGATGTTGGGATTCTATACATTAGGTACCATTTTCTGTCTGAGCTTAATCTGTAAATTGTTTTATAAACGTTATTTATATCTGTTGAATATAAGAGATTCTTTAGATAATGTGTATAAAGAAAAGATGTTTTTGAATGCATAGAAAATTGTTCATAAATGTTTCTTGAAATTTCTGATTCATTTCTTTTGATAGATTCTACAACATATTTTTCGCTGAACTAGCCAGACAAAGAAGGATACGGTAAGATAGAAATTTCGTATTTTCTATTGTATCCTTATTAACACAATTTGACTGTTCCCCAGTCACAGCATCTTTTGTGGCTCTCAACGTATAAGAGGCTGGTCATAGCTATATATACTTGTGACGTTCTTTTCTCTATCTAACAAACGTAATATTATTTTACTAAATCAGAGGAAGGGCCTTTTCATTTTTTGAACCAGCATGATTTTGCGTGTAAGACTTATTCGTTCAACACTTCAATCATAAAACTACATTAATTTCGAGTACAAAGTAGTACGATGTAGTCATTTTTTATTTTACAACCGCCATAATGAATTTGACAATCTTTGAGTATGCACAATATAAAATACAAAAATAATCCTTCCTTAGATCAATAATCCATGTAACCTAAAAATTATATTTCTTAAAGGAAATAACTTAACCGTATCAGTGGGGTTTACTAACACAGAAGTTATTAAAATGAAATATGATTATAGACATTTCAGAGGAATGTCACAAGTTTTATTTTCAAAACTTATGTGATATACATCAGCGAAGGCTAGTTCTGAGTTCGGCTTCCTCGAGCGATTTCTCAAACAATTCTTCGTCACAATGGATTAACAATAATTAAGAGATTCTTTTCTTAAAACGGCCTCATATCTGTTTAACAATAAGAGAGAATAATTTATAGATATCGTATTACAATCATATATGTCTAGTAATAAGAAAGACGATTAATAGGTACTGTAATACAATAGGTTTAATGACGCACGTTTTAGATGTTCTCTGAATTTAAGTAAAATAAAGGATTATTGTATATAAGCGCGAACCACGTTGTGTTAGGTAAGTATTAGTTTGAACTTAATCCTAATAAACGTTCGATGTACATAAATTAATGTAAAGATAAATTTCCTTACGTAATATAGATGTGTTGATAAATAAATTACCAGTAAGATTAATGCTATAATTGTGTTTAATTCGTTGTATTAAATTAGTCCCTACAAATAGTAATTAAATTAATTTTAAAGTAAACAAGACTGTAAATATTTGTGGTTGTGAAGAATAGTCATTACACATGTATTTATTGGAAATGAATGCTAAAGGACAATTAAAGAACTTGTTATAATATTAAGTTTTAGCAAAAAACTCTCTCTGGCGTATTTAAGTAAAAAAGTGAAGGGTTATAATATTTTAATAAATAAGTTAGAAATACTCCGACGTTCCCTGCGTGTCAATTTTCATTTGCCTATAGATGTAAGCGTGCAAGGCCAGCCGTTACCTGTATAATTTAATATATTACCCGTGTCCAATAATTTATGGTTTTCGATTATTTATTTGACAATGAAATTACAGGGTTCCCTATATTAATATAATTGGGTATTGTCTGTCATTGAGTTGCAGAGATTGCATGACAACAATGTATACTAAAAAATCAACATGACAACAAAAACCGCATATATAGATGTGATACTAGACGTCTTCGTCTTCGATTTAATTAACCTTTGAAAACTTGATTGGTTGGTAACCTTAATATAATCTTTTTAGAGAATAGGTATACATTTTTTTTTGGAATTGCATGTCAGTTACATATTTGTTGTATAGCATAAAAAATTACGTTAATAATGGTTAAGAATGTTACAAGTTTGTCCACACGATTTTCGGTATGTAGTGGTTTTTTTGTAGTTCAACACCTAAAAATATTGCATGATGATTTTGTGTAAGATTATATTTTACATTCGTCGATTAGTTCGTGACAATACATGTATCGGTATGACATACACCTTGTAAAATATTTATCCAACATCACTTGGACAAAACTATAATTTTTAAATAAATACCCTATAGCTGGTTAACGAAGTAACTATATCGGCTCGCATGCACAGCAGTGTTGAAGAGAATTTTGACAATATTACTTAACTTGTATTCGTTCGTTTTTATATTGTGCATAATATCTTAAAGTATAAAATTTTGGATATGGTTAAACGCCTTACTAGGATTGTTTTTGCAGGAACATGTACTAATTACATTAGCCATTGATAAAAGGTCCCCCCATTCGTATCGACGAAAACGTGCCTTAAGGCTAAGAACGTAATTTAATTTTTATAAAATCAGTACATAGAGGTTTCAGAGGGCGCTGATTTCAAATTTGACATTATTTTTCAAAAAACAAAATGGTGATCTTAAAATTAAAAAAATTAATCGTTTTTATAAAAATTGGTATTAGGTGGTTTCGAGGTCGCTGATTTTGAATTTTAAATTAATGACAAAATGATTTTTCTACTATTTTTATTGAATATTTTTCAGTGATAATAAATAAACATTAGTGTAAATACGACGTACAAATAACATTAATATAGACACACACAATAAATTACATTGGTATAAATACGGATTATAAATAACATTAATATTCTACGTCAGAAGAATGTTCAGATTCGTCTTGACTATGTTGCAGTGGTGAAATGTACAAATTTGATTCTTCGCGAATGGGCGCTATTAGCAAATGAATTACCTCGGATTCTAACGATTTCATTCGTTTCAACGGCAATTTCCGTAAGCTTGATAGCGGATCTGACGAAATCAAAAGCCTCGAAAAGCATCTTCCATATTTTGAACACGACTAGTTTTCCGAGCAGTCTTGTTGATGCTTTTTTATAAATTTATTACATGATTTTTGCGAATCTTCAGACATTTGTCCAATTGGCAAAAGCGATGCTTGAATTATGTTTGCGCTGTGAATTAACCGTAGTTGTCATATTAAACCACGGATATAAATGTGCAGATAGACGGTCTGTTTCTAAGCAATATTCTTCATATTTGAAACATCGATTTGAAAACCACAAGTAATTACTGGTAAAATAACAAAATCTAGTAATCAACTTATCGTCTATTCCCGGTATTGATGCAGAAATCGTTGAATTTCCGTCATTTGTATTCCCATGTCCCCCTTTCGGTTGATCAACCAAGAGTCCCAGTTGTTGATGAAAACTTTTCTGGATATTCTATTTTGAGTTTTAATGCGTTCTTTGTCTTTGCCGCGATATTGCCATTTTTTAACGTCCAATTTATAGGAAACGTGCAAGAGACACTCGGAAAAACGAATCCATACATATAAATTTGAAATACCAAACTGCAAATAATCGTCTTTAATTTTTTTCTTTAATACGTCATCTATATTATTAAATTGCGTTGAAGTGCACTGGCATAGATAGCATCTCTGACTATATGATGTGCTAGTCAATGAATTGCAAACGTTGCCATTGATCATTGTCAATGCTAGTTTATATGTTGTATTAATTTCTTTTCAACAATTGTTTGCAGCGGAGTAACGTTGCGCTATTGCGCTCTTGCTCTTTGATATTATCTACTTCTAGCCTCGTACATTCAGCAGTTTCGAGCAAAAATTGAATTTGAAATCCTGATAAAATCGAAGGGAGAAGGCCGAGGATTTTTCAAAATAATAATTTTCTATTTTGTAGATTTATCATCACATATCATCTGAAGTGGTACAAGCGAAATGAAGAATATGTTCGCGTCTGTTTTATTGCCATCAATCAGTATGATTATCGAATTTTTGTTTGAATCTCAGTAGATGCAGAATATCGGTTGAGAGCACTTGCATTCTCTATCTTCACCTTCACCTCCACCTCCACTTACACATCCACCTTCACATCCCACCATCTTCACCTCCACCTCCACACACCTCCACACACCTCCACCTCCACATCCCTCCATCTCGACCTCCACCTCGAAAAATATTCTGCACCTTCACATCTCTCCACCTCCAACTCCACATCCCTCCACAGTTTTTAGAGAAATATTTTAATTTATCCTCGTTCCCTCTAATAGAATTTTCTTTGTCTAACACATCTTTGTATTGTTTCCGTATCGCCGTAGTTTTTCCATGTAGTTCACTTTCGCCTTATTGCATCCATTTCCTCTTATTTCAGCTGTCATTTCTCCCACTTACAGCGCATGGTGCGCATAATGGGGTAATTTCTTTTAGCGTAAAGAGATAGAGTTGGCTACCGATATTTACGCGTGTCTTACAACCTCGGGGCAAATATTAGGTGTATTAACCAAACCCGATTCCGAAATAATTATGTCTTTTGGGATTGTAGAATATGCTGCTGTAGATTGGGTAGAATATGTACTAACTGTTTTATTGTAGCACCTGCGTAAAATTTCAGCTTTATCTTGGCTGTCTTCTTCTTATTCTATCTCCAAGTAATTTACAGATAAATAGTTAAAACTAAAAGTCGCAAGCGCATACTTTATGAATTTTTTCGTTTCTTCTGGTTTTTATACAACTTAATTTGCAAACCGTTCAACTTTCTAAAATAAGCGTACTACTAAAAATATAATTATTTTGCAGATTTTCGATTAGCTTCCTCCACATATTTGCAAGTTTCACCCTGTAGAAAATACATATAGGGTTTGTATACTTTCTGTTAATACTTTCCGGACCTTCTTTCGCAATAACATATTTTGCTCTTCGCGCCATTTTGTTTTCGCTTTATGGTAGAAATAGAAGTTTAGCTCTCACTCTATGCCTAGAAGATACAAACTTGAGAACTTACCACGTTGGCAGATTAAAAAGTCACATATCTCTTTTTAAACAAAGAAAATGTACCATTATTTTTTAATTTGTCGGTGTAATCCACAACGTCGCCCCTTTTAACTAGCATTATATTATCGGAAAAAGGTTCTGTAATTGGTTTGGGTAAGTCGTTGCCTTCTAAGAGTTTTTTTTCTTTGGTATAGTTAATGCTTCCAGTTTCGGTGATTAAGTACCGAACACATCCGAACAAATACTCCCTGTATGTTTGTTGTGGCTTGTTTAGGATTCTTCTTAATCTTCTTTGGGAATTAAACCACTCATAGTATATAAAATCCACTTTATTTACTTGGATCGAAACGTAAATAAAGTAGATTTTAAATACTATGAGTGATTTAATTCCCAAAGAAGATTAAGAAGAAAAACATCCGAAGGAAATTATGGAGTAGGTAGGGAAACTAATATGAAAGATAAATCCAATAGAGCGTGTTACATTCATTTTCGTAAATAATTGATTAGTTTATATGCAATAATTTTTAACTTTAATTCCTTTGGCATTAAACATGAAAATTAATTTCGTAAATTAAAATAACCCTTTCGCGTGTTTAAAATTGTATTGTAATTAATAATAAACATCCTATATATGTTACTTGATCAATCTTTCTGCTCATTAGAAAAATAAATATCCTTTCTAAGAATTCCTTAACGTGGAATTTACGCCATAATTAGATAGGCGTCTTTCCAGGTATTCAATAATTAAGGCTGGTGTGTTTTCCCTTTTTAAAGAATTCGGCGAAATTGTTTCAATAAATTAGGGTTTTCCTGTTTTATTTCCTTGACGACAAGTATACTTGAGCTTTGGTGCTTTAGCTAAACAAATTTAATAATCACTTTCTGTTCGAATAGCAACAAGAAAACATCCGTCCTGCTTTGCTTCGTTCCGTTTTTTCGTTATGCGAATTTCTGGTACGCATTATCTAGCGTAGTTAGTATTTAGGGTTTATAAAACGGTACTTTTCGGTTTTAATAAATTAATCTATTGTTCGTAATTATTCTAGCTTCCTGCGGGGGACACGTTAATTCCTTGAGCTGTCGTTTCTTTTGGTAATGGGAGGTCAAACGCGTTTTCCTGGGCGTAGGCCTATCTACTCGCTCGCGTGGCCCAGCGACTGAGTCAACCTCGACGTCAGCAACTTGAGGGTGAGTTTTTCTTTGTATTCGCTTCTTGCTTTGGAACCAGAACGTCTGGGGTTTTACCGTTCAAATATGGCATTTCTAAATTTAATTCTTATATATGAAAATTATTGAACTATTTTGGTATTTACTGCTCTTTTATTACTGCCGTACTATTTGTTCATAAATTACTAAAAATATACTACTTATTTATGTAAAAACAGTTTAAAGACTTGCTGGCACATTTGAAAATGTTGTTGCCATTATGTTTGTAAATATAGGTTAAGGTTATACGTACGATGATCTAGAGCTGTGGTTTTTAGGGTTGCGTTTGGTTCTTTCTTTTTTTTTACTAATTACTGTCAGGGGGTAATTACCTACAAACTACAGCTCGCCATTTTCATGAATAATTTTTTTACTGTGTTCTGTAAATATTTTGTTTAATTATAAGTTCTTTTTTCCGTTGTATGTTTTGTACTAAGTGTGAATGAGTGTGAATGAGTGAGTGTATATATCTTTTTTCTCAGGCTTTCTTTTACATGCTTATACGTATAATACCCCGCCCACTCGCCGACTGAGCCCGGTCATACTTACTTACTTCTTTATTTTTCTTGGTTCTTTTTTTTAGGTTACGTCAATGCACGTAGCAAGCGTAAACGCATTTGAAAACGCTACGATACATGTACTTTTTAGAATCAACCGAAAGTTGTTGAGAACACCTCCAAAGTCGGCGACGGCCAGGAGTACGGTCCACCCAAGCCCCGGCGCGTACACCCGGTATGACCCGGCGCGTGCCTCGACGAATGCGCAATAGAGGCCCCATTTCAGCATGCCAATTGGCATGCCAAAACCCCGTTCTGGCACCCCAACACCAATAATTCCCGACAACTTAAACTATAATCCCGCAAGTATATCAAATACATAGATGCATTTCGGAAGTATAATTTTTCATCTTTCAACAAAAGTTATTTTAACGGACAATACACATTTTCTGCCATATAACAGTTTAAAATCGAGCTCCCGGACAACCGATAAAAAATCGATTGTATGATTCTATGATTCCCTATATGTTTGTTAAATATACGTTAAGTATTATGTCATTTTCGCCTAGATTTCGACAAAAAAATTCCAAACTTTTAATTCCGTAATTTAATCTTCGTTTATTCGAGTTACACATTTATATTTATTACGTTAAACGATTTTTAGTTCTCCAATATTAAACTTATACAGTCTATTTCTATCACTATCGAATACTAACTTACATAAGTAATATGCCATTTATACTCTATAGAGCAAGAGTCGAAGGATATCGAAGGCATACGAACAAAGTCAAAGATTATGTTGGAAACGAAAGTGTGGGGTAAATCCACCAGAACGCAAGCATAGCAATAAATCGCCGTATACATTTTAGGAGAATCCCAAGAATGTCGAAGACAACCGAACACAGTTGGGAATTGGGCGGGGAAAACGATAGTAATAAGACGAATTTTGCATGTAAACACGCAAGCTCAACAAAATACTGTATTTAATACACGCACTTTATACCAGTCCTCTTTATTCCTGCTGATACATTTTCGGTGGTTCCTCAACAAATTTCTTAATTAATGTTTGTTTGCCGCACCTTACGCCATACCCATGGAATGTGCATACTTCACGTTACCAATTGTCCACCCTTCTATCTAACAATCTGTTTACGCTCACAGGTTTTGACTTTTACGTCATGTCCAGCTGACACAAATTTTTGAACACGTACCACGTAAATAACTATTAAATGCTGCGCATATTTCTTTCTTAACAAGAAATTTATCATTTCTGGTATTAATTTACCTCAACACCATTTACAATTTTGATGACTTTAACCAAACTTTTTTCCAAGGTGTTTACCATATCTTTGAGGCTAATTATATTTAACGTTGTTATATTTATTTTTGACCAGTGTTTATTTTCTGCATAACAATCTTCTTATTACGTAGGAATTCAAATTATACAATAAATCAATTCGCTTATAATACTTTAACGACTTAACTCGTAGCGCTACTAAAACCAGATTTCCTCACTTTTTAAAAATTTCTGTTTAATACAATAAAAATATATATAGAAACTGTACTTGCTTAGTAAGTCGATTACCTTTAGAAACCGCCTTAATGAATCTGATAACATTTGAGTATGAACAATATATGATACAAAAATAAATCTATCTTAGATTAAAATGAATGTAGCCTATACATTATATTTGTTAAAGGAAATTGCCTAACCCAATTGGTGGGATTTACTTATAGAGAACTTGTTAAAATGAAATATGATTATAAGCATTTCCAAAGTACGTCACACGGTTCTTCATATCATCTGGTGTTGCTGCAGGTGTATTATAAACCATTCCTTTTACATAAACCTATTAAAATAAATTCGGTGAAGTCAATTCGGGTGATTTAAAAGAGCAATCCTGTGAACTATCTCTTCGAATCTACCGATTTTGCAACTTAACATTTACAAATTCTCGGAGATTGTGATGGGTTGATGGATATGTAGGAAGCTCAATCCATTTGAAGCCACATCTTTGCCCGCATGTCTAAGGGAATATCGTGTAATTAGACTGGAAGCCGACTTATCCAAATATTCAAAAACCAATGTTTTGTTTAAATGTTCTTCAAAAACAATAAGGGTAAATTACATGTGGGCCGATTATTCCGCCCCACACATTTACTGACCACCTGTGCTGATTATTAATTATTCTAAATTGATGCGGATTACAATCAGAATAATAATTAAACTTTCGTTTATTAACAGATCCATTGCTGTGAAACGTGCATTCGTCATTCAATAGAACAAAATTAATAAAGTGTTCATTTTTTGCCACTTTGCTTGACGCCGACCCAACTCATCACTCAAAATCGTTTTCGGAAAGTTCTTAGTGAAATTGAATTTTATAATCATGGAAACAATGTTTATTAAGAATTCTTGAAACGCCTATTTGGCTAACGTTGTGCTTTTTTTAATATTTGGTTTTGTCTTATTTGGAGATTTTCTATTACAGAGGCAATAACCGAAAATTCAGTATCTTCGATTTCTGTCAAAAGTTTTATTGTGGTGGGTTTTTCACACTGAACATTCCCTTTTTGTTTAAATGTGGCCAACGGTCATATAACACAGGTTTATCTAAATGATTTCTGTTAGGAAATCTTCCAGCGTACCCTCGTGATGTTAGAAACCAGTTCTGCAGACATCTCGAAAGGTAAAAATTCTGCCTATCCGTTCTTCTTTTTGAAAAACCTTCATTTTTTTAACGATGAAAAGAACAGAAACCTCAAACTTGCACTACATGATGATTTACAAAAAATCACTCCTGTAAACAAATAACTGACAGCTATCATACTAATTCTGACTTGTCAAAATAACAAAATTACATGGGTGACTATGGAATTTATTAAAATCAGTTTGCATTCAAAAAAATGTGCGTTTCAATGGAAACGTAAACAGTTAGCTATAAGAAAGTATATTAGTATTCGATAGACAACCAAAATTTACATCTTATGTTGACATAAAATACAGGGTGCTTTTTGGACATAATTTGAATTGCTTCTTACGTTCAATTCCTAAATTTGCATCTATCAAATACCCTTCGTTGATAAATTATTACCAGTTTAAATAAATATCCTAATTCGCTCTTTTTGACTATTTTCAAAGTTATACCTATAATAGATAAAGCACATTATCCTATCAGTTTATTCATAAAGCAGTTTGGTTTCTCTATTCATATTAATTTCTTATCACCTATACTACAATTTAGTATACAAATTATTGTCCTTATCAACGCCTGGTAATTTCTTGTTTTAACGGTATTACCTTATGTTATCAGAGTAGAGATTCTAAATTGTTCTGTTGGGAATTAATTCATTTTACTTTGTACTTTATTACACGTTGAACAGATCCTCTTACACAGTTATTAATTCTGAACGAGCAAATACACGCACATTCTTTTCTGTTTCTACTTCTTGTGTATTTGGTAAGTGAATAAAATGGTTGATAAATTACTGATTTTCATGTTTACTTTCTAGCTCGTATCGTATGGTCTTATCGTAGGACTTAAAAAGTTGTTCGTACCCAAAGCTTACGGTTTTGATTGTTATGTTCAGGTTTGATGTTGGACTATATGGATTGCTAACTACTCACAATTCTTTTTGGTCTACCAGAATCCTCGAGCTACCAGGTATTGTGACTGTAAAAGAAAATGTATTGTTCCGGATCTTGGCTGGTTACTGGTATGTTAAATATTTCTTTGTCTCGTTATAAGTACGTAGACGAAAGCAGACTATTTTTTTTAAATTCTATTTTACTAGTAGTCCATACAATAAATTATTTCCCACATATATGCTAATAATTACGTAACACGTTCCTCATCAGCAGTACTTTACTATAGCTCTGATAGTTACAAATTTTAGTGTAATGTTTAATAAGTTGGAATAATCTACAATCCTTCGATTCAAATAAGTTATAGTTACTATAGTAGTTACTTTTGAGATACTCTCACATTCTTTATGCATCATTAATATTCCATTATGAACATAGTTAACATCAGTGGATGGACCCTTTTGTATAAAAATAAATATTCCATTTTTTCCTTCTTTCTATAAATGTGTTAGAATGTAATTACACGAGCTCGTTAGGGTTATTAATTATAAATTATTTTCTTTATCCTGATTGCGTCAGGGGCGTACTTGTAATATTTTACCATAACGCCAAGTGTCACAGACGCACAAACGTACTTATTGATTAGTGAACGTTCCTTAAAAGTTTATTTTGTGCTTTTACTAATCATATACATTTATTACTAACATAATTATTGATTACAAGTCTTATGATAAGCAAATAAAGTATATTTTTATTACCTATGTGTTTTAGTTGGACGGACTGGCGTCCTGTCATTAATTATTGCTTTTCTTTTGCAAGTACAAACCTTATTTTATTTCAATGGTTAACTTTCTCCTTGTTGAGTTACTTCAGTTTTAGCTTACTCCATCCCCCCACTCCCAAGCTTCGGCTGCAGCCTAGTCGGCACATCCTTTTAGTTACGGTATGAGAATACCGTGACATGCTAATATTAATCAAATCATAAAAATATTATTAATAATTTAGCGCTTTATGCGATACACAAAACCCATTTTAGTATCAGTTCACTTTAGTGAACAATACGACATCTTTGCTTTAATGAATTGCAGTCTATTTACATTACTACAGTAATACATCCTATCTTGAAAGCACTTTGCAAAGATATACAACAGCAAACTAAAATAAAGGTAACGTTCACTTGCATTTTGTATAAAATTTAAATGCACTGACAGATTTATGTAATTTATGTGCATTAAATAATAGTACACCAAATCTACATAATCAAAGTCAAGGCGTTCCATATTTAACAAAATCGTTTTAGAATACAGTATTAATTTGCTTTTAATAATAATAATAATAATAATAGCAAGTGTTTAGAATATACAGAGTGTTTCAAAGTTTATGCGAAAGACTAAGAGAATAATTGATAAGTTTTAAAATTAGATATAAATTACAACTTATAAAAAAGAGATATTTAAATACAAAAGAAAATGTACTTACAATTACGCCAGCATCACGGCAATTTCAGGGTGAGGCGGGAGTCTATGAACATGCAATTCTCTTGCAGAAGAGGCTCATGTACAAGATAATTAGACAAGATACGGAAAAGGAAATGAAGGGCCTGTTTCTGTACACCTCTCACTTTAAGGCACCGCTAAGAAGTGTTCGGTTTACTACCGGGAATGATATCCAACTCCCACTTACACCAAACAGTCATTTCTTATTGGCCGACGAATACAATGCTGCCGTTAATAATCAATCGCACAATTTCCAACAAGAAATCACATAAATATTCAAAAAAAGCGCTTAATTTAAAGTTAAAGTAATAAAAAAATACATACAAAAGTTAAATACTAAAAGAAATTTGAGACACGTCAAAGTATCACGTAGCGTAATTCCTTATTGGTGATTAAGAGGAACCCCCAAAAAGAAGTTAAAATTGAGGTTTTCATTTCTTTTTATAAGTTTAATTATGATAGAGGCATGTAATTTTGTAGTTATAGGATACAGCTACAATTAATAGATGGTTTCTCAATATTCTCTTTGTGTTACAACGAGGTGTAAAACTAACCAACCTTTTTTTATATCAGAATTTTTTATGGGGTTAAATTTTGTAAATTAAAATTTTTTGAATTGTTCCTTCATTTCGTAACCTTTTCACTTCTCGCTCTTTTCCTAGAACTAATTGTTTCTGAAAAATCGAATAAAATCCAAGAGCATGCATGGAACCTAGTGTCTAATTATAATTAATGTTATAAGTAAGAGGCTACTGCCACATTGGCCGTTTGTTTTGATGTAATATGTTTCGGCTTGTAAGAGTTTTAAACCAACCATACTTCTAACTTACTAACCAATAGGCACACTGCATGCAAATAAATAAAATGCACGCATAAAAGACCTCTTAACTAAAAAATGGACGCGTCCAACGCTCCTCAAAATACGAACAAAACCGTTTAAATTTAAAATATAAACAAACCTCAGTATAAAAAGAGCTCCAAACGTTAAAACAAATCACTTATTGGTGTTTTCTTTTTAAGAAAGCCACCTAACATCTTGAAGGGAATTTAAGAATAGTACATGACGGAAGCCTTCAAGCTCCTCGTGCATGAAGAATTTTCTTTCAGATTAGCTCGTTGTGACCATCAAATCTAAATGTATAAAATGAAGTAAACTTTTATAACCACAATATCGACAAAGAATTCTACCCCAGCTTGAACCGAATCCATTTTCAAAGTCACGCCAACAGGACCGACTTCAAGAGCACGTGACTACAACGAACACGCCTGGGTTAGAAACATTCTGCCATCAGCCCGCTTTCTACTACTACATTTGATTTTCCAATGTTTCACCTGAAAGCACTACATTGGCCAGGGAGCAAGTTTTTTTTTTACCCACAAAATTTTGGATTTTGCCAAACCCTTGCTGTTCAAAGATGGTAGGGATCTTTAACGTACGTGTCAAGACTTACGCAAAGGACCTCCATTTTACCTCTAATCTAAACGAGGACGTATTTCTATAAAAAATGCTCGTCTAACATTTTTCAAGCGGACCGTGTCGGGATTTGTACCATGAACTTTGCATACAGTAGTCACGCACTTACTAACTACACCACGGAGTCCCTTTCAATTTCTACCAACCAAAAAAGCTGCCGTACGCCAGCGACATCCCATCAGTCGTTAGGTACTGAAATTATGCCAATCCGACTGCAATCACCGCTACGAGGTGCCGTATTACATTCAGGGTAATCCGAGCCAGGGTCACTTACAATCATGGACATGTTCACCTACACGACACCAAACCCAGGTTTTCGTCGTAAAACCGCAACATCTGATTCTTCTTCATAGAAACACGTCCAGCAATTTTACAAACTAAAGTACTTTTTGTTCTAGTGTTAAAGATTTGGAAATATTTCTTGTCTGTGTAACTCATTTAATGTCAAAGTCCAATGAACTCATACCAATATTTTAACTTCTAAATACATGTCAGCTCTGTTAATACGAAGCATTAACAAGGTGACCCCAGACAATCCAGAACACCATATTGGCGACCGTCGATGTGATCATCCAAAAAACTAATGCTATAGAATTGATAGCGGTTAATTTAAGTGCTTAAAGACAATTAAAACCGGTTAAATTGACCGACCAAGTGATAATGGTTTTCGTCCGAATTCCACTATTCTGGATTCGCTAATCAGAACTGTGAAATTCGGATGGGTCATCGTGTTAATAATTCGTATTGACAGAGCTAACATGTATTTAGAAGTTAAAATATTGGTATTAACTCATTGTACATTGACATTAAATAAGTTACACTGGCAATAAATATTTACAAATCTTCACCACTAGAACCAAAAGTACTTTAGTTTGTAAAATTGCTGGACGTGTTTGTATGATAAAGAATCTGATGTTGCGGTTTTACGACGAAAACGTGGTTTAGGTGTCGTGTAGGTGAACATGTCCATGATTGTAAGTAACCCTGGTTCGGGCTACGCTGAATTTAATGCGACACCTCGTTGCGGTGATTCCAGTCGGATTGCCATAGCTTCGGTACCTAACGACTGATGGAATGGCGCTGGCATATGGCTTCGTGGCGTAGTTGATATGTGCGTGAATACTGTCTGCACGGTCTCGGGTTCAAATCCCGACAAGGTCCGCTTGAAAAATGTTAGGCGAGCGTTTTTCATTAAACTACGCCCTCGTTCAGATGGCAGGTAAAATGGAGGTCCTCTGCGTAAGTGTTGACACGTACGTTAAAGATCCCTACATTCTTTGAACAGCAAAGTTTTGGCAAAATCCAAAATTTTGTAGGATAAAAAAACTCGTTTCCTGGCCAATGTAGTGCCTTTGGGTGAAACATTGGAAAATCAAATGTATGAGTAGAAATTAAAGCGGACTGATGGCGGAATGTTTTTAGACCTGGCGTGTTTAATGGGGTTGCGTGCTCTAGAAAGCGGTCCTGCTGGCGTGGCTTTGAAAATGGATTCGGTTTCAAATGGGGTAAAATTCTTTGTCGATATTATGGTTATAAAAGTTTACTTCATTTTATCTCGTTAGATTTAGTGGTCACAACGAGTTAATCTGAAAGAAAATTCTTCGCGCACGAGGCGCTTGAGGACTTACACTTACGTCATGTACTCTTCTTAAATTCCCTTCAAGATGTTAGGTGGCTTTCTTAAAAATTGAACAACAATAAGTGATTTGTTCTAACGACTAATGTGGCAGTAGCTTCTTATAACATTAATTATAATTAGACACTAGGTTGCATACATGCTTTTGTATTTTATTCGCTTTTTCAGACACTACTAGTTTTAGGAAAAAATGCGACGATTGAGAAGGTTACGAAATAAAGGAATAATTCAAAAATATTTTTAATTTACAAAATTTAGCCTCATAAAAAATTCTGATATAAAAAAGTTGATTAAGTTCACACCTCGTTGTAACACAAAGAGAACATTGAGAAACCATATATTAATTGTAACTGTATTAATAACTACAAAATTACACTTCTCTATATTAATTAAACTTATAGAAAGAAATGAAAGACTCAACTTTAACTTCCTTTTTGGGGGCTCCTCTTAATCACCAACCAGGAATCACGCTACGTGACATTTTGACGTGTCTCAAATTTCGTTTAGTAATTAACTTTTGTGTGTATTTTCTTATTACTTTAAGTTTAAATTAAACGCTTTTGACTGAACATTTATGTGATTTCCTGTAGGAAACTGTGCGACTGGACTATAAACGGCAGCATTGTATTCGTCAGCCAATAAGAAAAGACAGTTTAGTGTAAGTGGGAGTTGTATATCATCCACGGTAGTGAACTGAACACTTCTTAGCGGTGCCTTAATGTGAGAGGTGTGCAGAAATCTAATTTTAAAACTTAACATTTATTCTCTTAGTTTTTCGCATAAACTTAATAACACTGTATATTTTAAACATTTGCTATTATTATTATTATTCATCATTTTGTTTTCGACCTTACTTAAGGTCGGTTTGACGCAGCTCTAACTTATTTTCTATTCTGTGCTAATCTAAAAAGCTCTACATACCCTTCACAAACTAAATTTCTAATAATATGACTAATATAGTTTGGTCTAGGTCTTCCTATATCCTTCTATCTTTTTCCTATCGAGCTGGCTCTACATAGATATTAGCAACGTGATGGTTGTTAAAGAACTCTAACATGTTTACATGATTACCATTTATAAGGAAATGAAATATAACCTGGTTATCCGCTTCAAAAAGGAAAAGTGTTAAATTATATGTTATGGTAAGGCTTAAGCAACGAATGCTGCCAACATGCCAGACCGCTACCTAATTGTGAGTTATGTCATGGTGACGTTTATTAAATTATATCTTATGTTAAGGCTTAAGCACGAAACACTACCAATGTGCCAGACCGCTACTTAATTATAAGTTATGTCATGGTGACGTTTCTTAAATTATATGTTATGGTAAAACTTAAGCAACGAATCGCTACCAACATGCCAGACCGCTACCTAATTGTGAGTTATGTCATGGTGACGTTTATTAAATTATATGTTATGGTTAGGCTTAAGCAACGAATCGCTGCCAACATGCCAGACTGCTACCTAATTGTGAGTTATGTCATAGTGACGTTTATTAAATTATATGTTATGGTAAGGCTTAAGCAACGAAACGCTAACAATACGCCAGACCGCTACCTAATTGTGAGTTATCTCATGGTGACTTTTATTAAATTATATGTTATGGCAAGGCTTAAGCAACGAAACGCTAACAACACGCCAGACCACTACCTAATTGTGAGTTATGTCATGGTGATTTTATTAAATTATATGTTATGGTAAGGCTTAAGCAACGAATTGCTGCCAACCTGCCAGACCGCTACCTAATTGTGAGTTATGTCATGGTGACGTTTATTAAATTATATGTTATGGTAAGGCTTAAGCAACGAAACGCTACCAACATGCCAGACCGCTACCTAATAGTGAGTTATATCATGGTGACTTTTAATAAATTATATGTTATGGTAAGGCTTAAGCAACGAATCGCTGTCAACATGCCAGACCGCTACCTAATTGTGAGTTATGTCATGGTGACGTTTATTAAATTATATGTTATGGTAAGGCTTAAGCAACGAAACGCTACCAACATGCCAGACCGCTACCTAATTGTGAATTATGTCATGGTGACGTTTATTAAATTATTTGTTATGGTAAGGCTTAAGCAACGAAACGCTACCAACATGCCAGACCGCTACCTAATTGTGAGTTATGTCATGGTGACGTTTATTAAATTATATGTTATGGTTAGGCTTAAGCAACGAATCGCTAACAACACGCCAGACCACTACCTAATTGTGAGTTATGCCATGGTGACTTTTATTAAATTATATGTTATGGTAAGGCTTAAGCAACGAATCGCTGCCAACCTGCCAGACCGCTACCTAATTGTGAGTTATGTCATGGTGACGTTTATTAAATTATATGTTATGATAAGGCTTAAGCAATGAAACGCTACCAACATGCCAGACCGCTAACTAATTGTGAGTTATGTCCTGGTGACATTTAGTTAACTGATTTTTATTTTTTTTTTGTTTTGTTTTCGAACTTACTTAAAGTCGGTTTGACGCAGCTCTAAATTCTTTTCTATTCTGAGCTAGTCTAAAAAGGCCTACATACCCTTCACGACCTAAATCTCTAATAATTTGACTAATATAGCTTTGTCTAGGCCTTTCTACTTTATTTTTATTTGGTAGTCTATAATCTAAGACTTTACTAAATAGTCCCTCGTGTTTTAACTGGTGCTCTATCGTTCTATCTCTCCTGACCTTCAATTGCTTCCACATACAGGGATCCTCACCTATCCTTCTATAAACTTCCTCGTTTGTTACTCTATCTGTCCAACTAATCTTTAACATTCTCCTATAACACCAAGTTTCAAAAGCTTCTATCTTTTTCTTATCTACTACTTTAATTGTCCAAGTCTCACTACCGTATAGTAGAACGCTCCATACGTACGACTTTAAGAAACTTTTTCTATTATCTAAACTAATACTATTAGCTATTAGTAAGTTTTCCTTTTTTAAAAATGTTTTCTAGCTTGAGCTATTCTAGCTACTATATCCCTTCTGCTACGTCCATCCTTTGTAATTATACTACCTAAATAGCAAAATTCATCTACCTCCTCTAACTCGGTATTACCTATTTTTAATTTTGGTTTAGAACTAGGCTGTAACTCACTTGTCATTATCTTTGTCTTTACTGAGTTAATTCTCATACTATAGTTACTCTGCAGTATTTCCTCTAAAATATTTAAAAACTCTCCTAACTCTTTTCTAGACTCTGCTATAATGGCTGTATCATCCGCAAAACGTAACATGTCTATTTTCTGTCCCTGTACACTAATACCTATCTCTTTTCTCTCTCTAGCTAAGTTTAAAGCTTCCTCAATATAAACATTAAAAATCAAGAGAGACAGTATACAACCCTGTCTAACATCATTTCTAATCTTAGCTTCCTTTTCTATTTCATCCAATCTAATTACTACGCTTTGGTTTTTATATAGACTGTAAATAATTTTTCTATCTCTATGAGAGATTCCTATTTTTTGCAAAACCCTGAACATAACAATCCAATTAACCCTATCAAATGCTTTTTCTAAATCTACAAACGCGAAATGAGTCTTTTATTTTTTGTAACCTTTTTTCGATAATTACCCTAATCATAAGTATCGGTTCTCTAGTCCCTCTGTCTTTACGAAAACCATATTGGTCTTCGCCTAAATAATTCTCAGTCAAAGCTTCTACTCTATTTTTAATTATTATTGTTAGTATTTTGGAAGCATGAGAAGTTAAAATTAACCGTTCTAAAATTCTCACACCTATCAGCTTCCTGACTTTTTTGGGATTGGGATAATAATATTTTTTTCGAAATCTATTGGAACCTCACCTGTGTCATATATTACTTTTACTAGTTCATATAATCTGTCTAAAGTTTTCTGACTTGCATATTTTATTAATTCTGCGGGAATATCGTCTATCCCTGGCGCTTTATTTAGTTTAAGATTCCGAACAGCTCTATCAAATTCCTCTCTTAATATTGAGAACCATATTTCTACATCCTCTTCTTAGTCGTTCTCTAACTCATCCATATCGTCTCCCTTATATAAATCTTCTTAATATATTTTCAATCTATCTGCTACCTCAACTTTATTTATTAGAAGCTCATTATTCTCGTCTCTAATATTATTATTAAAAAAAATTAATATTATATTCTAAAACGATTTTGTTAAATATTGAACGCCTTGACTTTAATTATGTAGATTTGGTGTACTCATAATTTAATGTACATAAATTATATAAATCTGTCAAAGCATTTAAAATTTATACAAAATGCAAGTTATTTTAGTTTGCTGTTGTATATCTTTGCAAAGTGCTTTCAAGGTTGGATGTATTACTGTAGTAATCTAAATAGACTGCAATTCATTAAAGCAAAGATGTCGTATCGTTCACTAAAGTGAACTAATACTAAAATGTGTTTTGTGTAGCGCTTAAAGCGCTAGGCTATTAATAATATTTTTATGATTTACTTTACATTAGCAATTCAAATTATGTCTTTCAGATTCAGATATAAATGCCGACGCAAGAAATTCTTTTAAGGTGTCAACCATTTAGGTGTAGTTGCCTTTACCGTTAAAGTTAGAATTTTTGACTAAATAACCGGTAATAATATGATAAAATTTGTCAGGTTTTGGACTTCAACTTTTCAATCTTTGTCTCACGATATTTAAGCTATTGCAACTAGGCGAAGCTAATCGCTTACTATTTTTGGTCAGAAAAATACCTAAAACAAATAGAAATCTCTATTAGTAGTAAAACTATGCGACTATGAACCCAAAGTAGGTCAGTAGATTAAACTGGTTGCAAAGTCAATGTTACTATGGACCCAATCGACTAAAACAACGTGACTATGGACCTGAAGTAGGTCATTCAAGTAAGAGTGTAATACTTTGGTCCCAAAGTCTATGCGACTATGAACCCAATGTAGGTCATTGGTCGACTAATAGCTGCATTAATTTAGAGCCAAAGTAGATCAGTCGACTTGAAACTGCTGCTGGTTCAAATACAGTTGCATAATTTTGGTATCCGCTTAGTTAGCAGTATATAGGCAAGGTTGCATAAATAGAGGAAAAGGGGAAAGTGCTGCGCCGATAGTATTTATTTCTGATTGAATAAGCAAAATTTGTTTTCAAAATGAAGCTTTAATTTGTTCGTCATTAAGATAAGAAGTGTAATTTAAGCATCATAAGTATGGATTTCGGCCATTTTAACAAAAGTACCTGGATTAATTGGGATTAAGGAGATGATATAGATATGCTAATTATAGGGAAGGACCAATTGCTTTTGTAGCAATAACAATGGCGGTGGAGCGGTTATATAATAACTAAAAACAACTACAACGAACTACGTAATAAAGGGTATAAATACCTTAAGCCTGTGCCGCTGTGGGCAATAGACGTTCACACACAAAAGCTTTCGCGGACAATCAAAAACACGCTCGTCCGGGTGTCGGTGTCGCTTTCAAAAGCTCTCATACAACCGTCTTCTGCAAGGGTTCGAATGCGACTGTATTCTTCAACGCACTTCCACTGTCGGTATATAAAATGTTTCACTGAAAACTGTAGGATGCACGCACTGATGGTATTTATTGTCACAAATACCGAATTGTTCGATGATGACGTAACAGTACCTACCGCAAACCATTCACACATTGTAAAAACCTTATAGTGAACCAAAAGTATAAGGTTTTGAAAATGGAATCAATAAAAACAAAATTTGATCGAGTAATCATAGAAACAAAGAAATTTAAATGTATTTTACCGCTACGGAACTTTTAATATATCCAAGCCAATGGAATTAAGAAGTTAAACGATATTGGTCCAAACAAAGATGTCTACATAACCAGTAAACGTTCTACAGGAGTCACTGTCAATATAGAATTTTCCAAGTAATGTGAAATGAAAACAGACGAAAGAAGAACACAATGTATTTTTCTTTATTGTAATTTATAAAATATAATTAGAAAATATAATGTTATATACTCTAGAATAGACATACTATAATTCACCTAAGTTGTTTATATCTTCGTTTTCCAAATGAGCAAGCACCCCAAATATAAAGCACAGTCCCAACTCACTCCAAACTTTTTTCTCTTAGCAATAAAACCTTTCGCTGCCTTTCTAACTCGATCCAAACTTTTCCTGTCCGTCTTGGATATGTACTTCAGGACAAAGTACTGGACATCTTTGGGCAACGTAGAAATCACATCCGTTAACCCAATCAGCAGATATCGCTTGTTCCCATTACAAATTTAATCTAATTTCATTTTTGTATTACAAAACTCCATTTATATAGATGAATTATTATGCGTGCTAACTAATCAAACAATTCTTCATGCACCACGTGCAACAATATTTATAAAACTTAAAGTGGCCAACTCTTCAACCATTAATAATCAGGAATAAATTTTCTAATTATTGAAAACGTCCATTGCTTTTTACCGGGACCTCAAAACTGATTGCAATCCGGCGACACCATGGCATCCGGATTGAAGTTTAAATGAATCCACTAGAGTCAGACATTAAATATTCTTTAACATACAACCTTCTAAATAACAAATGCTACATTCACATTCCGCTTTTCTTTAACAAACAATATTTTATATGTAAACTCAAAAAAAAAAACTTTCATAAAGCTCAATATTGCTACAACGGTTTTTCTTTATAAACAATGTTTTAAGTCTAAGATCAAAATTTTATAACTACTAGATAATCACTTGCTTACACTAAAATAGAGTCAAAAAATCTCTCTTTCTAATTAGGATCTTCATTGCCAAATCCTTCCCTATTGAAAACTGGTTATTTACACACTTATAAAAATTAAGTTGGATAATTTTAATAACCCACTTTATAACGTAGCTCATCAGATACGTTCAATTATTCTTATTATATAGTGGCCAAAGTTTTTGAAGTTCAACCACCCTCAATTGCAATTATGCACTTGCGCACAAAGACTTACACAACAAAATCTTACGTAATTTAACCTACTTAAATTATAAAAAGGAATGTCTTTTTAAAAAAATTTTAAAACAATAGAATTCTAGTTTTGGTAAGTTATACTGGTCGTCTTATTTTTATATCGTAAACTTGCAAAATTGTTGATAAAATACCATCAAAATTGTATTTCAGAATTCATATACAAAGATCCTCCAAATCTTTTAAAATTAATTTCCTTAACATTAAATTCAATTAAACTTCCAAAATCATATACCAATATCCTTACATTCGTTTAAAACCTTATAATCTATTTACCATAATGCTTTCATTCAAATTGAAAATCAGCGTTATGTAATTCATCATTGTTCATTCATTTAAAGTCCAGTTTAATTATCTAATTCAAAAATCTTATTTTTTTTAGACAAACCATAATTTTCAAAATCATCTATGTGCTATTTTATACTAGCATCAGGACGTTTGAAACGTGTATTTAATACTGTCCGTGTGACGTCTTTAATGGGTATTGAAACACTCACTGCGACCTCTTTCTTTAATTAGTTACATAGTATCAAATCTTACTATTTCATAAAGTCTAGAAAGATCTAGGTCACAGAATGTGGCATTAATATCTCGAGACTACCATTAATTAATACATTTACACGCGTTATATATAATCTTCAATAATATTTCTGGCCGCCATGTCTAAGCTAGATTTAATGTTATTCCATTCTGTTTCTACTTCCTTAGTATCAGAAATTTTCCTAATATTTTTCAGCAATTCATTTTACTCTTGTTCAAATCTTTTGTGAATATCTTTATCTTTTACTTTCTCAAAGTCAAAGTGCTTTTTTCCGTTGTTTTTTTTTTTCAAATTCTTAATTTTAAAAGCGGCCTTCCTAAACCGTTATTACAAGAATGTAATTTATTTGATATCTTCTTATATCTCCTGGCATCTTCCACGTATATCGTCTTCTAGTATGATGTTGAAATAATGTGTTATAGGTATTATAGGTTGGTTAATTTCAAATTATTGAACTTGTTTTCGTCAATAATCCTAGTCCATTAAACACGCTGGCGCCCAAGATTTTTCTTTTTTCTTCCTTCCTTCTCTGTATTTTTTGTTCTCCCCATCAAGTCTAGAGTTAGTTTTTCCTCCGATTTTCTTTTATTCTACCGCCCTATTCTAATTTCTATTTTGTTGTTTCGCTTTCATTAGTGTTCCTGAAGTTTATCCGTCGGATATGTTTTAGATTGCTCTGTATTCGCAATAATTTTCTTTTGGCTTTTATCGAGTTACGGTTAGCCTGTATTTAGTTACTTTCTACCAATTTCTTTTTTGTTCGTATTCAAAATGACTTTTTTTTTGGCTTCATGCCAAGGTCTCCCAGTGTGGGAGTGGAATTTAAAATTTTCAGGTGCCCCGAACACTCTTACCGTACATGATTTTTTGAGACGGGTCGTAAAACTACGACTAACTCACCATCTGTCGGAATTGCAGTTGTTTGAGTCTGCAGTGGACTTGTTCGAGGCTAAAGCGTTACGTTGGCATCGTGGTTACCGGCATAGGTTTCTGACTGGAAGTCGTTGGCTAATTTACTGATTCAACATTTTGAACCCCCAGATTTTGCTTATAAGTTTGCTACTACTGAGGAAAATACTTTTGCTTCACATGACCGAGTTGTTAAGATTTCTTCGAAGCCTACGAGTAGATCCGATACTTCTTCCGAACGTTCTACTGTTCTTCTTCCTAGTTCTGTTTCTACTCGTCAGGTCATATGCTTTATTTGCGACAAACCTGGTCATATTTTGACACGTTGTACTAGTTCTCAAGTACTTCAATGCCATGGTTGCGGATATAAAGGAGATTCTCGCCGCAACTGCCCGAATTGTCATCCTACTACTAATAGGTCTTAGAATAATCCTTCAAATTCTGCCCTCACATTTAGCTGCCTAATTTCTCCTGCTGCTAACTCTACGTTCTCTTCTGTCCCTCATCCAGGTTATCCTGCTCCTACTATCAAAACATACCCTTCTTCAGCAAATGTAGCTTTGAACAAAATTTCTTCCGTTTCTAGTTCTACATCCTATTCTACTTCTCCTTTTGCTCGCCCTACTTATTTACTCATACCCCGGACTGTGCCTCCACCACTATTGCAACCCATACTTCAAATTAGTGACTTGCAGCTAGCTTTTCAAGAGTTTGTTCCCACTTTCTCTAATGATTATACCCAAGAAATTCCTGTTGTGTCTGCAAGCACAAAGGTCGCGAAAGTAACTATAATTTCTAATTTAGTCAGCGAAAGTCCTGTTGAAGTTTATGAACCTGTATCTTTAATGTCTGTTGCTGTTGCTGTCAAAATTTTACATGTTCCTGCTTTCTTAAATTGTTCTATTCAAGAAATTTCTGCGGTGCCCGCAATAAGAGCCGTAGCTGAAGTGACGATAATTTCTAATACGGATAGAGAGGGTCCTGTTAAGGTTAGTGAGCCCGTTGCTATAATGCCTGCTGAGTTGTCGTCCGAGTTTTATCTGATCCTGTTTTGTTATCTACTACTATTAAGGAATCAGTTTTTATTGTGGCTGAAGTTGTGTCTTTTCCTACTCCGTTGTCTAACAGTGATGCTGTTTGGTTTTGTAAGGTTGATGAAGTTCTACCTGATCCTGTTCCTTTATGTAATGTTACTGAAGTGCTAACGGATTCTGCTCCTTTTCCTTAGTTTGATATTCCTACAGCTAATACTGTTTTCTGTCCTAACTGTGATACTTCTAGTCCTTTATATAACGTCGTTGAAATGTTACCTATTTCTGTCCCTTTATCTAACGTAACTGAAGTGTGCTCTGCTTGTGTTTCTCTTCGTAAGGTTGATTCTCGTACAGTCAATACTTTTTCTCTTTCTGCCGTGGATATTCTGACAACCCATAATGTTTCTTCTCTACCGTTGACTTTCTTACCTCCGACCAACAACAAACAACTTTCTTCCTTAACTCGTTTTGAGTTTTCTATACTAGCCTTGCCACCTCCTATACCGCGTGCTACAACTACTGCACCCCCTGATGTCTCTGTTTTGCGGAAAACTGCACATAAGAGGCAGATATTTGTCTAAACTGAAGATATTGGTCGACAAAATCCTAATGTTTTTGATCTTGTTTCGTTCTTCTTCCGGCGGCGTAAACGCCTGAAGTCCAATATCTAGTTCTCGCGCCCGTTTCTTATGCCGACTTTGCTTTCCTTAGGTTTTGATTTTTGGACGTTATGATTTTGTTTTACTTCCCTGTTTTGCAGGGTTTTCTTTCGTTTTCTGGCTTTTTCTTTCATCCGTGTGGGTCCGGGAATAGAATAGTCCCATGGTACGGCTTGCCTGTCGTAAGAGACGATTACAGCGGTTCAATACATACACACACTCACACTTTATACACGCATAACACATACACACACCCCCCACACACACGCACGCACACGCACACACCTATTCATACATAACTACATTACGATTTTGTTTATTTTCTTTTGTGCAATTCTTAGGCTTTTTTGTGTTTTATACTTGGTGTTGGTGTTATTCTTTTTGGTTTTTTTCTTTTTTTCTCGTTCCTTTCGTTCCATTTTCCTTTCCTTATCCTTTTGCTGGTCTTCTTTGCTGTCGGTCGCTGGTCCGATTATGTTTCGTCCATCCACTCCTGTGGTAGGTGCTTTCTAGTCCGTTTTTCTTTCTTTGGAAGCCACGACTTAGTCGACTTTAGGACTAGTTAGCTATTTTTTTGTTTGGTTCTTCAGTTACGATTCTTGGTTACCACAGTTAATAGTACATCGTTTCTTTTACCAGCGTTCCTCCTCTCTCCCTCTCGTTCTCCCTTGTTGTTTCTTTACATCCTTGAGGCTTGACCTTTGGGTCCTGTTTTGGTTGGCATTGTTGGTTTTCTTCCTCGTTCCTTTTTTTCTTTGGAGATTAATAACCTTACTGTTTGTTTTGAGAAACATCCGTCCGTTGACAACTCCACAATGCTGAAGCCCTTCCTCCGTAGTTCTCCTTGATTACTCAATACCCGTCTTCCCTTCTTTTTTTTCTTTTTTTCTTCTTTCTCCCTTTCTATTATTGGCACTTCGAGCCGTATAAAATTTTTTTAGTGTTTTGTTGGGAGGTTCTTTTTGTTGGTTTCTTTTATTTTCGTAACGAGTTTTCTTTTTGATTGTTTGGGTTTTTTTTTGTTTGGTACTGCCCACTCCCGTACTTTTGCTTCACTACCCCGACCTTTATTGCTGGGGAGGTGGGGGGTTGTTACGTTCATTTTGGCAATGAGGTGTACCAAAACAGTTAAACCATTTATTTAAACAACGCAAAAGACCATTCGCTGTTGCTCTTCTTAAAGGAAAAAGTTTAACATATTTGCTAAAGACATCAATTATGACAAATAATTGGGTCGTGCTTCCTCTTGAAATAGGTAATGGACCCATGAAAGCAATACTGAGGGTTTGATTTGACTAGTTTGCTAAAATATTTTGCATTTCTCCATGATTACGTTTGCTAACTTCTGATTTCTGACACAATTCACAATGGGATGTAAATTTCCGAAATAAAGCTTTAACTCTATGATAGTAAAAATCTTTGCCAAATGTAAGGTAGCATTTATTCGAAACAAAATGCCCATGTTCATTGTGGAAGATCACTGTTTGATCTGACTGTTTGGGACAACTAATTTATAACCGGGCTCAGTCTGAGACCCCTTTTTAAACAATACGCCCTCATATATCAAAAACCATTTGACGTTTCCAGCACTCTCTTCTGGATTTTTCAATAATTGAGATTTAACTTTGCACACAATTCATCACAGTCTTGGTTTGACAAATAAATGTTTTATTTTTAAACATGGTTAATTTTACTGCGCTTATTTCTAATTTTTCATCAGACGGTTTGATTGCAGTAAACTCCTCACTATTAGGAAGACGAGACAATATATCCACAATCTTATTATCCTTGCCAGGACAATACTCAAATTTGACATCAAACTCTTGAATCGACAGTATCCATCTCTCCGTGCGATTATTGACAAAACGACACTTGTCTAGAAAACTCAGCGCTTTCTGATCGGATTTCAAGGTAACTCTGCGGCCCAAAATCACTATCCGCCAATGATTTAAAGAAGAAATAACCGCTAACAGTTTTTTTTTCGCATACAGAGTACCTAATTTCGGCATTGCGCAACACTCTACTATAGTAGGATATTACAACAACTTCCTTATTTTTATTTATTTGAAATAATACAAGCCCCAATAGCATATCCACTTGCATCAGTGTTAATTAGAAACTCTCTGGACATGTCTGGGTGATTCAATGCGCTAACATTTAAAAATTTTTTCCTTTACCAACTCAAAAGCACACTGTTCTTCGACCCGCCACTGCCATGTTACATTCTTACATAACAATCTATTTAACGGAATTGCATACTGCGAAAAATTCTTAATAAACCTGATGTCATAATGAACTAAACCACAAAAGGCTGTTAATGTTTTAATGTTTACTGGGGTTTTCAAGTCTTGAATTATCTTTACCTTGGCTGGATCCATTTCAAACTTGTATGGTGTTATAGAATAACCTACAAATGGTAATTTTTGTTTTAGAAGTACACATTTTCTTAGTTTAAGAGTAATATTGGATTGTCTAAATTTTTTGAAAACTATCTCTGTTTCAAATGAGGGTCAATATCGGGAGAAGTTATTAATATATCATCTACGTATGGCATTACAAAATTCATACAATCCTCACCCAAAGCAATATGCAGTGCACGTAGAAAACCTACCACACTAGTAACTAAACCAAATGGTACTCTTTTAGAAATATAAGTTTGATTGTTAAGAAAACCTAGATATTTTTAATGTTGCACTACTACTTCAACTTGCCAATATGCCCGAACCATGTCTAACGTAGACGAAATTTGGCCTGGTTTGCATCGGTAAAATACTTCAGTTGGATTGATAGGTATTACATGATCCTTTTATTTAGATATCTACAGTCAATACAAACTCTGGAAGACCCATCTTTTTTCTTCACTACAACCAATGGTGACATATTCAGTCTGGAATTTTTTTATAATACCTAAGTGAATCATTTCATTGATTTGCCTATTTACTTCATCAAAATAAATAAAGGGGCTGGGATAAGGTTTGATATAAAAAGAAGTGTTGTGCTTGACATTAATTGGGTGTTTAAAACAATTAATCTTACCGGGCCATTCCGAAAAAATATCTTGATATTTATTCAATAAATCATCTAACATGGTTCGTTGCTCGTTATTTAACATTTCATTCTCCGCACAAATTTGATCAATAACTGTTTCGGCCCTGTCCCCATTCTTTATATTATTCCTCCTATTTTTTTCAAGCTCACCATGCTTAACAAACTCTTGTGCCTTTCTATCAAAATTTAAATTAAAATCATCATCACTACACCCCCCAAATTTAAAGATACAGTATCCTCTGTTTCCTCGCAATCTCCTTGTTCGTTTTCATCTTCACAAATTATGTTAGAATTCTGATTTTTAGTAAATATTTCGTTTATTTCTTCGCTACTTCCATTTGAAACAAAATTAAATCTAAAAACCTCCTCATTTTTGATCTTGCCTTTAATAATTCTCCTTTCAAAATCAATGTTTATTTTATATTCTTCCAACCAATCGCATCCCAGTATCACATTACGACAAAGTGCCGGAACCGATAAACATACAAACTCAACAGTGATATTTTGTAATAATATTTTTAAACCAACCTGTAAGTTAATCTTACAAGTATTAGATCGAAATGCCCCTGATAACGAAACATTGGTTACGAGAAATACTGGCATCATTTTATTAGACCTTTTCAGTTCTTGAAAAAAACTTTGGAAAACACAACTAACAGTACTTCCACTATCAATTAATATATCAGACTCAATATCCTAGACTTTCCCTTTTAAAATCGGCATATAATATCTGCCTTCCTCTTTGTCATCATCACTACTATCTCCCTCCTTTCTGAGATTACTCTCGGGTAAATGATTTTCCTTTCGATTATCTTTACACAAAGTAGTATGTTCCTCATTTATTTTTGTTCTTTCATTTCGACGCGACACCACTTGCTCAGAACTAACCCAGTTATTACTAAACTCAATACAATTAGTTGATTGTCTATCTGGTTGCAATTGATCCGACAATTGCTTCCCCATCTGATTTCCATGTGACCTAGTACCCTCGTTATCGTCATTTTGGCTAAGATTTCGATTATATGGATTACAATAATGCGACATATTACCGTTATTATTCATATTTGTTGATACATGTGAACGTTCTTAATTACGGTTGTAGCCATGTGACATATCATTGTTTCTCCCATTACTATTTTGGTAACTATGCCTAACTTCGTCTGTACTATTATAGTTTTGCCTGTACGGCAGTTTTGTATTGTTTATTCCCGCATAATTGTTTATTTTGGTTAGATATTCAATAGCTTCGTCACACGATCTACAAACTGCTAAACCCATTTTAATTTCCGGAGGGAAATGTTCAGCAATAGTTTGACGTACTTGAGCATCACTTAGGGGCGGTGTAAAATATGGAGCTTCACTTGTCAATTTCTGAAAATATTCGGCCCTAGACCCATATCGATATTGCCCTAATTAAAATTCCCTAAATGCTTCTCTTTCAATGTCACTGTTCCAATATTTGTTTAAAAATAATTGTGAAAATTCGTTAAAATCATTAAATTTATTTTCATTTAAATCTGCCTGATTTGCAGCCCTCCCTAGAAAAGCTCCGACAGCAAAACTAACTCATTTATTTTTAGGTACTTCCGCTTCGCATAGATACTTTCTAATTTTTCTGACAAATGCTACTGGATGCAAATTTCCAGCAGGATTAAATTTAATCATGGGTCCCAAAGAATTCTGCCAAGATGTAAAATACTGAAAACTCATATTGTTTTCAGCAGATGCACTGTAACTAGTGGGTTCTTGTACCTGCTTTATCAACCTTTCTTTACAAAATTCAGGTTCTAATTTTCTATATTAATGTGGCTTTCAGTATCTGGTTTATCAAACGTTTTTTCTAAAGTATTTTAAATTTGAGTTTGTTGTTTTGATTGTAATTCAATTTCCTGGTTCTGCAATTGAACCTGCTGCTGAATAAAATAAAAATTGTATGCTTGTTCTTTCCCATTTCGGATGGACCTGCACCTTGTCGAAGTTCTGGATTACTAGAACAGGTGAAATGGCTTGCGTGTTCTAATGAGCCAAAGAGACACACTACAGGTCCAACCAAAGTAGTAGGGTCGTTAGTGAGGAACTAGACTAAAACAGGTCCCTAAAAGACAGCAGCGGCTCTTTCGGTACTTTGATTGGCAGAGACTATAGGGGTCGGAATGGCAGTCTAAGACACACTACCGCGATGTGGAAGGCAACGGGAAACCACCACAGCAACGGGAAACCACCACATTACCTCCCAAGTACACAGCGTACCTAAATTATAATAAAATGATGGCATTCTCTGGGGTAAAAGATTCCGGAGTTGAAATAGTCCCCCATTCGGATCTCCGGGAAGGGACTACTTCGGACGATGCGATCGGAGAGTTAAGAATAAGAATCGGGAACATTTTGCAAGTTCGAGCTTGGAATGTTAGAAGTATGAAGCAAGTAGGTAAGCTAGAGAACCTAAAAATCGAAATGAATAGGTTATCACTAGACCTAGTAGGGATCAGCGAAGTTCGGTGGCCAGAGGCGGGAGATTTTTGAAGTGGATACTTCAAAGTAATTCATACTGGAACAGAGGAAGGAAATTCGGGTATGGGGATAGTTATGCGGAAAAAGATAGGGTACTGTGTAGAAAATTACTTACAAAAGAACGAAAAAGTTCTCATGGTTAGATTACAATCTAAACCGGTAAACACAGTAATAATACAAGTATACATGCCCGCCTCTAGATACAGTGATGCAGAGGTAGAAGCGATCTACAAAGATATCGAAGACATATTAAGACATGTAAAAGGACATGAAAATTTAATAATTACGGGGGATTTTAATGCAGTGGTAGGTGAGGGTAGGGAAGGAGCGGTAGAAGGTTTATTTGGTTTAGGCACGAGAAACGACAGGGGAAATAGGCTGGTAGAATTTTGCGACAAGAACAATTTAATCATCACAAACACATTTGACATCATGCTAGAACACGATATACGTGGCAGATGCCAGGAGATATAGGAAGATATCAAATATATTACATTCTTGTTAGACAACGGTTTAGGAATCAAGTAAAAGACTGTAGAAGCTACCCAGAAGCAGATATAGACACTGGCCACGACATTGTAATTATGAAGACCGCACTTAAATTTAAAAATTTGAAAAAAAGAATTGGAAAAAGGCTCTTGGACTTAGAGGAACTAAAAGATAAAGATATTCAAGAAAGATTCGACAAAAAGTGAAATGAATTGCTTAAAGATATCGGCAAAATATCTGATACTACGGAAGTAATAACAGAATGGAATAACATTAAATCCAGCCTAGATATGGCGGCCAGAGATATTCTGGGGTATACGCAAAAAAAAGAAACCATGGATAACAAAGGATATCCCGAATTTAATAGAAGAAAGACGAAAATACAAAAATAAATCAGACAAAACAGGAAAACAGAGATACAAAACCATAAAATGGCAAATTATTCGGAAATGCAGGAAAGCTAAAGAACAATGGATTGATGAAAAGTGCAAAGAGGTACAAACAAAGATGGAAATAGGAAAGACAGACGAAGCATACAAATTAATTAGAATGAATTTTAGGGATATAAAACCGTATAGCAAAAATATAAAAGACGCACAAGGAAACGTCATCATAGAAAACGTAGAGAAAGTGGGTAGATGGCAAGAATATATAGGGAATTTATATGCAGGAGAGGAACTAACTGCATTAGAACAGGAATCAGACATTGAAAATGATGACTTGGAATATCCTATACTTAGAGACGAGTTTGAATTAGCATTAAAGAGTCTGAAAAATTGTAAGGCGCCGGGTACACATAAGGTGCAAGCAGAAACTCTAAAAGCTGCTGGACAAGCATTAACAGAACGTCTGTTCCAAATTGTAAGCTTTATATATGAAACAGGCGAGATACCCAGAGATTTCAAACGTAACGTCATAGTAACTATACCAAAAAAGAAAGGCGCAGATAGATGTGAAAATTTTTGAACAATAAGTTTGACAGCACACATGTCAAAAATATTAACTAGAATTGTACAAAGACGAATGCAAAAAGGGGCTGAAGAAATACTAGAAAAAGTCCAAACAAGGGATCACGGGAGGCTATTTTAGCTCTGAGAGTGATAATGGAGAAAACTATAGAAAATGGGGGAAGCGTGTATATAAGGTTTGTAGATCTGGAAAAAGCATTCAACAATGTAAAATGGAGAAAAATGTTTGAAATACTAAAAAAGATTGGAGTGAGTTATAGGGATAGACGAATAGTGCATAGCTTATACAAAAAACAAACAGCAGTAATAGAATTAGAGCAGGAACGTAGAGAAGTAAACATTAGAAAAGGAGTGGGACAGGGATGTTCCCTTTCGTCATTAATTTTTAATTTGTACATTGAAGAGACAAAGAATACTGTCAAATGCAGGAAGACATTTGGAATTACTATGCAGGTACAAAAAATTGATATGCTTAGATTTGCAGATGATATAGCGGAATTAGCGTCGAGCAAGGAAAAGTTAGAAGCTGCTCTTAATGAAATGCAAACAGTTCTAACAGAGAGATACGGTATGAAAATTAACAAAACTAAAACTAAAGTACTAGTATGCAAAGGAGGGGACAATAAATCAAAAACAAGAATACAAATATGTAACACGAACTTACAAGAGGTTAAGGATTTCTGCTACCTAGGAAGCCAAATAACGCAGGGTGCGAAAAGCACAAAAGATGTAAAACAAAGATTAGCACAAGGTCATGCTACATTTAACAAGAAAACGCAACTATTGTGTTCAAAGACAACAAACATAGAAACAAGGAAAAGATTGCTTAAAACATATGTGTGGAGCACAGCACTGTACGGCTGTGAAGCCTGGAGAGTAGGAGAAGCGGACAAGAAAAAGGTAGAAGCCTTTGAAATGTGGTGCTGCAGACGTATGATGAAGATATCATGGACAGACAAAGTTAAGAACGAAGAGGTACTAAAAATGGTAGGGGAAAAAAGAAATATGTGGAAAACGGTAAGAAATAGGAGAGATAGGATGATAGGCCACATACTACGGCATGAGGGAATAGTGCGGAATATATTAAAAGCAGAGATAGGAAAAAAGAGAAGAAGAGGTAGACCTAGGTTAGACTAGTGCACACAGATAGTGAAAGATGTAGGCTGTAGGAGTTTCAGGGAGATATGTATGCTAGCTCAGAATAGAAATCAATGGAGATACGCATCCAACCAGTCCCAAGATTGATTAATTAATGATGAAGAAAGTAACTGTACTTAAATATGATGATTATTATAAGCAAATACAAGTATTGGTTGTGCAATATTCTCGAATAATGTGAATAGTGTGAAATGATTTATTGGAAAACTATTATTTCAGCAAATGTATAAGTATTGAGGGAAATTGGTAGCCACAAGCTGCTTAACCCCATTTACTGAATCTCGGTGAAATAAGGCACAAAACTAGAAAACAATAGAAAGGGAGTCAAGCTGTATACATGCTGTGTGAAAATTATAGGGAACTGTGTAGGCTAGCTGAAAATATAAATAAGTACAGGTGCATGTCCAACCAGTTTTAAGACGGAAAACCCAATGACGGAAAAATAAGCGCAGACAAATCTGATGATTATTACAAACACCTACAGGTGTTGGTTGTGAAATATCTGCAACTAATGTTGACTGTGCGAAAAAATATATTGGAAAAAACATTAAATTGGTAAATGTTTATGTGCTGGGAGAACTTGGCAGCCATAGGCTGCTTACCCCCCTTCACAACCACTGAATGTCGGAGAAATAGGGTAAATAATTGTAAAACAATAGAAGGGGACCGAACTGCATCTAACAAGAAAAACAGCGCCTATGATGAAAGACAACAAACATAGAACAAGAAGAAAATTGTTGAAAGCATATGTGTGGAGAACAACACAGTACGCCTATGAAATACGGGCAGTCTGAAAAGCAGACAGAAAAACGGTAGCAACCTTTTGAAATGCTGTGCTTCAGATGTATGAGGATGATAGCATGGACAGACAAAGTTAATAACAAATAGGTTATAGAAATAGTAGGGGAACAAGGATATCTGGGAGAAAAAATAGAGGAAATAAAAGGCAGACTACGCTCTAAGGCATTTTTGGGGAAAAGTATGGGATATATTACAAACAGAGATAGGAAAAAAGAGGTAAATGCAGACCTAGATCAGATAATGATAGATGCAGACTGTGCAAATTTCAGGGAAATATGTAGGTTAGTTCAGAATAGGAAACAATGATGGTACGCGTCTAACCAGTTCCAAGACTGAAGACCTAATGATGATGATAATTGTTCTTTCCTAATTTCATTCATGTTTTGTGTTAACATCAAAAGAATTTTATCTAAATTATTCCCTTGCTCCACTGTTGTTGCAGTTCCCATGTTATGAATCTGATCATAATGATCACTTTGTAACTCTTCATTCCCACTACTACCAATATTTTCAACCTCACTTAAATTCACAGTAAAATTTAAAAACACATCATTCAATATCCTGTTATCGTTTTCATCCTCTATTTTCAAAACAGAAATAAAATTTGAACAACTATCTCAAGAATATCAATACTATTTACTTACTTTCACCCACAGCGCTACTCCTATATCGTCAAAAACACTTTTTTATCAGGAATTTATACTTTGAGCTTTAGTAAAACAGACCTTAAATTTGTTTTGCCTTGCTTATTCAAACCAATCTTTCCCTCTACGCGCTTTTCAGCTAGAAAAAGGTAGACTATCCTAAACTACAACATAAAAAATGTTCACTAACCTTGAACTTAATACACAATACAGCAGACAAATCTTAACCCGCGAAATATCATTGACTTTTCAGCTGTCAATTTATTTCTATACATGCAAATAAAAACTTAAAATATGATTGCTAAAATTACTTTCCTTCGAATTTCATGCCAAACGGAAGGCGCCATCTATTGTTATATTTTCTTGAGAGCATTGGGGTGGTCCTGCATGTAAATTTGAAGAAAAGTTCAACAAACCATTTTTTTACGTTATACAAACTTTTTATTTTAAAAAAGTTCTTACCTATTTTATTTTATTTATTTGGTTAATTAAATAATTAAAGTAATTCCTGGGTTCTTAAATATTGTTTGATGAAACCAGTAAACTTTAAGGAAGGATTTCGTTAAAATGATGGAACTCAACTATCTTCCGACTATGCTAGGGGTCTATTCTACGGGTAGAGGTTATGAGGATTGGTCGTGGTTCTTTTTACAAAACATTATTTACTTACCGACTCAACTTATACCAAAATAAGGATATGGGAAGGGCGCCACCAAGTCATTAGGTTTATACACAGAGTTTCCCTAAGGGGGACTTGGGAGTCCTTAGAGAGGTATATTGTATTTACTGCTTAAGCAGAAGCTGTAAAGAAAATTGTATTAAATTAACAAAGGAGGACTCAAGAGGTGTACTCTTGCTACCTCATAAAAAGAAAAGCTATAAATTTCAATTATGCACACACTTTTATAGACACAATTATTAGACATCAAATTTTGAAAGTGTTATCAGTGTTCCGTCAAATGGGAGCTACAAATATTATTATATCGAAGGTATCGATGTTATGTTTAATATGTTGCTTTGTATCAATGTTAGCCCAAATACGGACGTCATGTGAAAATAATAAAAAGGCTTACCTTGTACAGCCAGGTTCTTGTTTATGTAACAGTGTTACTTTGTATAAACCAGATATGCTTACATACTGTGCCTCGACAAACAAATGACTTCGGCTGTTCACATATTGTGACGTAGCCAAATAACGTTTCTTAGACCCAATTATACGAACTTGAAGTGCATTTCTTCTTTAAAAAATGAAACAAACAAAATCCAATCCAACAGCTATCAAAAACGTTTTACTTCCTTCTTTTACGGCATTTTATTTGTTACAAAACAATTATGTTGACCGTAATTATCCACTTTATTACTTGCAAATACCGGACATTTGCCAAGCATTTTCTTTCGAATAAAACATCATGGCAATTAAAGGATTATCGTAAACTTGAGTAAATTATGTAAACCGAAGAAAATTATGTCATATTGGAAATAATTTCTGCTAATTGAAGAACGTTTAGATTAAATAAAAAAAATTATGATTAAATTGAAGAGCATTCAGATTAAATCAAAAGAATTACGATTAAATTGAAGAGCGCATTATTAAAAACACTTATTCAAGTGCATGCTGCACTTGAATTAAACGTCTAGGCGTAAGACCACACGCAAATTGCTGGCTAGAACACTATTCTGCATCATGTGTTGGCACACTGCGTACGGTATTTCAAAGTCGCTTGACTTTTAGGTATTTATTCAAACAACCAACGCCTGTTGTTAGCAACCAAACTAGCACTAGAGAATAATTTCTGTATTATGATTGGACTACATGATCCCAATACGAATATTTATTTGAATGACGACGATATTTACTTGTTTAATTGAATAGACAGAATAGCGTATTTAACGAATAACTTTTAGGTGATTTGCAGTCGTCAAAAAAAATTGTTACAAAATCACAGTTATAATAATACAAATTCTAAATTCCATGGAATGTTATTTATAAATCTTACCACTCACAACATGACAATTTATCCAAGATAGTGTTTACAATTATACTTATAAACCCGCACCTTCTTGTAATAAAAATTGTGGTTAAATCTAAAACAAAATAAGAACACGCCGATCGTTCGTCGTTACTTGCAGTTTTTTGTAATCAATGGGTTTTTCCATTGAAATAATCTTCTTCGTTTATCAAAGTTCAGGTGCAGGTTTTTTTTTAAATAAATCTTGATTTCTTACACTCCACGCTACCGAGAGCACTTGTCCTCGACTCGCTGTGCACTTTTCTTTCTTCCGCCTGATTTTTTTACCTTCGGCATTTCTCGGTTTTTATCGGTAACTCCTTCCGCTTCACTTCCGGCTATGCATCAAACTAACTAAATTTGAATATTTTGTTGACGTATCCAAACTCAATACTACTACATAATGTTGCGTAGAAATCAAAATTGCAACTCGATATATGGTGTTTCATAAGAAAAAACCTAACTTTGATGTGCCATATTTTCTTGGGACACCCTGTATACTAAAAACTATTTTTAGGTTGTAACCAATATATATTCACACAAACGTGACGTTGAAATTTTTTTCCTAACTTGTACCGTTCCTACGTAATCGACCCTCCGGTGAGTCGTGATACACCCTGTATATGGTAGAAGTATGTAAAGTTCATCATGGGTTACCCTGTATAAGTAAATGTGTTATTTCCTATTAATCAATGAAAAAAGTAGTTCAATGCTTAATTTTTCTACTACAAAAAGGAAACATCACATAAAACAGTCGTAACTTCAAAAAATCCAAATAATAAAAGGTGGTTGTGTACAGGGACGAGGAAACGACAAAATAAACTTCTCACACAAGCGGCATTCTAATTGCGAACGGCGGCCCCACAGCTAAATAATTACAGCTCCATTATTTACCGTGACTATTCTATGTATGCATGTTAACTCAGTTGTGTAAAATTAGGGAATTTGCAACTTTATATGTTATTACTATGTACAATTCTTAAATAACAACATTAATTAAAACTTGTTTTTGTTTTCAGGTGTAACCACAACATTTGGAGGGAAATAAAATACAGTCACTGTCATAGAATAACATTGAAAATTATCGCTATCCCCAGTTTGTATATAAACTTAGAATACGATCAACAACCGCACTATTACGAACCACGCGTTGTGCAGCACGGTTCTACTTTCACTTTCGGACGTTAATTTATTTGCGGGGACGCCTTCCGGTGAACTTGACTATTGATATCCTAATACACGTGTACTTTATATAAAATTTACTATATTGGTTTAAATAATTAATTAGGAATGACTTCCACAAAAGACGAAAAAATTCGTAGTCAAAGTCCTTTAAATTGTTGCGTGAGTAACGATTCTTTAACCTCGAATTCGGCGGACGCTGAAGATGTCGTTATACGTCGTTCTGATACAATAAATGTGTGCATGACTGATACCGTAAACTTTCATACAAATGTGCAACAGGTGGACAATCATAAGTTTCCAAAGAGGCCTCCCGCTGACTTAGTGTTTGATAATATTTGTTACAACACGTGGACATGGTCTATGACACGATTTCGTAAAGGTACGTATATTTGTAATTTATTCTTATGCATCGTAGGTACTATGCAATTATCATAGACTTTGAAACTGGTTATTTTATTCTAGCGCTGTGTATTTATTTACACACGCACTTTTTATGTAAAATCGTACTCGATTTCAAATAAGCGTTTGAATTTATTTATGGTAATAAATATCAATCCCGTTATTTAAGTATAATATAATCTTCAAAAACAATTGGCAAATTTATGTTTAAGAAAGATTAGTCAATTTCACACAACGATTAGTCATAATAATATTGCACTAATCTAAATTCTTGAAAAATTGATTAATTATTTCATTTAACTCACAAAAATAACGTCATAGCGAACCCCATCGCACAAAGTTTAATTATTGTTAGTTTAAAGACTAAACATCTGATTTATAAATTTGCAATAAATCTACAAAGTACACATCAGTAAGGATGTCCACGGTTCCTGCCGCCCATGTGCGAATTTTGTTATGCCACCTATCAGCATCAACTCACGCATGTAAATAATCTTAAATTTTAAAACCAGTTCAAAGAGATTTTTGATACGTGAAAAATAAAACGGAAAACTATGTTTTTTCACCATACGTTAATTGATTGGTAACAGAACGATAAATATATAACAATATATTTATTACCGCGCTTGTGAAATTAGCACGGCATTCTATGCAGTTTTAAAAACAATTATAGTACTAGTAGCACTTTTCATATTTCTTGAATTCCTGATAGAAAATAAGAAGAGTTCACCACTCCTAAAACCAAAAAATAAAAAGAGACTCCAGCTAACTTCGCGAATTTAAACGACACCTCACCCTCTAAACTACAACAAAACTATTAATATTACACTTTTTAGTAAGAGTTCCCGTTAGTTCTCTTTGAGTTCCATCACTGTACACGACTAAAATAAAAAAATTGCAACAAATACGTTACTTATATAAACAAAGTATATTGTACCTACCTCACACAACACTCCGTAAAAAAGTGTCCTACTGATGATTTCTCGCACTTTTGCGGCATGAATCGAAAGTTCTCGATGAGTTCCGAAAAGTATAATTACTTTTACCTAGAGTTCCGACGACTAAAGTATGATCATTTTTACTGCCGACGGCTTACTCTTGCTAAGTAATTTTTTAACTTTTGACGCCAGCAGAACATTTTGTAAAAAAATATCTTGCTGATAGTTTCTCAATTTTTTGCAGCGTGATTCAACAGTTCTCGATGAGTTCCGAAAAGTATAATTACTTTTACCTAGAGTTCCGACGACTAACTAACTATTATTAAATAATTTTTTGGCTTTTGACGCCAGCAGGACATTCGGTCAAAAAGTCTCCTGCTGATAATTTCTCGAATTTTTGCGGCGTGAATCAACAGTTCTCAATGAGTTCCAAAAAGTAAAATCATTTTTACGCAGGGTTCCGATGGCTAACTATTGTTAAATAATTTTTTAACTTTTGACGCCAGCAATACGTTTGGTGAAAAAGCTCCTGCTGATAATTTCTCGCGTGAGTCGATAGTTCTCGACGAGTTCCAATAAGTACAATCGTTTGTTACGTTTATTTTCCGCATAAATTAATTACCCTATTTTTCTCCCTTGTTCATTCATAACTCGTTTGAATAAACTGCGTTCCAGTACTTATATTCTTCAACAACCCCCTATATAGTTTACTTGTTACTTCATAAGCCCGTTTTACCATAATTTTTAACTCGAATCCCTTGTTAATTCATTATCCGTTCGTATAAATTCCATGTCTATTGTTAAAATACTTCCTCATAATTAATAATAAATACTCTTTCTAAGAATTTCTCAATGTAAATTTAGTTGTTTTGAAACGACAAGTTTATGCTACAATTAATTAGTCAAAATCCTGTTTAGGTATGCATGAGCGCATTATACTTTCCGATAACGTATAATTGCGTTTTAGTAGCTTTCCCATCTAAAGATTTGTCAAAATAATGTATCCTACTATTCTCCGGTAAAACCGTGTTTTCCAGTTTCAATCGCGTTTCAATAACGGGGATGTTTGCTTTTTAAGTTCGTATTATTTTGAACTCCTTTTAAACTTTGATTCTGCAGCTTGTGCGTCGATGCAATTGTAAAAACTACTCGTTCTGTTACTCCAAGAACGATGCACGTTGCTCCTCTATCAAACGTGCAGATATGTTGTGGATCAGTATGCGCTCCTGAGTTGTTAATTTTAGTAAGATTTTCCTTTTTTTAGCTCTTAGCTGGAGGCTAAATTGCTTGTTGCGTAGCTCGATTATTCCTTGATGTAGATCAACTGCTCTTGCATGTAGACCGCCGTTGCAATTACGGTAAATAGCATGGTTGTTGCTGACTACCCCGGCGATGCTTCCGAGAGCTGACAAGATAAGTATCCCGACACATATATGTGACTTGTTTTCCTTTTCTAACGTACCCAGGGATAAACCCAATTTGAAATTAGATACGCTATTGTTTGTTGTGGTAAAATCCTTACTAGAAAAGTTTCGAACTTTAATGCTTTTGGTTTTTGTACTTAACTCCTCTGCTTATAGGAAAGTATCAGCAGTATTCCTTTTTTTTACTGATAAGAGCTATAACAAATGCTTCGTATGGTAAAGTCCTTACCAGAAAAGTTTCTAAATTTAATGGTTTTTTTAATTAACCCATCCGCTTATACGAAAGTATCAGCATTATTCTTTTTAGTACTGATTAGATTTATTGCATGTTAGCTACGAATTGCGCACTTCGTGGAACAATTAGTGAATTTGTCCATAGAATAAAATTGTTTTATTAAATAGTAACCTTAGTTGATTTTGTTTTGCTGTTTCGAAAGAAATTTTTATATTTGTCCTTTTTTATTGTAAATAAAAAATCGTTGGCGATGTGCTTTATTTTTTTTTTGTTTTTTTGGTATATAGGCCAATCCCCCCACTCTCCGCGGTTGGTAGTTAGCCTGGTATATTTACGTTTTCTTCCGACTACGTCATGGTACGTAGCACATTTTTACTCAGAGTTGCGGCGGCTAACTATTATATAATTGTGACTACTACGCCCAAGGTCCCGGGTTCGAATCCCGACACGGTCCGCTTGAAAAATGTTAGGCGAGCATTTTTCACAAAAATACACCCTCGTTCGGATGAGAGGTAAAATGGAGGTCTCGTGTGTGAGTGTTGTCACGCACGTTAAAGATCCCTACCTTTCTTGGAACAGCAAGGGTTCGGCAAAATTCCAAATTTTCCAATTAAAGAAACTCGCTTCCTGGCCAATGTAGTACCTTCGGGTGGAGCATTGGACAATTGCATGTAAGGCTAACTATTATTGAATAATTTTTCAACTTTTGAAGTCATCAGGACATTTAGTGAAAAAGTGTACTGCCGATTAGTTTTCGCATTTTTGAAATGGGAATCAATAATTCTCGTTGAGTGCCAATGTACACAAACATTTTTACGCATGGTTCCGGCGGCTAACCATTATTAAATAATGTTGTAGCTTTATACGGTAGCTGGACATTTGGTGAAAAAGATTCAGTTGATATTTCTCGCTTATTTGTAGTGTGAATCGATAGTTTGCAATGAGTTCCAGTAAATACAATCTTTTTACGTGGCGTTCCGACGGCTAACTACAATTAAATAATTTATTAACTTTCGATGCCAGGAGGACATTTAGTGAAAAATTGTCCTGTTGATAATTCGCGTGCTTTTGCAGCGTGAACCGATAGTTCTCGTTGAGTTCTGTTAAGTACAATCATTTTACGCAGTGTTTCAAGGACTAACTGCTACTAAATAATTTCTAACTTTTGGTGTCCGCACTACACACGCCAAAATAGTGTCATACTGAAGAATTCTCGCACTTTGTTCAACTAAGTGTATGTCAGGACGATTTGAAAGTACACTTTAATGTACACATTTTGAATTAATGTCGCGTCTACAGTTGTAAAGAACACATTTGCGCATAGCAGAATTTAAAACTATAATTATATACATACACACGCACACGGGCACCTGCACACACTGACACCCACGCGCACATACTTGCACACGCACACACACGCACGCTCACATGCGCGCACATGCATACACATGTACACTCAAGCACAACGTACACACACATAAATGCGTTCTCACTCACGCACACACGCATGCGCACACACACACGCACACATCGCGCGCACACACATAAACACAGCTGCGCCCACGTACACGGACACAAACACACTCACCATAGATCGAGTATGTGTCCATTGCCATGGCACTTATTCTAAGTTTTCACCAGTAACAGGTATTCACGATGGTTTTCGGAATCTGACAACCGACGATGTTTTTGAATATCTAAGGGAACCGAATTCTAGATTATCGGTATTGTACCCAAATGGCAGGAATGATATGTTTGAGAGTAATGGATTGGAAGCGATAATAGGTCATGACGTCTTGTACTATAATGTCGATTAGAAAGAGATAAGTATAAATAAAATAAGTAAGATGGGGACTGATTAAGAAATAATTATAAGTAAGAATTGTCAGGTGTAGATTACGCCTTTTCAGCAGCTTAAACCATGCTAGTCTTTTAGCGCACCACCATGTTACTCTATCTCGATACTTTGATTCAAAAATAAGATGGATACAGTGCAAGTTGCAACGTAATTTAAAATTTGTTAATAGGTTAGTATAAATTGAGTCGCAGTTGTCAAAATGTAGAAAAATTGAAATGTACACCTATATTTGTTTTAATTTTATATGCAGAAATCGTTTTAGCCGTTTAAGCGCATCAAGAGTAACAATCGTTTTTCTGCAAGTATTTGACACATGTTACGTTAAAGATTTTGACTAACGAGCTACTGCAATAGTAGATTTACGTGAAACTAAGGAAGGAAAGCTGGTTGGAGATGTTTTAACATTTTTTTGAGTGCCCAAAAAAATAGCCCTCGGAATAGCCTGACATTATAAGGGATAATTGAGATAAGTTTATTCATACTTCAATTATTAATCCGATGCAGGTGCTGATGTACATTATTAAAGGCATTGACAAAATCGGTCAAATAGTTAAGTTGAAAATTATCTGCACAACAATAATAATGACTAATTTGCAAAGGTGTAGATCCATCTTGTACATACCAGCTAAATGAAAGTGAACCAAGTATACTTTATTGAGGAATGTCTGCTACCAGGTCATTATAATTAGAGAAGCATCCGGATATATCTTCTAGTGACTGGGCTCTCAGTTAAGTAGGTTTTCAACCATTCCGTCCATAACCAGGCAGAGATTGTCAACAACTTTCAACACATCAGTGAACGTGGTATAATTTGCACGAAACTCAGATTGAAAACAATCCAATAAGTTTGTTCGCAGAAATTCTCTCATTTGGTAAACTGCAATATATTCTCTTAGCTTAGATAACGTTGGAAGAATGCTTATTGGCCGATTTTTAAAGGTAGCAGGCCGGACTTGATGTTTTAGGTAGCGTCCTTACAAGTGAATGCTTCTAATGCGTTGCAAAACAAGAGGTTTGAAATGATGTATTGATGATTGGGGTATATTTTTCAAGGACAGATTATAAAACAACATCATCAGAAACCTCAACAAATGAATACCGTCGGTACATAAGAACAATGTAGAATAAATTACATTTAACGTATTTTATAACACCGTTATCAAAAGTTTTAACTGATGCAAAAGTTTGATTCAAAGTAGTTAGATTCATGTTTAAGGGATGGGTAGGTGAAGTGGCAGAATGCACAAGTTGTACGCTTTTATATTAGTATGTAACCGCTTAACATCCGAATTATCTATACACGCGTTAATCCTCCAATCACTTAATATAATGACCTCAGAGTAGTTCGGTAATAGCTGACACATGGCATCTTCTATATCTGATTGAGCACCAACTTGAGGTGGTTTATAAACTACGCCAACCTGAAATTACGTATTATGTACAGTTGTTTTCCACAAAAATATATTCTGATTTTGAACAATCTGGCGTGAAATACTCAAGTGCTATTAAAGTTAAGGTTGTTCCAAATATAGAGAGCTACGCCATCTTCAAGTTTCCAATCCTATATTTGCGTAAAATCCTATTTCCCACAAAAACCATTGTATCAGGAAGGGAAGGCTTTAGCCAGCTTTCCGATACTGTAATGCTGTGTGGTACAGATGATACAAATATGTATTCAAACTCGTCCAAATACTAAGCTAAAGACTCAGTGTCAATATGACAACATTGAAGCGCATTTTCAGGAAAAAGAAACCTTGGAAAAATAAAAGACGACAGGCTGTTGAGTATGCCAGGTTCCCCACCTTTTTCATAAAAATCCATCTCAATAAGGCACAAGTCTGTAAAATGTTCATCCATCTTTCAATTCTAACAAAGAATCATCAAAATTGTCCATTCTCACCTTGAAAAAACAGCTAGTGCTTGTAAATCTCTTTTTCTCCTTGTGACTGATATTAAATCAAACTTCACAGCTCGCTTTTAGCTAATAAACAAACGCTGTTAAGAGTGTGGAACTTTTCTTATTTTCTATCAGGAACTCTAAGACTATGAAAAGTGCCACTAGAACTAGCATTGTTTTTTAATAATTCCAAACATGTCGCGCTAACTTCTAAGGTGCTGTTACATTTAGGAACTAAAACTTCGTAGGTACAATTAAATAGTTCACAAAAATAACAGAATCCTTTGAAATATGAAGGCGGCGGCTAAAATTTCGGTACAAAGGAAGTAGAAATGTTAGAATTAAAACATGACTTTATTTGCCGTTACAATAAACTTTTCGTACGAATATATCGATCACCAAAACATTTTTGCATTAGGAAAATGCTACATTAGAAGTTCCATTGTCAAAGGTTTTCATAACGTCCTTTCGTGTTGAAAATAGTAGAGAACAAAGTTAATTTTTGATTTCTGGAATGTAAAAAAGCAGCGAGTGACGTTGTACGATCGGATCAACGATTATCTATGAAAATGATTGCAGAAGAAGTGCACATGAATCGAAAAACTGTTCACTTAATAATAATAACAGAAGATCTGGACATGGAAAAAATTATTCCGAAAAGTTAAATGAACTATCGGTGAGGTGCATGGAAAAGTGTGACAGCCGATTTCCTGTAACAAGTACAAATTAACCCATAGTTATTAAATTGTGTTATCACTGGTGAAGAGATTTGGTTGTTTTCGATGGGTAGCTCACTTGGTCAAAAATGTAACAGTATTGCGAAAACATGGAATTTCTGTCTGCTAAAAGTTTTTAGCAGACTGTCAAGGAGTTTCTTAGATTTCCAGAGGTTGCCCAGAGATTTCCGCAATTTCTTTAGAGGTTGCCAGGGATTTCGTTAAGTCTGCCAGCGATTTTTTAGATCTGCCGGATTTTTCCAAAGTCTGTCTGTCCGAGATTTCTATAGACAGTTGGGAATTTCTAAGTATTGCATGTCCTGAAAGTGATTTATTGATCTATATATTTTTTCGTTACTTTATTCTTGTCCTTGTTATTGTGATAGCCATCTTTTAAATGCAGTGCAAGTGAATTACAGTTGTATATTTAAAACGGGTAAACAATAAACGGCGTTATTAGTCCAATAAGACGGCGGTACCGATCCGCATTTAATTTTTAATAAATTTAACACCTTCTGAAGCAAACCCACAATAAAAAAAATCAATAGGATCATTCAGTATTCGCTTAATTTTTGGTAAGGAGATATTGCCTTAATGTTTCAACACAAAAGCCACCCTTGCACTAATCATGCTACAAAGTTCCCATTTAATGGAGGGATGACTAACGTTAGTTTCAAATTTTTGACGTTACATCCGCACTTACGCTGCCACATGCAGCGGTATTTCATTTTTTTAAATCATTTGCCGCTTTTTTGCCTTTCGGGCATGCCATGCAATTTCTTTTGTAGCCGCTGTACATTCGGCAATTCCATCTATAACCACTCATTACGATTACCACATACCCACCACCACTCTATTCTATCCGCGCGTGTATTTTGAATATTTTCAGATAATTCCATTCCATATTACTACATTACTGACACAATTCCAATTGGATTTATTCTTTTAATTCTCCTCCTACTTCATATGTTGTCCGGGGTTTTTCATATTATTGCACATTATTGCTATTAGGTTTATGACAAATTAAACGTGGGAAGTCCTTGTTTCACTGTCATTTACGTAAGTGTATCTGTAATTTTTTATCTGAAAACCTATAATTGCACAAATTGTAGTCTAATGTGTAAAAGTATTGCATCATTAAAATCCTATTGGTGTGTATTCTGCTTTGTCAATGTGTCGTTGATAAGAGTGTGTATTTTCCCTTCTATGATCATTACAATGTCCATTAAAACTGTCATATTGCATAGAATTTATTCCACTAACACTTCAAAATCAAATATTTGAGATGCATACATTAACAAATTCACAGTTATTTCATAAATCTAAAGCTTACTAAAGAATGACTTCTTTCGTTATGTAATTCTGTAGTTATGATTGGTTTGTTTACATTCCTGTGACTTTAAAATAATTTACAACCAGTTTTTCGAGTTTCTCTATGTATTTGCAGGAATAAAACGTTTAATTTGTGATTTTCAGTATAATTGGAATAAAAATACGGATATAAGTGCAAATCTTGGTTTGTAAACACTATTTCACATGAAATTAATGTTCCACAGTGTGTTTCCATAACAAATTAGTTCATTCAAGATTGAATATTATCTATATCCTATCTAATTGATGCTTATCGTAACGCATTGTGTTATAAACGGAGATTTTTCCAAAAATCTACTATCCTAACATCCCTGACATTAGTCTAGTATCTATATTACATCAAAAGTCCTTCGCCAATTCGTCAAGTCCAAAACATTAAAAATTAAACAGTAGAAGTAAAAAGTCTAATAGGAAAAACCCTCAACCCTAAACTATACAACACTGTGAGTTCCGCTGAAGGTAAAAAGTCATGAAGCGTCCTTCTCTATTTCATAAGGGAATAGAACACCTACGGGGGCCAAGCTTTTCAACCCGGGTGCTGCAATGCTAGAATAATGCCTCCTAAGAACGGAACCCGCTTTATCCCCAGTCAATTATTACCCCAACATTGTTTAAATACATTTGACATTAATGTCAAATGTCGATGGTAAATCTTTCATCCATCAAGAAAGTGGTATGTTTTTCCATCCCTACATGAATATCATATGCATTTGCTATAAATTGACGTAAAAGGACACTGAAAGTCGAAATTAGTTTTCATTGATTTCTAAAGGCTGCGGACGATTTCTAAAGGCTGTGGGTGATTTCTAAAGTATGAAAACGATTTTTGAAGTCTGCAGGCGATTTCGAAAGACTGCGGAACGATTTCTGTGCAATTTCCGCGATTTTTGACAATTTTAGTGTGACTGTGAGGGATTTCCGCAAGTCTGCCAGAGATTTCAGGCCAAATGTAATAGTATTAAGGAGATGAGTCGCTCGTGGGTTCTTTTAATATGATTCAAATACAAAACATCATAGTTTACAATGGGGTTTAAAGATCAAAAACGCTCGCGTGTCGAAGTTAAACTGAAATGCATGCTAGTATGCTTTTTCGATTTTATTTCTGGACAAATGTGTACAAACGATGAATTCTTGGAAAGACTTGGAAAAAGATTCTTTCGTGTCAGTCTAAACGTTATTGGTAGTTGTATGCCACATCATGAGAATTCGCCATCTTATTTTACATTGTCTGTACATGTTTAAACTCAAAAGGCATTTCAGTGCAATCACAGCCACCTTATTTGATGGATTTCACCTAATGTGATTTTTTTAGATTTTATCAATTGCTATAAGTAGTCTGCTGAAGACGCAATATTTACACGTAGGATACCTAGTTCAACTACTCTCATTCAAACTTCGCAAATGTGTAAAGGTTTATGATATAAAACTATAATAACCATCTCACAATTATTAACATTCATGAAATGTGCGATGGCAAGTAAACAACAATCTCTAGACCACCCGGCGTTGTTTTTAAAACAACTGTCTAACATTTGATGAATTAATGTTGCAATAATGAGCGACCTTGCTCTTTTAATAATTTTGTTGAATCATTGTATAAGCTAGTAACACTTCTATATGTAAAAACAAATTACATCCTCTGTTATTGCTGGGCAAACAAACATCAGAACGTAATACGGGCACATACTTCGCACTCTATAATGTAATTCTATATAGAAAGTCAAAAATATTCACTCGCAAGTAAGAAAGCAACTTTTACTAAGAATAAGGTGTTGAACTTTGCGAGTTCCGATTTGCTGTTTCTACGTTGAACGATTACCAATACAACTTCCGAAGCGTGCTTGTAACCATATTAGAAACAAAATTTGTTTATAGATCGTCAAGAACGCAACAAGAAATCGTTTCGGATTTATTTAAATACCTGAATTCCTTAATATTTTTTATATTGAAGTCATAATCAAATTGAAATTTGGATGATTTTGATCAAGCAGTAATGACATATCTAAGTGTTTTTTTTTCACCCTCCATTATCTTGTGCATTTCTTATTAGCTATTGCTAAACGTATTATTGTTTTATTGTCATTCATGTTTAATGTGGTTTGAGACAAGGTGGGTAAATTAATTCTTTGAAACCATAAACTTTTATTATCTTTCGTATTTTATTCACCCATGTCGTGAAAACCTAAGCGGTCTTCCACCAGACCGATCTCTTAAATATTAATTATTTTTCTCTATGTTTGTCCGTATATATTATACGATGATGCCAATAAAATGATTCACAACACTATAAAAGTACTTTTATGGATGACCGATTTGCTCCAAAACCTAGCACCCATTTGCTTATAGCTAGCACCCATTTGCTTATAGCTATCACCAGTTAGCACCAAAGTTGTAGAGCTAGCACCGAAGCTGTTTCAGAAATATGGCCAATTACATTCGGGGTAGGGGGACAAACTTGACGCTAGCCCCCCCCCCTCGTGATTAGATTTGCTCCAAAACCTAGCACCTTGTAGCTTAGAGCTAGCACCAGCTAGCACCCAAGTAAGAAAGCTAGCACCTTAAAAACAAGATGGCGGCGATTTAAAAAAAATTCCAGCCCCCCGTTGTCCGATTTGCGCCAAAATCTAGCACCTCTTTGCTTATAGCTAGCACCAGATAGCAGCAAAATTGTAGAGCTAGCACCAAAGCTGTTTTAGAAATATGGCCAATTATATTCGGGGTGAGGCAACTTGACATTAGCTCCACCCCCGTACTCCGATTTGCTCCAAAATCTAGCACCATGTAGCTTAGAGCTAGCACCAGCTAGCACCCAAGTAAGAAAGCTAGCTCCTTAAAAACAGGATAGCGGCGATTTTTAAAAAATTTTTATCCCCCATCCCAGTTGTCCGATTTGCTGCAAAATCTAGCACCTTTTTGCTTATAGCTAGCATTAGCTAGCACCAAAGTTGTAGAGCTATCACCAAAGCCATTTCAGAAATATAATCAATTATAGTCGGGGGAGGGGGAGGATTTTGCCGCCCCTTTCCCTCCCCGTGCTCCGATATGTAGCTTAGAGCTAGAAGCAGTTGGCATCCAACTAAGAAAGCTAACACCTTAAAAATATGGCGGCAAATTTTTATCGGAGAACTAGGAGCTGGCAAAAAATTTTAATAGAATCGCCGCCTTCTTGTTTTCACGGTGCCAGCTTTCTTACTTGTGTACTAGCTGGTGCTAGCTCTAAGCTACATCGTTCTAGGTTTTTGAGCAAATTGGAGTACGGGGAGGCTAACGTCAAACTGCCCCCCCACCCTATAAATGAGCATATTTCTGAAACTACTTTGGTGCTAACTCTGCAACATTAATGCTAGCTGGTGCTAGCTATAAGCAAGGACGTGCTAGAATTTGGAGCCGCCACTATCTTGTTTTTAGGGTGCTAGCTTTCTTACTTGGATGCTAGCTGATGCCAGGGGCTAGCGTCAAGTTGCCCCCCACGAATATAATTGGCCTTATTTCTGAAACAGCTTTGTTGCTAGCTCTACAACTTTGGTGCTAACTTGTGCTAGCCATAAGCAAAGAAGTGCTAGATTTTGGAACAAATCGGACAACTGGGGAGAACTGGAACATTTTTAAAGAATCGCCGCCATCTTGTTTTTAAACGCTAGCTTTCGTACTTGGGTGCTAGCTGGTGCTAGCTCTTAGCTACATGGTGCTAGGTTTTGGAGCATATCGGAGCACTGGGGGAGGGGGAAAGCGTCAAGTTGCTCCTTCCCCCTCCCCCCGAACATAATTGGTCATATTTCTGAAACAGCTTTGGTGATAGCTCTACAACTTTGGTGCTAGCTGGTGCTAGTTATAAAAAAAATAGGTGCTAGGTTTTGGAGCAAATCGGTCAACTGGGAGGGGAGGGCAACTTGACGGATCTTGATAGATCTATCGTTGAAGTTTAAGGTATGGTTTGGGGTTTAAAGTTTACCAACACACAAATTGAACTTTTATTATTGGCGGTGTCAGTGACGCAGATGAGATGCTTCAAATAATGTTTATTTGTTACTCATTAGTAAACTCTCAAAAAACAGTCGTCAACTCCTTTTTTCAGTAAATTGTTTTAAATGGTTTTTTTATTTCTTATCATCAATCCCTTTTTAGTGTAAGGTTCTGATCGTATACCGAAGTCCCAGCCCCATAATAAATTTAAAACAGTATTTCCCTTTCCAATTCGTTTTTACCCAGGTGTGAGCGATCCGGGGATACATCGAGTAGATAATTAGTACATATTTAAATTATTAAGAGAAATTTTAAGTGCATAGTTTCAGATATACAGCTTTTATTGGTAACAACAAAAGTATTTACAGGCCGATTTTACAGCACCGAGCTTTCATTTTTTTGGTACTATGTTGATAGCTTGCTCTGCTTAATACCCGCACGTTAGATAATCTTGAATTGATCCATAATTTGTATTAATACTATTTAAATATACCCCTCTGGAAGTATGGTGAAATAGCCCTGGAAATTCCTCTGCATGTAAGACGCAATTAACTACGAAGACGATCCTTTCTTCAGTCTACCATCACTCGGAAGATTATTTTATTCTGGATGTGGAAAACAAAAGAATACCGCCTTCGCTTTTTTACCACGAGTCAGTTACAAAAGAGCAGGAAAAATAAACGAATATGAACTTTTACACACTCCTAGTGCGTAGAGACATAGTCTGACAATTTCATCACTAAAAAAACTAGAAAAGAGAGAAAAGGAGAAATTGCTTTACTAACCAAAGCTTAAAGTTAGAAATGGCTGAATTCAAGGGCTACTTGAAATAAGTGACTGTCTTGACAGGAGAATTTAGGGTCGTCCGCTCAGGTTCAGCCGATTGTCGTACAGGTATGTTGTATTATAAATGAGAAAATGTTAAGAAAAGTTAAAAATGTTTAAGTAATTAGTGCTAGGATAATAAACTTGGTACTAAACGAACAGCGAAGTTATAGTTCAGGTACACACGCCCACATTTGATCATAAGGAAATTGTAAGAACCCATGATAAAACTGAAGAAATTATTGAAGGAACTGGGAAAGGCAAGGGCGATTTTTATGCAGTTGTAAGTCAAGAGGGATAGGAAAAGAGTATTAGGAAAGCATGATTTAGAAGTAATGAAAGATGAAACAAGTTCGTAGAATTCTGTATCAGAAACAATGTATTCGTATTTAACGCAATGTTTAAATATCATAAATTCTATTTTCAAACTTGTGCATTTGAAAGCGCAGTTTAAATGGAATGTCGATTATGAACTATCTTTGCACCCCACTTACTTAATAAAAATCCCTTACTATATATTGGCGGCCGGAGATATTCTGGAGTATACACAAAAAGAAAATAAGAAACAATAAATAACAAACGATATCCTAAGTTTAATGAAAGAAAGGCGAAAATACAAAAACATACCAGACATCCGGAAAACAGAGATCAAAACACTAAAATGTGAAATTATTGGCAAATACAGGAAAGCTAAAGAACAATGGATTGATAATGCAAAGAAGTACAAACTAAAATGGAAATAGGAATGACAGACGAAGCTTACAAACTAATTAGAATGAATTTTAGGGGTATGAAACCATATAGCCAAAATATAAGGAACGCGGAAGGAGACATTATAGAAAATGTGGAGAAAGCGGTTAGCTAGCAAGAATATATAGTGAATTTATATTCAGAACAGGAACTAGAAGCACTAGAAGAAGAATCAGACATTGAAAAGGATGACTTGGGATATCCTATACCTAGAAATGACTTTGAATTAGTATTAAAGTGTCTGAAAAACGGTCAGGCACCGGGTATAGATAAGGTGCAAAGAGAAACTCTACAAGTCGCTGGACAAGCAGCAACAGAACGCCGCTTCCAACTTATAAGTTATATGTATGAGACTGGCTAGATACCCAAAGATTTCAAACGTAGTATCATAGTCATTATACCAAAAAAGAAAGGCGCGGATAGATGTGAAAGTTTTCAAGCAATAAGTTTAACAGCACACGTCAAACATATTAACTAGAATTGTGCAAGGACAGATAGAAAACGGGCTGAAGAAATACTAGGAGAAGATTAATTTGGGTTTAAACAAAACAGGGGAACACGGGAGGCTATTTTAGCTCAGAGGGTGATAATGAAGAAAACAATAGCAAAAGGAGAAAGCCTGTATATAGGGTTTGTAGATCTGGAAAAAGCATTCAACAATGTAAAGTGGAAAAAAATTTTCGAAGTACTATAAAAGATTGGAATGAATGGAGACAGACGGATAGTACATAGCTTGCACAAAGAGCAAACGGCCGTAATAGAATTAGAACAGGAATATAAAGAAGTAGATAGCAGGAAAAGGGTAAGACAGGATTGTGCTTCATCCCCGTTAATTTTGAACTTGTACATCAAAGAGGCAATGAATACTGTCAAATGCAGGAAACCATTTGGAGTTATCATGCCGAGACACAAAATTAATATATTTAGATTTTCCGATTTGCACATCATATAGCGGTATTAGAAAACTAGCAGGGAAGGGTTACAAGCAGCTCTTAATGAAATGGAGACAGCACTAACAGATAGAGACGGTATGAAAATTAACAAATACTAAACTACTAGTATGTAAGGGAGGGGAAAATAAATTAAAAGCCAGAATACAAATAGGAAACGAGAACTTACAAAAGGTTAAGGATTTCTGCTACATAGAAAGACAAATAACGCAAGATGGGAAAGTGCAAAGGATATAAAGCAAAGATTAACACAAGGCCGTACTGCGTTTAACTAGAAAAAGCAACCACTATGTTCAAAAACAACAAACATAGAAACAAGGAAAATATTGCTGAAAGCATATGTGTAGAGCAGAGCACGTACGGCTGTGAAACTTGGACAGTAGCAGAATCGCACAGGAAACCTTTGAAATGTGGTACTACAGACATATGATAAAGATACCATGAACAGACATAGTTAAAAACAAAGAGGTTCTAGAAATTGTAGGAGATAAAAAAGTATGCAGAAAACAGTACAAAACAAGAGAAATAGGATGATAGGGCACGTGTTAAGGCATAAGCGAATAGTACAGAATATATTAGAAGCACCGAGGAAAAAAAGAGAGATAGAGGTAGACCTAAATTAGACTACCGCACACAGATAGTGAAAGATGTAGGTTGTGGAAATTTTAAGGAAATGTATAGGTTAGTTATCTCAGAATATAAATCAAAGGAGGTACGCTTTCAACATACCAGCACTGAAAACTTAATGATGAAAAAAGTAATTGTATTTAATCCTGATGATTATCGTAAACAAGTACAGGTGTTGGTTTTACAGTATTCTCAACTGGGCGAAAGGAGTAATTGGTAAACTATTGATTTGGCAAGTGTCTAAGTGATGGGGATCTTGGTAGCTGTCCGGTTACTTAACCACTTTCACGTACCATTGAATATCCGTGAAATATGGTATATTTTTAGAAAACGATAAAATGTGCAAAAGATGTAAAAAAAAATAGCACTAGAGTGTGCTATATTTAACAAGAGAAAACAGCTGCTATGTTTGTACATACCAAACATAAAAACAAGGAATAGATTGCAAAAAGCATATGTGTGGAGCACGCCACTGTACGGCTGTGAAACGTGAACTGCAGCAGAAGCAGGCAGGAAAAAGATAGAAGCGTTTGAAATGTGGCTATGCATACGTATGATAAAGATATCATGGATAGACAAAATTAAGAACAAAGAGGTTCTAGAAATAGTAGGGAAAAAGCGAAATATGTGGAAAACAGTAAACGATAGGAGAGCTAGGATCATGGGATACATACTAAGGCAGTAGGGAATAGTGGTACATATATTAGAAGCACGGAAAGGTAAACAGACACACACAGGTAGATCTTTATTAGACTATTGCACACAGATAGTGAAAGATGTAGGCTGTGGGAATTTCAGAGAAATATGTGGTTGGCTAAGAATAAAAAACAATAGAGGTACATGTCCAACCAGTTCTAGAACTGATGATAATGATAATGAACCCAAAGATGTGTAACAAGCCATTTATTCAATGGATTTCCATTTAGTATTTAAGAATTGACTTTTATTGCAATTAGTAGGTTGTAAATGTTACTATAAAGGATTTGTCCCTGGAAGATCTGTTTCGAGAATGAACTGCACTTGATTTTGGCCTTACAAAAATTAATACAATAAAATTAATTAATCGTTAACATTACATGCGAATGCTTGTATCTCAAGCACACAAAATTTCGCTGGTCAATTTGCATTTATATAACCAACAATGTTAACAAAGTTAAAACTTGCATGTTCATGTATAAGGCTAAGTAAACCTATTGTGGGAATATGTAACTTTGTCTACGCAAGCCATATGTAAATAATTCCTATCTCTAGAAATGTATTTATGGAAACAATAATCATTTCTACACTTAATGAGGCTAAAACACTACACATCTTTAGGTTATGGTCATACGTTTTAATCTTATGGCATAAGGTGGTCAACCTTTCAAAATTTATCTTTTAACCTTCGAAATTTAATACTCATCCTTATCTACCATTTGTAAATCCTTTGTTGATATCAACCAGCCGTTATCGGTATTACAATTTGTACAGTATGCGTAACACAATTAATTAGTGAATCATTCTGATAACGATTTCTAATCAGACAGACGCTTAATCTGATTATATCATAAACTGCGTCAACAGTTTAGACCATAGGTTCCCAACGGGGGCGGTACCGCCCCCCAGTGGGCGCTGTAGCTTTCAAAGGGGGTGGTAGCGAGTACAGGGGCAAAAGGGGGGCGTTAGGAGGATCAAGGGGGGCGTTCGTGACGTACTTACCTTTTTAGAAAATAAATATATTAAAATACTTTGAAAATACCTAGTTGGCATGAATAGACAGTTTATTTAGCTATCTAAAATGTCTATGTTATTGTTATCGAGAAAATATACTTTAAAACATTTAATTCAGCATTAGGTCTATGAATACCTAATTCCGTTTAATATTGTCCGCAACAAGTCTTTGCAAGTTGATAAGCAAAGACGCGATATGACTTGCTTACAAAGTGCACCGGCATCGCAAACAAGATAAAACATACAAGTTGATGCTTGTATGAAATCAAACGTATAAAAGGCAGGGATAGCTCTAGGAATGTGTTATTATTTTGTGTGCTTCGCAAATAATCCATGTTCGTGAGTGATAAGTTATATAAGTCATTATAACCATTAATTTTATAATTATCTATAAATTCGTTGAAAAGTTAATTTATTTTAAACCGTGGCAAGTTTTGGATTTCAAAATGTCTGAATCTAAGAAGAAATGCCGGCAGTACAGTCTTTTGTATTTGAAATATGGATTTACGCACTCTCCTGTAAACCCATCATTACCCATGTGTTTACTTTGCCAAAAGTTTTCTCAAATGAAGCCATGAAGCCTTCTAGGCTACAAGAACATTTAAATAAAATGCATACTGATAAAAGGACAAAGATTTGTCCTATTTTCAAGAACTGCAGAAGAAATATTTGAAACAGCCAACTATATCAAACCTATTTGCGTCGTCTTCTAAACAAGAAGATGATGGACTACGAGCATCATATAACATTTCATTGTTAATCGCAAAACTGGAAAACCACATACCATTGGCGAGGAACTTATCTTGCCGGCAGTCAGAGAGGTAATAAAACTGTTCTTCATCATAAGACATCGGCAGATGTCATCAGAAAAATTCCTCTGAGTAATAACTCAGTGCAAAGGAGAATAGACGAAATGGCTCAAGACGTTGAAATATCATTATGCGATTACTTAAAACTTGCAATTTTTCCATTCAACTTGATGAATCCACTCTACCAAATAACGAAGTACTGCTGTTATCATACGTTCGGTTCATAAAAGACGAAAAAATTTATCAAGAGTTATTATTTGCAAAAAATTTGGAAACTGATACAAAGGGAGAAACGATATTTAATACCATGAGTACGTTTTTTCAAGAGAAAGAAATACCAATGCATAATATTTTGTCGGCAGCTACTGATGGTGCTCCAGCAATGACGGGACGTCATAAGGGTTTCATAGCTCATTTGAAACAAGCAGTACCAAATGTACTCGCTATACATTGTACTATTCATCGTCAGCACTTGGTTGCAAAAAATCTGAACGAACGTGTGCATTCGTCGCTTCATTACGTTATTAGAGCAGTAAATACGATTAGAAGCAATTCATTGCATGACAGATTATTTAGCCAACTTTGTAGTGAAAATGATGAAGATTACAATCGCTTGCTGCTGCACACAGAAGTTCGTTGGCTCTCAAAAGGTACTTGTTTGAACCGTTTTTTTCAACTATTTGATTCAGTACTGGACTTTCTTGAAAACAGAAACGAAAAATTGCGCGAAAACCTGATTATACATAAAAATGACCTTGCTTATTTGACAGACTTGTTTAAAATATTTAATGAAGTCAATTTACAATTGCAAGGTGACGAATTGAACTTAATTAAAACAAAAAACGTCATAGCTGCTTTTGTGGGAAAACTTCTTCTATTCAAACGAAATCTAGGGAGAGGTGAATACAGCCACTTTCCCACATTATCAGCAGTCTCTGCAAAACATGAAGATTTACTTACTTACTGCCAACACTTGGACGTTCTTCATGTTGATTGTGTGGAGCGATTCAGGATATTTTAAACATGAATATACCGGGTTGGGTTTTAGATCCTTTCGCAAATACAGATACAGCAGAATCACCAAATTTAGAAAAAAACACATAGAACTCGTAACTAACGAAAAATTAAAAGTAAAATTCATACATGGATAACAAGGGTTCTGGCTTCAAAACCAATACCAGTTCTTTACCCTGGATTGTGGTCAAGAGTACAGATATTTTTAATTGCATTTCCTTCATCTTATTTGGCTGAGCGTGGGTTCAGTGCAGTAGCTAATTTATTGTCTAACAAAAGGAACAGACTGCATATCACTGAACGTGGCGATTTACGATTGACTTTAACATAATTGAAACCCGACATTAGCAAATTGTTAAAACTTCACCAGCCTCAACTATCTCATTAATTTTTCTTCTTAATCTTTTTTCTGTTCATTATGTATTCATATTTAAGTTTTTAATAAACAAGTTTGTACTACATTTGATAGTCGTTTTAATTAAGGTTTACTTTTGCGATTTTTAATATATATACCTTGTCCAACGCTTTAGTGAACGCTTGTAATAGCAGTCAAAAGTGCAACGTTCGTATATGAGTATCTATGTATATATATATATATATATATATATATATATATATATATATATATAGATAGATACTATTCAACAATATTTTAATATTCGTTATAATGCACTATGAGGAGGGGGGCGTTGGAAGTTTTTTTTCCAGTAGAGGGGGCGGTGGTTCAGAAAAGGTTGGGAACCTATGGTTTAGACGAACGCTTGGACACCATTTTCATTCAACAGGTTACTTTTGTCCGATATTTCCTAGTATGTGCACTCGATGCAAAGGTAAAATTTACTCCCTACAAAATCTCAATAGAACAAATGGTTTGACTGAAATCTCAGTTTAAAGCCTTTATTATTCTTCTTAAAGTAGTAGATTAAGTATAAAATGCGATGTAATAATATTCAAGAATTGTTTTTAAAAACTGAAAAATGTATAAATTTAATTATCGTCAATGCTGTCGATTATTTTAAAAATATCGGTTAAGTCACTGCCGATTTATGATTCATCCCTTGTGTAAAGTTAAAAATACCAGTGTTTATTTCCAGTTACATAATTATGTACGTGAATGGAAGGTTCTTGTTGTGGCTGTTCATAGTACATTTGACAAAAGAAAAGAAATGATATTCTTTAAAAAAAATTATAAGAATGTTAAATTAGTATCTGGTTTATAATAAAATAGTTTTTCGGTGGGTATTTGAGTTTCTACAAATCGAAATGATTTGTTCAATTGCAAAAATGGCCGATAATTGTCGTATCCTTTGGAAACAATAAGGTTGCTAATTAAATAACTCAGTTATTTATTGAACAACATTAAGGCGTAAGATCAGAAGAAGAAATATTTTGTAATTTTATCAAAATATTTTAAAAACAATTCGCAACTAATAAAAATCGGAAATCCAAGACTATAATTACTATACTGAAGCTAATGAAATTACATCTTTAGGAAAGACAAATTTATATAAATCTTACGCTAACTACAAAAGCGTTTATACAATATTAAAAAAATACAAATTCCATTCCAATAAAATACATTTACTGCAAGAACTAGACAAAAGATTATTTTGATGATTGTTTGCAATTTTGCGGAATAATGGTGTGAGTAATGACCGATTCCTAGTTCTTTCTTCGCATGTTTCTCCAATACATGCAGTTTTCTTAAACGACGGTCTAATTCAATCCTAAGAATTGTTCACTAGATAAATTCACATTACAGAGAATACATTAAACAGCTACGAGCATTTAAATTTCCAATGCTTCACCCAAAGGTACTACGTTGACCAAGAAACGATTTTTTTTATCTGGCAATTTGGTATTATGCCGAACCTTTGTTAATAAAAGGGTGGTTTGAAAAGTTCGCGAAACGAACGGGAAAATGAAAAAATTTGTTTTTAAAATATAGTTTATTTTTCAACATTATCTCCGTCAAGTTGAATACACTTCATCCAGCGATGTTCCAAACCCATTGCGAAAGTGCGATTCTTCAAGGCCTCCAAAATAGTCGTCGACAGCTGCTTTTACATCTTTCTCCGTGGAAAATCGATTTCCCCAAGGAAAACTTTTAGTCGTGGAAATAGGTGGAAGTCAGAAGGAGTCAAATCAGGCGAATAAGGCGGATGTTACAACAGATCGTACTTCAGATCGTTCAATTTTTGCATTGCTACTGCACTTGTGTGTGGACGTTGATTATCCTGATGGAAAATGATCTTTTTCTTACGCAATGCAGGTCTTTTTTCGCGAATATTTTTATCCAATTAGCCTAGAAGTTTAGCGAAATATTCACCGTTTATTGTTTGACCCTTGGGAAGATAGTCAATTAATAGGACACCTTTAGCATCCCCAAAAACTGATGCCATAACTTTTCCAGCCGACTTCACATTGCTTTCTTTGGTGGTGGAGAACCCCTATGTCTCCATTGTTTAGATTGTTGCTTGGTTTCAGGGGTATAATAGTGAACCCATGTTTCATCTGCCGTAACAAATCGTCGGACGAAATTGGTTTTATTGGAGTTAAGACGATCTAAACTCTGTTGGCAAATTCTCTTCCTCTAAAGGTTTTGATCAATTGTCAATATGCGCGGCACCCATCTTGCCGTAAGCTTTTTCATACCTAATTCCGCAGTTAAGGTATGAAATGCTTTTTCATCTGAGATATCTGCATCCTTAGCAAATTTGGAGACCTTTAATCGACGATCCTGCGTAGCCATATCATTAACTTTTTGGACGATTTCAGGCGTGGTGGCAGTTCTAGGCCCTTACGACCACGTTTAAATTCCGTCGCCCACTTGTACACAGTTGTAAATAATGGAGCGGAGTCTCCTGATGTATCCTGCATATCTATATGTATTTCTGTTGCTTTTCAACCTTTTTTTACAAAATATTTGATAACAGCGCGCGTTTCAGTTTTATCCATTTTGAAAAACCCACAAAACTAACTTTACTTCATATAGCACCAAATTAATACTACTTGACAGAATAATGCAGGGGCTAGTCACTCTATAGGCGGTTTTAAAATAAAGTTTTTAGCGCCACCAGCCGCATTGAAACTGAGTAAATATAACGGTTGATAGGGCACATCGCATTAGTCACGAGTTCCTGATAACCTAAAACCCACTCTAGTTATATTAAAATTTTATGAATATCAAGATAAAGAAATAGTTTAGAACCATAAAGGATTACTAAAATATACCGGTTATATATATAATCACAGAACTTTTATCGAAAAGACGCAGTAGTCTATACAAACCAGTTAAGCAAATGATATGTAAAAATAGAACCCTGACTTGACGATAAATTTTACATCATGATGCCAAGTCAAAATAAAATAAGAATCCAGAACTTTCAAGACTTAGAGGTATTTTCAAGCCAACTATGCGCCTACGTGACTAAAAGGCACAAAGCTAAACAAGCTGCAATCTTGATTTATTGAAAGGCAACAGTGTGGTTAAAATGCGCAGTCGAAGCAAAAACAAGTGCAAGCAGTCTCTAAAATTTTGATTTAAAAGGCTTTTATTTAATTATTTATTAACCATTATTAGTTTCTTAGTTCAGCCTATATCACCCACATAGTCAACCAAATTTATCTTATGATTACATTGCGAAACTGGTCTAGCGATGAGTTACTTATAGTCGGTACGATAAAGAGTATTGATAATTTATATATTTCTTTTTTGTATTCTTTCAATTTTTAAGTGTTATTGTGTTTTTATTTTTATATTTTTTATGTATTTCTTTCGTATCTACTTACTGAAGATTAATTATTCATCATGTAATTGTGCATCGGCGTGTGCCTGAGTGTATTGAACGTTTATTCTGGGAGCATCTTTCTACCAAACCCATTGTTTGACTTTATTTTCCATTGCTATTTTTGCAACGGATTAGTTTTTAGACTTATGCACGATATTAGTGGATACTTCATACGATAATGATGAACCTGATATATTATTGTCACTACCTGGTATACCATATTCCTTCGCGTGCCTTAAGCAAGAATTAAGCTGCCATCCAAGAGCACTTCATTGCTGCTATATTAATGCGGAATCCTTGATGAACAAATTTAATGATTTTATCAACATTTTTGAAGAGAATAGTGTACAATGTGTTAGGGTGTCGGAAACTTGGTTTAGGCCTTCACTACCAGATAACTTAGTACATGCTTGTTCAGGAATGACCGCATTAAACAAGGAGTTGGCGTTGCTTTGTATGTGAGGGATGACCTTAAAGCCTTAACTATTGCCAACTCGCAATCAACTTGACATGCTAGACCTGAATACGTATTTGTTGAAGTTTCAGTTAATACAAAGAAAATTCTAGTCGGTATTGTATATTGTCCTCGAAATGTCGGTTATTTAGAGGATATTGAAGAAGTACTATATAAGCTTTTGCCCATATACAATGGCATCGTTATCTTATGTGACTTTAATATAAACCTTTTAAACGACACGTCCAAGGTTTGCCAGTAACTACTATTACTTCTTCCTGCAATTTACATATTTTATCACTTCAAGCGACACATCATTTATAAACAGTGAGACACGAAGCTCACACCCGCGTAGACCATATGGTGTTAAACAAAGATAAAGCTATTAACCTTGGCTAAATCTCAGTTTTTGAACTTTCAAAACATGACAAGTTTTTTATTTCATACTCAATGAAACCTTCTTTGCACAAAAATATAGATTGTGTAGAGATTTCAAACGAATGAATATAGAACGGTTAAAGAATCATGTTGAGAAAATTTCTTGGTATGAAATAGACCAACTGTCCTGTGTCGATCCAAAGCTTCAAAAATTCAACTCTTTTATTCAAAATCTTATAATCAACACGCGCTTTTTAAAGAAGTTCGCATTACTAAGTCCAAATCTCCGTGGCTAACTGCGATTCAAGAACTGCGACGCGTTAGGGATGCATCTGCATCACGCTTTAAACGAGTACTAGTAGTAGAAACCTATGAAGTCTATGAGTATTGTCACAATAAAGCGAAACAGGTTATTCAAAACTCGAAGCTAAGAAATTTAATGCACTCTCTGGCACCAATAATTCTGCGAAGATGTGGAAAGATTTTTGCTTTATGAGTATTGGAAAGGCTTTTGTCCCTATACCAATAACCATATCACCAACCTCATTGAATGAACACTTTGTTGCTCTGCCTAAGGTTGATTATCCTCGTATAGAGAGTAACATACGAAAAATAAACGCTTTAATTGAACCATCAATTGCTGAGTTTCCTTGTCATATGGTTGAAGGTGACGAAGTTCTTAACTCAATTAGGTGGATTAAGTCTACTGCTACAAGATGTGAGCAAAGATCAACGTTAATGATTTCGCAAATACTTCCCTCTGCTTGCAACTCTTTTTATCTATAGTGAATCATTCTTTAAGTTCAAACAAACAGGCGTTGATTCGACCATTACCTAAGAATTCATCTCCATCATTACTTTCTGACTACCGACCCATTAGTATTCTCCTTGCGTTATCGAAATCGCTTGAGCTTATAATCTTAGATCAATTAACTGTTCTTGCTGGAAAATTACCTTTTTGATCCATATTAATTTGGTTTACCTAAAAATCAAAATACAGCCTCTACCTTGGTCCGTGTGGATGACAAAAAACAACTGACGATTCTTCTGTTGTTAAATTTTTAGCTCAGAGTTTAACAATGTTAACCACAAACTGTTGCTCTGTAAGTTAAAAAAGTTTAACAAGCTATCTAAAAATGCTCTACAATGGCTACGATTGAACTTGCAGAACCGCAGACAAAGAAGCTAATCGGCTAGGAGAAATTTCAAGTGAAGTATGCTGGCATTTTTCATTACCGACTTGTACCTCCATTTTTTTACCTGGCAATTTAACTTATAAATCGTATTTACAGTTACTTGAAGAAGCCGTTATTCCTGCGCCTTAACTTATATTATTGAAAATAATCAACAATACTCAGTGATGACCATTTAATATTGTATTAGGATGATGTTCCGACGCACTAAGCTTCTGTTATTCGACAGTAATTAAACTAAACCTTTTTTAACCTATTAGCCTCTGAGACAAGGCACCATCGAATGTTCCTGCTTACTAGATGTCTCCTCGCAATTCTTTTTTTTTATACGGATGCCAAAAAAGTAAATTATACCTAGCGCAGCCAACACCTTTAGTAGATCTACGCCAAAATATTAGTGAATGTCATTGAATCGTTTCAGAATGTGCGCAAACGTTTCGAGCGAATACTTTATCACTGTGTAGATGTCGGTGATCCTCAGTTTAAACATTTAATCGTCCAATAATATTCTTACGCTATTAAAGGTAATGTATTAATAACTATTAGACTACTTTTGAAGACTAAGGAATGGTTATAAAACGAAATACATCCCATTATGTGATGCGGAGTATTTATTACCTATCACCTATTGTGCTGGTTTTAAATTTTCGACATAAAATATTTTTGAACTAATTTAGTTTCAACGACTCGTATTTGTTCAATTTTCTGGTTAGAGAAATTGTTATCTTATTTGTTATGGCATAGCAGGTTGTACTTTTGAGCTTATGTGTTTGCAAGGTGTTCCCTGTGGTCTTAGACATCGATTTTTGGGCGGAGTTTAGATGGTACGCCTGATCTACCTAACGTGAACAATATGTATTTTACGCATCTGGAAGTATGTTCCTTTATAATTTAAAGTATGGTAAATTTTATTGAACTTCATACGGGGTTACGTGTATCACACGCAATGCCAAAGTATTGTCCAATTTATCTAATTGTGCCTGGCTAATTTTGAAAATACGTTTTTTTAGGGTTCCGTACCTTTATAAGACCTTTATAAGATCACTCTCGCGTCCGTCCGTCCGTCAGTTACAGAGTTTTTTTCTCGAAAACTATGTACGGTAGGAATTTGCAATTTAGCACAGTGCTAGGTTTTTATGGCGAGCACATATATCGACAGTCAGAAAATAGAAAAAAACATTTTTAGATCAAAATGTCGGAGGTTAATTCGATAAAAAGAAAAAAAGTTTTAATAAATATATCGTGTGAGCTATCATTTGAAAGGAGATTCTAAAGGCTTCTAAAAAATTTTTTATAATTTCCGGACCAGTAGTTTTCATGATATAGCTAAAAATGTGCCAAAAATGACAGCCCCTCTCCCCCCCGGTTCTCCTACATTTCCAAAGCTAAAATTTTGATTTTAATAGGGATAGTAACTATTGAGTCAGATTATCGGAAAACTGCAGGTTTTTTGACAGCGTAATAGTTGCTGTTAAAAAAATTTTTAAGCACTGTAATAGACAACGTATTTACTAATAATTTACCAGTACAATGTGGGAAAATAGATTCATTTTTCAGTTATCACAATCAAATTTGGATAAGATTTAAATATACATAAAAAATAAAAGCAGCTTAATTTGGTTTATTGATTGCTCACTGTAGTATTGGTACGGAATCTAATAGTGCGAGCTCGACTCGCTCTTAGCTAACTTTTATTTTCATAAATATTTGACATTTAAATTTATAAACTCCTATAATTAATTTAAAACTTGTTTTTTAAAGAAATAATTGATACAGGGATTTTACATTAGTAATCAAGTTTTTATAATTTAAAAAAATTTGTGAACAATATGCGCACGTAGTATCAAATTATTCCTTTTTGTTAAAAGAGTTTAAATTGTTTTAGAATCTGAAATATTTAAAGTAACAGTTTAATTTTTATTTAACAAAAAATAACATGTAAATACCCATGAACGATCATACTTTTAGCATAAAAATTTTGTTTTACAAGTTATACTTTATATCTAGAAAATTTTTAATTTCGAAATTATCTTTTGTCTGGTAAATTGTTTGTTTATTCGAAAAAGTTAGAGACATCAAGCTTTCGCCTTTAAAAATCAAAGGCTTTTCTAATGACGGATCCAAAATTACCGTAATTCAGCGTTAAGATTATTTCTGCAGAAACTCATTATTTTTCAGTGATAGATATAGTATGTTGTTTGTTTGCTCCTGGTCAATGTTATTTTACTCTATTTAATCTGTTGTAGGAACGTTTTAGGTTTATAGTGATTAGTGAAAAGAGCGTTCCTCAATATTAAGAGTTCTGCATGGGCAGCAGTTGCAGCCATATCATTATCGGCGAGAGCAGGAATTATTACTGGACGACATGCCACAGAAACTTGACTTTTGTGAAGTATTGTTAGACACATTGTTCGTTCTTAGATTTTACTTACGCGTACTTATCGTGGGATCATTCATTATCATGTTGAGAATTTGAATATGAATAGTTTGTCATATTCAGGACAAAAATATGAATCACTTTGCTACGTACCTAGACGTAGCCGGAAGAAAGTAAACACCAGTATAACTACCAACCGCGAAGAGTGGGGGGGATTCGCCTACATACCAAACAGAACAAAAAAAAACACATCGCCCGCGACTATCTATTAACAATGAAAATAAATTAAAATTTCTTGATTCACAGGTCCATTTCGAATGGACCTGCACCTTGCCGAAGTTCTAGATTACTAGAACAGGTGAAATGGCTTGCGTGTTCTAATGAGCTAAAGAGCCAAACTACAGGTCCAACCAAAGTAGTAGGGTCGTTAGTGAGGAACCAGACGAAGATAGGTCTCCGAAAGAGGGCAGCGGATCTTTTGGTACTTAGATTGGCAGAGACCATAGGGGTCGGTATGGCAGTCTAAGACACACTACCGCGATGTGGAAGGCAACGGGAAACCACCACATTACCTCCCAAGTACACAGCGTACCCAAATTATAATAAAATGATGGCATTCTCTGGGGTAAAAGATTCCGGAGTTAAAGTAGTCCCTATTCGGACCTCCGGGAGGGGACTACTTCGGAGGATGCAATCGGAAAGTTAAGAATAAGAGTCGGAGCGTGGAATGTTAGAACTATGAAGCAAGTGGGTAAGCTAGAGAACCTAAAAATCCAAATGAATAGGTTATCATTAGACATAGTAGGGATCAGCGAAGTTCGGTGGCCAGAGGCGGAAGATTTTTGGAGTGGAGACTTTAGGGTAATTCATACAGGAGCAGAGGAGGGAAATTTGGGTGTGGGGATAGTTATGCGGAAAAAGATAGGATACTGTGTAGAAAATTACTTACAAAAGAATGAAAAAGTACTCATGGTTAGAGTAGAATCTAAACCGGTAAACACAGTAATAATACAAGTATACATGCCCACCTCTAGCTACGGTGACGAAGAGGTAGAAGCGATCTACAAAGATATCGAAGACATATTAAGACACGTAAAAGGACATGAAAATTTAATAATTACGGGGGATTTTAATGCAGTGGTAGGTGAGGGTAGGGAAGGAGCGATAGTAGGTTTATTTGGTTTAGGCACTAGAAACGACAGAGGAAATAGGCTGGTAGAATTTTGCGACAAGAACAATTTAATCATTACAAACACATTATTTCAACATCATGCTAGAAGACGATATACGTGGAAGATGCCAGGAGATACAGAAAGATATCGTTAGACAACGGTTTAGGAATCAAGTAAAAGACTGTAGAAGCTACCCAGAAGCAGATATAGACACTGACCACAACATCGTAATTATGAAGGCCGCACTTACATTTAAAAATTTGAAAAAAAGAAACGGAAAAAGGCACTTGGACCTACAGAAACTAAAAGAGAAAGATATTCAAGAAAGATTCGAAAAAAGGTCAAATGAATTGCTCAAAGATATCGGGAAAATATCTGACACTAAGGAAGTAGAAACAGAATGGAATAACATTAAATCCAGCCTCGACATGGCGGCCAGAGATGTTCTGGGGTATACACAAAAAGAAAATAAGAAACCATGGATAACAAAGGATATCCTGAATTTAATAGAAGAAAGACGAAAATACAAAAATAAATCAGACGAAACAGGAAAACAGAGATACAAAGTCATAAAATGGGAAATTATTCGAAAATGCAGGAAAGCTAAAGAACAATGGATTGATGAAAAGTGCAAAGAGGTACAAACTAAGATGGAGGTAGGAAAGACAGATGAAGCATACAAACTAATTAGAATCAATTTTAGGGATATAGAACCGTATAGCAAAAATATAAGGGGCGCGGCAGGAAATGTCATTATAGAGAATGTAGAGAAAGTGGGTAGATGGCAAGAATATATAGGGAATTTATATGCAGGAGAAGAACTAACTGCATTAAAAAAGGAATCAGACATTGAAAATTATGACTTGGGATATCCTATACTTAGAGATTAATTTGAATTAGCATTAAAGAGTCTCACAAATGGTAAGGCGCCGGGTACAGATAAGGTGCAAGCGGAGACTCTAAAAGCCGCTGGTCAAGCAGTAACAGAACGTCTCTTCCAACTTGTAAGCTATATGTATGAGACAGGCGAGATACCCAAAGATTTCGAACATAACATGATAGTAACTATACCAAAAAAGAAAGGTGCAGATAGATGTGAAAATTTTCGAACAATAAGCTTGACATCACACGTATCAAAAATATTAACTAGAATTGTACAAAGACGAATGGAAAAACGGGTTGAAGAAATACTAGGAGAAGACTAATTTGGGCTTAGGCGAAACAGGGGAACACGGGAGGCTATCTTAGCTCTGAGGGTGATAATGGAGAAAACAATAGAAAAAGGGAAAAGCGTGTATATAGGGTTTGTAGATCTGGAAAAAGCATTCAACAATGTAAAATGGAAATAAATGTTCGAAATACTCAAAAAGATTGGAATGAGTTATAGGGATAGACGGATAATACATAGCTTATACAAAGAGCAAACAGGAGTAATAGAATTAGAGCAGGAACGTAGAGAAGTAAACATCAGGAAAGGGGTGAGACAGGGATGTTCCCTATTCCCATTAATTTTTAACTTGTACATTGAAGAGGCAATGAATACTGTCAAATGGAGGAAGACATTTGGAATTACTATGCAGGGACAAAAAATTGATATGCTTAGATTTGCAGATGATATAGCGGTATTAGCATCTAGCAAGGAAGAGTTAGAAGCTGCTCTCAATGGAATGGAAACGGTTCTAACAGAGAGATACGGTATGAAAATTAACAAAAGTAAAACTAAAGTACTAGTATGCAAAGGAGGGAAAAATAAATCAAAAACAAGAATACAAATATGTAACACGAACTTACAAGAGGTTAAGGATTTCTGCTACCTAGGAAGCCAAATAACGCAAGATGGGAAAAGCACAAAAGATATAAAACAAAGATTAGCACAAGGTCGTGCTACATTTAACAAGAAAAAGCAACTACTGTGCCCAAAGACCACAAACATAGAAACAAGGAAAAGATTGCTCAAAACATATGTGTGGAGCACAGCACTGTATGGCTGTGACGCCTGGACAGTGGGAGAAGCGGAAAAGAAAAAGGTAGAAGTCTTTGAAATGTGGTGCTACAGACGTATGATGAAGATATCATGGACAGACAAAGTTAAGAACGAAGAGGTACTAAAAATGGTAGGGGAAGAAAGAAATATGTGGAAGACGGTAAAAAATAGGAGAGATAGGATGATAGGCCACATACTACGGCATGAGGGAATAGTGCGGAATATACTAGAAACAGAGATTGAAAAAAGGAGAAGAAGAGGTAGACCTAGATTAGACTACTGCACACCGATAGTGAAAGATGTAGGCTGTAGGAGTGTCAGGGAAATGTGTAGGCTAGCTCAGAAGATAAATCAATGGAGGTACGCATCCAACTAGTCCCAAGATGGATAAATTAATGACGAAGAAAGTAACTGCGCTTAAACATGATATTTCTTATAAGCAAGTACAAGCATCGGATGGGCAATATTCTCGAATAATGGTAATTGCGTGAAAGCATTTACTGGAAAACTTTTATTTCCGCAAATGTCTAGGTGTTGGGGGATCTTGGCAGCCACAGGTTGCTTAACTCCCTTCAATAAATGTCAATGAAATAGGGCATAATATTAGAAAACAATAGAAGAAACATGATATTTATTATAAGCAACTACAAGCATTGGATGGGTAATATTCTCGAATTATGGTAATTACGTGAAAGCATTTACTGGAAAACTATTATTTCGGCAAATGTCTAGGTGTTGGGGGATCTTGGCAGCCACAGGTTGCTTAACCCTCTTCAATAAATGTCAATGAAATAGGTCATAATATTAGAAAACAATAGAAGAAACATGATATTTATTATAAGCAACTACAAGCATTGGATGGGCAATATTCTCGAATTATGGTAATTACGTGAAAGCATTTACTGGAAAACTATTATTTCGGCAAATGTCTAGGTGTTGGGGGATCTTGGCAGCCACAGGTTGCTTAACCCTCTTCAATAAATGTCATTGAAATAGGGCATAATATTAGAAAACAATAGAAGAAACATGATATTTATTATAAGCAACTACAAGCATCGGATGGGAAATATTCTCGAATTATGGTAATTGCGTGAAAGCATTTACTGGAAAACTATTATTTCGGCAAATGTCTAAGTGTTGGGGGATCTTGGCTGCTATAGGTTGCTTAACCCCCTTCAATAAATCTCAGTGAATTAGGGCATAATATTAGAAAACAATATAAGGGGAAACGAGCTGTATTGCTGTGTGAGAATTCAGGGAACTATGTAGGTTATTTTAGAAAATAAATAATTGCAGGTACATGTCCAACCAGTTTTGAGACGGGAAACCCAATGACGAAAAAATAAGCGCAGATAAATCTGATGATTATTATAAACAACTAGTTGTTTGTTGTAAAATATCTGCAACTAATGTTGACTGTGCGAAAAAATATATTGGAAAAAATATTAAATCAGTAAATGTTCAAGTGCTGGTGGAACTTGGCAGCCACAGGCTGCTTACCCCCCTTCGCAACCACTGAATGTTGGAGAAATAGGGTATATAATTGTAAAACAATAGAAGGGGACCGAACTGCATCTAACAAGAAAGAACGGCGCCTATGATGAAAGACAACAAACATAGAACAAAAAGTTGTTGAAAGCGTATGTGTAGAGCACAGCACAGACAGTATGCCTACGAAATACGAGCAGTCTGAAAAGCAAACAGAAGAACAGTAGCAGCCTTTGAAATGCCGTGCTTCAGATGTATGAGGATGGACAGACAAAGGTAATTACAAATAGGTTATAGAAACAGTAAAGGAACAAGGATATCTTTGGGAAAAAAATATGAGAAATAGAAGGGCAGAATACGTTCTATGGCATTTTTGGGGAATAGTATGGAATATATTACAAGCAGAGTTAGGAAAAAGAGCTAGATGTAGACCTAGATCAGATAGTGATAGATGCAGACTGTGCAAATTTCGGGGAAATCTGTAGGTTAGTTCAGAATAGGAAACAATGATGGTACGCGTCTAACCAGTTTCAGGACTGAAGACCCAATGATGATGATGATGATGATTCACAGGTACAAAGAAAAGTATTAAATTTAAGTTATATTTTACAGAACAAATTTTATAAAGGATCCACGAAGTGCGTATTTTGTAGCTATCAGGTAACAAAAATCATTAAAAAAAGTAATGCTTAGATTTTCTCAATAGCAAGTGTGTTAAATTAAAGTATTCAATGTAGATTTCTTCAATAGCACGTGTGTTAAATTAAAGTATTAAAAGTAGGTTTTCTCCCTAGGAAGTGGATTAAATTAAAGTATTAGGTGTAGACCAAGGTGTAGTTAGAATTAAAGAAAGATAACCAGAAGCACTAGCGAAGCTAGCTTCTAAACATGAATGGTGAACTGGTTTCAGAACCGCGGATAAATAGGAATCCTCGATCTACGTAAAAGAAAGCGAGTCTCATACCTCTACGCGTCGAGATGCGTATCTTGCAAACCGCCGGGAATGAGTCAGCATAGCAACGCCATGGTCGTCAGAGTTCATTCACCCTGCCATCGTAATTATAGCAGCGATCCAAAGACAAAAGGCAGCTGTTCCACGGCAGCGAACAAGTGGGCCTACACAAAGAAAGAACCCATTTGGCTTCCAGCTAAAAAGAGAATTTGATTAGAATGGATACGCACGGAGAAACTCACTGAATACACGCAAGACACCTCCTAGTTGTCAAACAGAAACACGTGCATCGCTTTTGAAATACGGTGGCAAATAAGTGTAGAAAATATTTCGACGTATAAGCTGTAGAACCACATTCAACAATGGTTCAAACAACACGGAGTCGAACTGCAAATCCTAGCTTATTAAAGCGCGGTAAAACTGGAAAACCCGGCTTATATCGGATAATGCGCGACCATATTTCAACAAGTTATTACATTGGAACAATAGAGAAAATCATTATACGGCGGTCGTAAAGTACACCAAGACAACGGGTACCTAACAACAGGATATAACTATTCGATTGTAGCCTAAACTTGTCATTTTGAAATAAACGAATTCAAAATGAAAATTTGTAGCAAGCGTACTTGTAAACAGGATGTTGTCGAAGAATTTAAGAGATTATGGGATACCAATAACAAAGCATAGACTATTTAATTAATAGAATAAATTTTCGTTGTAAAAGAAAAAGGGATTTGAGTTGAGGAATTTATTCGAGAGCGTGTTTATTATTAATTATGTTGAAAATCAACGTAACAACTTTACAAAATTCAACTTTCGAAAAAAATTATAAATATTATTAAAACTTTTCAATTGCTTTTATACGTCACTTAGATTTTATAGAAAACAAGATATTAAAGTGCGGAAACTTCTACTTGTAAGCCTAATTGATTTATTAAAAAATTCATTAGGGTTACATAAATTGTGGTCTAAAGAATCATGTTTTTAAAAATTTAAATAATTGCAAATTAAAGAAAAATATAATTCATATTCCCGAATCAAAACTACCCTTGATCATAAGGGATTAAATAAGCGGTAACATAAATTTGATTATCCTAATGTCATATATGCATTCTTTAAATATAAATTCGTTATTCAAAAGTGTCTGGAAAGTATTTTTAAAAAAGTGACTTTAATTTTACCCCTTTACAGGGTTGTATCTCTCTTCCTATTGAGTTTTGTAAAATTAGGTATATAAAAAGTACGCTTATTTTTGAACGCTCTATCAGCCGTAGCAATTACGGTACATATTTTTAAACTATTTTCTATAAAAATATGCCGAGTATTCCTTAAAAATGATCGAATCTGCTCTTGTAGAATTGAAAATATTTTTAGAGAATGTACTCTTTTAAATTTAATATTAAGCCAGTCTCATAGAAAAAACCTTAATTTAAGTTAATTCGCTATAAAACCGTTATTTGTGCTTCTTAAAGTAATTTATTGATGGGCATAACCAATCCCGAGCATCAGTAGATATGGTTCCAGAAGGACAATGCTCCATACCACAGTGGGTTGAATTTAAAACGATACATTGCGCATGTATTTTCAAGGATGAGTTTTTGATCGGTATTCGAAAATCGTTTGGTCATCTCATCTCACACTTTATTGATTTTCGTTGTGGTATGGGGTAGCTTGAAACAATATGAATACTGTTACAACGACGCTGAACCGTCTAGAATTGAAAGAAATACAGCCATTAGGTAACAATGCATTGAGTGACAGCTACAAGGGTGTATTTAAAGGACCGATTGATGATTTATATAAAGTAGAAGCGTTATAATCCAATATTTAAGTGGACAAAATTTGCTGAATTTGCTGAACTAAATGTTCGGAACTAATTGACAATATATAGAAAATTTAGAAGGCTGTTTTGAAAACAATTTGAAGTAATCCTCACATGTCATATGTATATGTTGAATTTATTTCTCGTTCGATTTAGTATCAATCAGACAACAAAATGTCATGGAGTTGTAACATCTGGTAAAATTCGTGAACTAATTGTACAAACAGTGATACATACCTAGGAGATTCTACGTAAAAATGCTTCGGATCTTAATTTGCCAAAGCCCACAGTTAAAGGAATAATCAAAAACTTCTGCGAAAGGGGCGGCATTAAAATTGTTGCTAAAAGTGCTTTACCCCGCTCTAGTGTCCAGTTACAGCTCGAAACAACTGTTTTCCAAAATTTGTAAAAAATCACGGGATCAGTCATTGAAAAATATTATTGGTTAATAGAAGAAACCTCCTAAATTAAATGTGTTCCGAGAAAGCTGTAGAAAGTCAATGCGCAAATGCGGTCTTAGTTTTTATAAAGTAAAATTAAGACGGTCAGGTAAACTAATCTGAGATGCTAAATAAGTTTTTGTTACCCGCCAAAGAAAAACCACTGATAACATAAAAACAAAAAGAAAGACGTTGGCATAGGCAAAAGAAAGGTTGCACTTGACAGACGATTTTAAATTTTTCCTATCGATCGGCAGTAGTGGTCTCGTGTAATCTGCTACAAAGTAAAACGTGCCGTATGCTTGAAACGAACCGTAAAATTTGTCAGGGGTGCAATGTACGGTATGGGGGCGCATGTCATCTAAAGGTTTAGGAACTTTGGAGTTCATAAGCAGGAAGGTTAATGGTGAGTGATATCAATAAATACTAACGAACGACGTATCGCTTGCTACGAAAAAATAATAGCCTGGTGACAATTGCATTTTCAGTGCACCTCGTCACACATCAAAGTCGGCTTAGCTCATAGTTTAAAGATAATAATTTAACTGTTCTAAACTGACTTTTAAACAGTCCAGATCTCAATACGATATAAATGGTTTGACACAAAATGAAAAGGTATTTTAAGAAAAATCTGCTAAGAACGATGGCGGGTTTACGTGCTGCATTGCAAGGAAGAAGTTTTCGAAAGACAGTTATCTAAAGCTACTGCGTCTTATGCCTCGTGGTCTTAAAGGCGTGATTAAGTGGTAAGATTCGCTAACTTATTTAAATATGCAGTTGCTAGCAAACTTCGTTTTAATTTTATAATATTTTGAGCCTGTAGTTGGCACATAATAATTACTCGTAGTATGAAAATATTTTGCCAAGTCCACATGCTTAATATATAGTCTTTGTGCATATCATATTTTGTCAGAAAATATTTGGTGTTCAGTGTTCGAAAATATAGTTTTTAGTGCTCGTGCAAACGTTACAAAACAAGTTCTGTTTGGACAAACGAGCGCTAGGTGGAACATTGTTGCGTGTTCATTGAAGTTTCCATTTTCTTATATTTAATAAATCTATAATTTTTTAGCGGCCAACGTTATGTAAACGCAACATTTTATATTATATTGTGTTTTTCGAAGTTAGGTACTATTTTAGAATTATCTCTACACACAAATTTTCAGTATGCTATCAAGCATTCAGTAAAAAGAAAGAGATTGCTTCAAGTATAAACTACAAAAAATATATATAAAGTCCCGAAAGACGCATAGTAATAGATTACATTGTAAGTCCTTTTCTAAATCTTTTTACTAAATGCTTGGAATTATTTTCCTTATTTTATTGATTAGATATAATGGTTGGTATGTATTACAGATGTGTACATAATAAAATACTCTGAATTTCAACATCTTGCATAGAAGTGATTGCTTAGTATGCAATGTTGCGTATACGCAACATTGGTAAGAAGTATATAAGATACAATTTAGAAGTTTAGCTTGCAGATTATAATTGTTTGACTTACAGCAGCGCTTTGTTCTTGGACCACCTCTGCATATGTGCCGCTGTTACTCTGGACTGTTCTTGTATATATAAAACCTATTGTAAAGCAGTTTGGTGTTTGTTATTTATTGTATACAAAATATTTCTTTCTTACAAAAATGGTAAGTAAACTGATTTTGTTTCAAAACATTCCATAGCTGCCTACAATGTTTTCATGTTGTGTTTAATCGAGTAAATGGGAAGGTAAGAGACCACTTCTTTAAGGTACAGGTCCGTTCAGAACGAGATACGAGCTATAAATTCTTAATATCAATTTTTATAGTTTCAATAGAAAAGATTTTGAAATGGGAGTATAGAATGTACCGACATTGTAGGTCCAAGTATGCAGTTTAGTTTATCTAACTAATATAAATCCGATTTGACGGTATCATACTTTTGAAGATTTTACCGGAAATGTATATATTCATTCCTTTTCACACAATCGAATTTTTTGACCATGTCCATCATGGTACACACAAAAATTATAAATATGAATAAATATTTTATACAACTTTTCAGTAAATTTTAAAATTCGTTTTATACGAAAATTTTAATTTAAAACATATATCCCAACTGGTTCGTCAACCTTCTTATTGTTAAATTAGTAGAGGCAATATACCTTTAAGAGTATTGTCGTTTTTGCATACTTGTGTAATGGAGGAAATAAAACCCAAAGCAAAATAAAATTGCATTTAAAAACATATGCTAGGTTTCAATATATATAAAATTTATTAGCAGTTGTTTTAATTAGTTGTACATATGAATTAGCTACTTTTTCTTGAGAAATGCGTTCCAAGTGTATATTTAATCGAGTCTACTATTTACGCCAGCTGACAAGTCCTATATAAATAATTTAATTACGCAAATTGTCTATTATCACTACTAGAAAAAACAGGTTAAATTATTTCTTATTGAATTACACATTTAGTTTGTTCTCGTGTTAACCAGAAAAAAAAGAGAAACGTTCAAGTATTTTTTTTAAAT